>CM034466.1:16065653-16665653 GCA_019925255.1 Litchi chinensis
TCTGGTCCTCTGCAACAATACAAGCTGAGGAAGTATAGCTACAGCTTCCAGATATATAGAAAATGTCCACATAACCTGCCCAACAATTTTATTAGAAGTACCCGAACGCAAAATAAACCTAATGATAATTAAAATCTATATTTTGAAGACAGGAGAGAGAATCAGGCAGCATTAACCCTGTGAACTTCACATGACATAATATTCAAACAACAACAGCTTCAGGATAAATAGGATTAAATTCTTAACACAGAAAAACCATCAGCTGCAACTGAGGAAAAAAAGGATATACAGAAATAAATACGTGACAAAAATTAAATGGACAGTGATACCTCTTTAACGGTAAACCTCTCATTTATGAGTAGGGCCAAAACTAGGCAAGGCAACACAAGAAACCAATGACGAAAGGTATCTTGGTTCTTATCATAAGATCTACGAACAATCTTGTGGCGCCCAATGTACCAAACAATCAAGAAAGAGCTCTCAAGGAATATTAACTTCATTACAGTATTTGCTGATGTTAAAACAGTCTTTGTGAGTACACCAATTACCAATATATGCCACCTACATTGAAGAACTATGGCATGTAAAGTCCATTGATTTTCATTAAATTTGGCAATATTAAAGATTAAAAATTAAATTATTCAGAAAATATCCAAACACAATAAGTGACACCAGAAATGATCAAATACAGCTTCAATCAACACAAAACAATCGATATCTAACAAAATTTAGTGAAGCAAAAAACATTTCACGAGAATAATGTATGGCAACCAAAGAAATATAGCTTACACTAAATTAACTAAAACCTTAACAAACTTGTAGCAAATTACTTCCACAAGCAACAAACTCCATAAGCTTGCCAGCCTCAAAATATGTAGGATGTACATAGTAAAACTTCGAGATTCCCTGCTCAGATGTTGTCGCAATGTACATCCCATTGGAAGAAAGGGCAATCGCAGCTAATGGTGCACGATGAGCATCAATCTGTAATTTAATACAACAAAAATATAAATGCAGAGACTAAAGGATGTAAAAATAATACAACTTTGTAATAACCACATTGCCCAAAACATAATTGAGAAAATTCATGCATGTTGACGACTGTTAGACAAGTGCAAAGACTATAGCAACTGATAAGAATAACTTCTTTGACACACACACACATACACACAGAGAAAAATAAAATAATTGATGTATCGCAAAGCCACTAAATTTTGTCATCTGCACCAAGCTTACTCTTCATCACTCTCCTTTCAAATATCTCAATCAAGCACAACAACGCAAAAGAAAACACTATATATCAAATAACCCTAATCCAACAGCCAAAAACAAATATGTAGAATAAGTTATAGTCATGCACTTGGATACAGAAATGAAACACTGAAAAAGAAGAAACCATCATATACCCTGCATTTAGGATCTTTCAACTCTATTGCATTCAAAAGTTTTCCACAATTTTCACATTGATCTCCTCAAGCAGACTCATACTTGCAATTTTACATGGATAGGTACCCTCCACAAATCGGTCAGCTAAGAATTTGCTTGCATGTATCTCAATCAAGCACAACAACGCAAAAGAAAACACTATATTTCAAATAACCCTAATCCAGCAGCCAAAAACATGATGCTTAATAAGATATAGTCATGCACTTGGATACACAAAATGAAACACTGAACCAGAAGAAACCATCATATACCCTGCATTTAGGATCTTTCAACTCTATTGCATTCAAAAGTTTTCCACAATTTTCACATTGATCTCCTCCAGCAGACTCATACTTGCAATTTTTACATGGACAGGTACCCTCCACAAATCAGTCGGCTAAGAATCTTTTGCATGTATCTCAATCAAGCACAACAACGCAAAAGAAAACACTATATTTCAAATAACCCTAATCCAGCAGCCAAAAACATGATGCCTAATAAGATATAGTCATGCACTTGGATATAGAAAATGAAACACTGAACCAAAAGAAACCATCATATACCCTGCATTTAGGATCTTTCAACTCTATTGCATTCAAAAGTTTTCCACAATTTTCACATTGATCTCCTCCAGCAGACTCATACTTGCAATTTTTACATGGACAGGTACCCTCCACAAATCGGTTGGCTAAGAATCTTTTGCATGTATCTCAATCAAGCACAACAACGCAAAAGAAAACACTATATTTCAAATAACCCTAATCCAGCAGCCAAAAACATGATGTGTAGTAAGATATAGTCATGCACTTGGATACAGAAAATGAAACACTGAAAAAGAAGAAACCATCATATACCCTGCATTTAGGATCTTTCAACTCTATTGCATTCAAAAGTTTTCCACAATTTTCACATTGATCTCCTCCAGCAGACTCATACTTGCAATTTTTACATGGACAGGTACCCTCCACAAATCGGTCGGCTAAGAATCTTTTGCATGTATCTCAATCAAGCACAACAACACAAAAGAAAACACTATATTTCAAATAACCCTAATCCAGCAGCCAAAAACATGATGCGTAATAAGATATAGTCATGCACTTGGATACGAAAATGAAACACTGAACCAAAAGAAACCATCATTTACCCTGCATATAGGATCTTTCAACTCTATTGCATTCAAAAGTTTTCCACAATTTTCACATTGATCTCCTCCAGCAAACTCATACTTGCAATTTTTACATGGACAGGTACCCTCCACAAATCGGTCGGCTAAGAATCTTTTGCATGTATCTCAATCAAGCACAACAACGCAAAAGAAAACACTATATTTCAAATAACCCTAATCCAGCAGCCAAAAACATGATGCCTAATAAGATATAGTCATGCACTTGGATACAGAAAATGAAACACTGAACCAAAAGAAACCATCATATACCCTGCATTTAGGATCTTTCAACTCTATTGCATTCAAAAGTTTTCCACAATTTTCACATTGATCTCCTCCAGCAGACTCATACTTGCAATTTTTACATGGACAGGTACCCTCCACAAATCGGTCGGCTAAGAATCTTTTGCATGTATCACAGTAAGGCTGAATGATAGCAACACGACAAGTCAAGTATGAAGGAGATTAGAAATCACAACTACAAAACACATAAACAAACAGCAAGTTAGAGACTAAGGTGAAATAGAATTATGACTTGTTGCAGCCATGTTCTCTCTACAAGCCAATTGTTCTGTAACAACGTGTTGAAAATTGCTCGGCACGCTTCTGTTTGTTGTGGAGTTCAAGTCTCCTAAGTCTCACTCTTTATGTTAGTATTCATAAAGGTATGGATAGATTTCTTCCAATGTCGTTGGATCAATTAGCTGAGCTATAGTTTCTTTGTCTATTGTTATTCATTGCATACGAAAGAAAAGAAAGAAGTGAAAAAACAAAGGAGAAAATTAAAATGTAAACCAATTCCTCTTATTCATAATCATACTTTGACACCATTGATATTACATACCACTACTATTTTGAGCAATCAATAACCTAAAATTTTAATGCAGAATTCGATTGTAATATTATCTGTTCCTGATTGCCTTTTCAAAATGTAAACAAGAATCATTGCAATTAGCAACAATTTTCTTCAATTTTATATGCTTTCCTATTTCGGATCACATGCAATGTTATGACGTTACATAGCTCACTGGTTGTTAATTTCTGTCTATCGGAAGAAAACAGCCGCAATAAAAATGTCACCAAAAAGGGTTGTAAGTGACGCATGAAGTGTTGATACACTGCCTCAGAAAAATGCATTCCAACGATAGCAATTTAGGTCGACCTCGATTCCCATGTTAGCTGCAGTACCTGCTATAATTCTCATTGCTGATTCAATGGTAGTGCAAATCAAATCAGGAAGCTTTTCAGCTAGTCTTTAATTGTTGAGCAATTAGGCCTGTTTGCAATCTTCTTCATTCTCATGTTAAAACTGTAAGCATGGACAATGACCCACCGCACCAACATATATATGTAAATCAAACAGGTAAGCATGGGAAGGCAGCACCAAGGTTCTACAACACAGTTAAAACTGCATCAGATCGTTTTCTCCACCTGTTATGGGCACAATTAGTAAAACATGAAATTATGCGATTAGGTGGTCATAGGTCAGTAAGTACGTTGCAACTTAGACCTCAACCTCCAACAGAATGCAAAAATTTACACTATTTTTTCAAAATGATAAAAAAATCGAGATTGCTAGGATCCCTAATCTGCCAGTAGACATCCATAAAAGGAAAAATACTTATCAAAAGAGGAACGATCTCAAAGCAACTTCAACACAATAAATACCTTAGACTTTTGCCATGTTGGTAACCTCCAAGAGCTGAACTGCACTGCTACATTGGATAAGTACGGGTGGAATCTATCTTGGGACTTGACAGAGCAAGTCTTTCAAGTTGCTTTTGCTATTTCGGATAACATCCAACGCTAAGGCATTACATAGCTCATCAAGGCAATGTAAATGCGCTTAGTTGATCTCGTCAAACCATCCTAAATGGGCATGAAGCGAATGAATTAAAATTGAACATGTTTTTGAACTGAACACATATCCAGGCAAACAAAGCAACTTCTATAACTTGAACTAACAGGCACAGCCAATGTGACAAAGGAAGTGAAAGACTTTGAAACAAGAAATGCAATTTGTCTATAAAGTGCTTTGTTTCTATTTTAGCGGTGCCTCACTCCAATGATACTTCTAGGATCACGAGTTTGGAGAGCTTGAGCATGCCATGAGTATGATTGAGCATAGTCGCCTTGATGATCTTGACGCTGAAGTTGTTGCCCGATTTGATGTTCTTCAACGTATTTTTGTACATCTACTGCTCTCTCCAACCCTTCCAAATATCTACAAAGTTCACCATCGAGTCCTGTTGTAGACCACATGACCAATTCTAATAAAATAGAAGCATACAAATAGGAACTCAAAGTGTTGGACATGTGCTTACCCAGAAAAGAATCAGTAGCAGCATCACAGTGATTGTATGGATGTGGAAATATTCCGTTATGTACCTAAATTAATGAAAGTTGTACAGATGAGAACTAACATAGTGATTGATTATACATTTCCTTTAAAAAAAGGAAAAAATTACCGGATTATTGGCAAGCTTTCTCTGGTGAATCATCAATCAACAAGGTGTTTGTTGTGTCATAATCTCCCTTCTTCCATCGCACAAAAGGGAAACTAGAATTCCACAACTTTTCTAAATTTTTATAAAATATGGGTTTTGCAGGTCGTCGATCAACTTTATCGCAATATGATTGATCCTGCATAAAACCAATATAGTATGTATGTAAATATCATCTAATATTGAATTTAAAATCATTGAAAACGATCCAAAAATAATAACTAACTTACCCAAACAAAACAAATTTTTGGTCTAAGGTCCTCTGCGATGAAGTTGACGATTGGATCTAAATTACACCTGCAAGACATTAAGTTTGCATATAGTAACACAAATATGCCAACCATAAAGAAACACAAGATTTCCTATGACAAAGTTAAGCAACTATTTATAAAAGAAATATAGCCCAAAATGCATAGTAACAAAAAGAGGGAAAAAAATCATAGATGGTTTCATACATGATTCTTGACGACCAAATTCCAACCTCGAATTTCTCAAGGCAAAACTGTAGAAATTCCTTGCAGTAAGGCCTCTTATATACTGAAAGTAGAAAGTGAGATTTCCATTAAACTTAATAATCCAAGCACATCAACTATAAGTAAGTATACAAATTTTTACCTATCTGAGAGTTTGGTAATTTGAATGCCTCTTGGTTGTGTTCCAAATCTGTTGCCTCATACACATCTGCCCCACTTTTCCATGTTGGCCGCTTGTCCACATCTGCAAGAATGCCATTAACATCTAGGACAAGAAGCTTCTTCTTGTTGAATCCATCTTTCTTTGCCGGAACACAAGATCCTTGTTTTTTTGTAAGGTTAAAGGATTCCTTTCTACTTGCATATTGTCCCAGCCCTCTAACCCGTCCTGAAGGCTCTGGTTTTTCTAAGGCAATGGTCAGAATATCATTAGTTCCCTCAACCTGAACTTCACCACTTTTAACTTTTTCAGTGATTTTTTCCTGCATATTTGATCAACAAGAAATACATAAATTTGTACGTCGGTTTTAAGGCAAAACAAAATGGATTAAATATAATTCTATATCTCAATATAAAAGTTATACCATTACTACATGTATGCAACTTACTATTTTGTCTGCACATTTTTTGGTCGATTCCTTGAGAAATACTCCATTCTTTTCACGTCCTTTTATCCATAAGTAAGAACGGTCAATCTCTTGGGTGTGAAGTTCACTTTGCTGCAAAGAAATGCTTATACTTCTGACTAAATATAATACCATTGAATGAAATAGCTTAATTTTATATACAACATACCAATCTTTTCTTCAATGTATCGTATCCCGTACGTGAGAGACGGCTGGGGTGTTCATTCTTTCTACTATTATCTATTTGTTTCTTCCTTCGTTCCTAACAAAGTAATGGTAGTGAATATGCACTCCTTATAACACTAATAATATGTTAACAAAACGAGTGAATTTAGATGCACGTACCAAAAAATTCTCATCTTTTCTGGAGTTTACAAAGATACTCCAATCTTCTTGAGTAATGAAGTCGTACATTTCTGGTGGAGAGGTTAGAGCTTCTTCATTGCTCAACTTAGGAATTACAAACTTAGTAGTCAGCATGGACCGAAAATTTCTCCATCTCTTACCGGCTACAACCAAAATCTTCTTCTTCCATTCGTTGTCAATGACAAACAATTCCTGCAAGTAAACATGAATCATTCATATGCATACAAAAATTATAAATATGAAGGGTGTTGACAAATAAGTAAAGTTTATACCTGAATGGAAGTCCAGAAATTGTCCTTAAGTTCCTCAGGCACAACATCCCAACTTTCATATTTTATAGAAATTTGTTGTCTTATCGCTACGCCTATAAAACTTCCTAATGTAACAGAAGCAGATTTCTCTCCATCTACCCTTATCCTTTCTCCCGTACTTATTAATTTGAGCACTTTTTCTAACTTAGTCCGACCTCTTTGTTTTGACTTTGTTGTAGCAGGTTCGTTGATATTTTCTTGCTGTTTTTCAGAATCTTTGCCGCTGCTGCTTACCGATGGATCCATAGTGTTAATCTGCATGAAAATGTGCCCACTTGTTAACTGAAAGGATGTGATTGGAGACTCAAAAACTATGCCCTACAGGATGATATTCAGAAGCACACCAAGTTGGCATGTTTTATCTACTACATTCATGTTACCAAAAGAGAAGACCATGAACATATATATCTTCATAAAAGAAAAACAATTGACAAAATTAAGGAAGACAAAAGGGGACAAATAATACTCACAGCACCCAGCCCTAAGACTTGATCAAATCTTGAATAAATCACCTCCAAACACACATATGACTAGGGCAAGACTATCAGTAAGTTTAACAATACAATATTCTATGAGGGAGTTTACATATAGAAGTATAAGACTAGAAACTCAACGATCTTACAACATCAGTGTAGTTGGTATATATGAAGAGTCAAGTTCCAATGGATGTAATAGTGAACATTACGAAATGTAATTGGAATAAGCAAATATAAACTTGAAACTTGGCTCCCGTGTCGGGTGTGTGCAGAAGCCCTTGTGGAGACTCAGCAGCAAGCTCAGCAGCCTCTTTATACGTTGTTTGGGCAAACCGCGCTTGGAAAGGTTATAAGACTAAAAGAAGTCTTTGAAGTAGTATATAAGATCAAAGAATCAGTATATTATAAGACTAAAGCATAATGGAAAAAAGAAGCAAGAAATTGAAATAAATGGGCTTAGTTGCTACAAAGTACGTGTTGTGTTTCCTCAAGTTCAAACCAGGTTAAGGTATCTATTCAGAATTACCCCTGGAATGTATGTCTGAGGGATCCAACGATATACTTGTAATATGGCAATTGAAATTTGCATACAAAATGAAAAGCCTAATATAAATAAATCTGATAATATTCTTTATTTTGGTATGTTCAACTATTTGAACATGAACTTGTGCTCGGACAAATGTCAACACCGATTGGGTCCTCATCCTCCTCTTGAGCTGGATATTCAAAAAACGTAGACTGAGCAAGTTCGCTACTGCAGAAGGATTTATGGACAGCACGAGAGAACCCATTACTCTGCCGCTCAGCTTCAACCCAGCAAACGTAGACTCCAGGTTTACGCCCGTTGAAAACAACATAAATTTAAAAACCTGCAAACCTAAGTTATGCATCCATTTCTGACTCGATATTACAAGCATACTATAAAATCATATAAATAAGATTTACATACCATGAAAATTTTTGGTGTTGTTGATTAGAGCCTGCAGAGAAAAATTGTTTGTATGCATACGAAAGTATAACAAAAAAACGTGTGGACCAATGTTGTGATTCTCAAAAAGACTGCACAATGGACAATACATAGAACAAGAATTCTATGACAAAAGTTTCATGCAAATATAAAAGTATGGACAGTGAGACCCTCTTAATATTGATGACTGAGAAGGCATAATAAAAACATTTTCCCCCTTGGTTATTTCTCCTTTTCTTCCTATAAATTATCAACTTGGCTACAACCCCACAAATAATTTCCAAAACCAGACCTAAAATCTCATAACACAATGTTCCATAACAAAATTGTATCCACAAAACGCAACAAATATATGCAACCATCGAAAAGCAATACAAGACCCGAAAAAAACATTTTGTCAACAAAACATGGATGAATACCGTGAACAACAGAATGGAGACAATGGCCTGAATTACTTGTTGACGAAGAACAAATTCCTATCTCTTATGCACAAACAGGGAAGAAATACTGACAAAAGACTCAATTTATATTTTGCAGCACAAGAAACCTGATTTTTCCCTTTCTAAAACAATAGTAACATTCACATCTGACAGAGAAACTGAAAACCTAATTTATGATATCACATTACCGATACTCACTTGCTTTGATTAGAAGAAGGCAGCAGAATAAACGAAATATGAAATTAAAAGAAAAGTATCATTGCTGAAAATGCTATGATTCCATTGCTGTGAGGTGGCAAAGGGCCGTCTGAGACAATAAGGACATAAGAAGAAGTTGAGGATGATTTGCAGGAACAAGACAGTGAGGGGAGAAAATGGGAGAACAGAAGTAACAGAACACAAAGGCGACGGTGATTGTGCGACAGCTGGGTAGATTGAGACGGCGGCGACGAGTGTCCGACAGACAGGCACGGATAAGCTTGGACGGAGTTACTGCGACAGCGATTTGGTAGGAGAGGGAGACGATCGAGATTCAGTTTGGGCACTGTTTGAGGTTCACTTGATGGCTGGGAGGACGATGACGGTGTGAGAGATTGGAGACGGGCACGACGACGCTTGGACTGAGTCACTGCGAATTGTCGCCGTCGATATGGCCGAGAGGGAGAGAGGGAGAGGAATGAATGGTAAAATGAACCAGTCAGGGCTTGAAAATTTCTTTATATACCACCAATATATATATATAAATATATAAATATATATAACATTAAACTCGAGCACTGGAATTTATATGTTTATTTCTCCATAGACACACAACCAGTATGATTAAAAATTCCAAAGGTACAGATAATTCGTAATTAAAAAAAAATATTGGGGTCGTTTCATAATTTTAGATTTTATTATAGAGGGCGCTTCCTACCCAAAAAGCGCCCTCTATAATAAAATCTTAAATTACAGAATTTAAATTCCATGTCTCTAAATTTTTAAAAAAGCCCTTATTAATTTTTTTAACAAACTGCCCTTCAAAATTGTAGTTTTGTGAATTACCAAATGATCGGAGCAGTCAAACACAGATACACAAAAAACATCCTCTGTCCTGAAGTCGTGCACCTATATGTTAGTGTAACGTGCATATTGACTTTTATATGATACTTATATCATATAAAGGATTTTAAAGGTTCAAATTGAGTTTAAATTATTTGAGTTATTTTTATGTATGCAAATGTGCTTAAATGACAAGTTAAAATGTTGAAAGAGAAACACATGTTTGGTGTAATAAGCTGCTAAGTTTTGGTAATGAGTGTATTAAAGTGATGGATAATTATTTTTAGATAATTTGAATGATTTTATAAGTTATATTAATGATGGAATTAACTTGAAATTAAAAGAAAATTCATTGGAATATCAAATGATCACTTTGCGGCCAAACTTTGCATATTTGCACAAATATGATGTTTTATAGATTTGATTAGAATTTAAACTATATTACGTGTGTCTAAGTGTACTTATAATAAGAAAAATGTTGAAATGAGAAACAAAAGTTTGGTGTAACAAGCTGCTATGTTTTGGCAATGAGTGTATTAAAGTGATATCATAATAATATATTAAGGTTAAATAGAATAATATATGTATTCTTTATTTATATTGAGATATCATTTATAATGGAAGCAATTTAAATATGAATTATAATTAAGTTGAATCACTATTTGTGTTTATCAAATGAACAACGACGTACCACCATTTCACAGATAATAGTGATGGACCCAAAAAATTTATTAAAGGGGACACATGAACAAAGTAATAAAAATATTTAAAAAAATGATTAATTTAAATAACAGACAAACCATATGCATTAATTAGAAAACATATTATTAGTCATGTTTTGAAATTTTTTAAACTTCTATTTTATATTGATTCTAAATAAAATAAAACTATAAAGTAAATAAATATATATATAAAGGGTTAAATCAAAACAATATATGGACAATTTTAATACAATAATTTAAATATTGAGATTTTAGGATTTATTTGTGGATGGATGTTAAATTTGAATTATTAAAAATAAATAAATTAAGTTGGCTAAACTGATAAGTGATAAGATGTCAAGTGAAAATGAAAATATGTGAAGTTAATATGAAAAAAAAAAAAAATTGGTCCAGTGATAATTCGTAATTAAAGGCGCTTTTTGGGGTCGTTTCATAATTTTAGATTTTATTATAGAGGGCGCTTCCTACCCAAAAAGCGCCCTCTATACTAAAATATAAAATTACAGAATTTAACTTACATGTTTCTAAATTTTTAAAAACACCCTTATTAATTTTATAACAAAACTGCCCTTCAAAATTTTAGTTGTGTGAATTACCAAATGATCCAAGCAGTCAAACACAGATACAGAAAAAACATCCTTTGTCCTGAAGGCGTGCACCTATATGTTAGTGTAACGTGAATATTGACATATGATACTTATATCATATAATCAGTGCAACATAATATATATATGCAATAGTAAGAATTGAAAAATTTTCAATAAATATGGCATATAATTATTGAAAATTACATATATTATGCAATATATGCAATCCACTAGATGTTACTTAAAGTTTTCAATTATATATATGATAACATATGTAGGCGAGTTGCGCGAAATTCTTTAATCATACCATATTGGTGTGCCATGTGACCGAGCATGTAAAAAAATATTGTACTATTATATAAAACAGGCATTTTTGAAGCACAATTCCTAGTCTTATATGAAAAAAAGATTGAGCTAAGATCAGAGTGGCATTACGTGTTAAAAATAAAAAGGTAAAGATATTTAGTAATTACAAAATTTTATGGGGTCGCTTCGTAATTTTTAATTTATTATAGAGGGCGCTTCCTACCCAAGAAGCGCCCTCTATACTAAAATCTGAAATTACAGAATTTCACGTCCAGGTTTCTAAATTTTCAAAAACGCCCTTTTTATTTCTTTAACACAAAAAGCATATGATCCCATAAAAGCAGACCTAGATACACAAAAAGCATCCTCTGTCCTCAAGTCGTGCACCTATATGTTAGTGTACCGTGCATATTGACTTTTATATGATACTTAAATCATATAATCAATTCAACATAAATTATATATATGCAATAGTAATAAATGAAAAATATTCAATAACTACTTTATAATTATATTAACGGGGGTGTATTCAATTTAGGAGTTTGTTGAAATCGAAACGATTTTAAAAATTCAGGTGTATTCAATTTAGACGTTTTGAAATTCCATGAAAATGTAGATATATTCAATCCAGATTTATACGGATTTCAAATAAAATTTTATGTATTCAATTCAACCTTTTAAGAAATCCAAATAAGTGTAGGTTTATTCAAAAAATCCATGATTTTGTTAGAATTGTATTTTAATGGATTGTTTGAACTTAGATATACAAAAAAAAAACTCATATGAAATCTTGCCCAACCCTCAAAGATTTCATACATTTCATACCTTCAATTTTTGGTTGGCTTGTATTTTTTTTTTTTTTTTCAGTTACTAAATCACCAAAACCTACAAATTTGTCACCAATCAACAAGGTCTTTTTCCCTCTAATGCAATCCATAAATCTACACAAACTCTATCTTTTGATCAGCAACAATTACAATGTCATGGTAATCTATACAAAACCTAGTAGATGAGATTCGTACAGGACATTCAAATTTCTCTATTTGTTGATATTTTACAAGTTTATGCATTTGAAGATTGGCCCACCTCTTGAATTTATGTAGGTTTATTCTGCTTTGATTAATCACGACCTTGGTTTCAGAAACGAGAATTTCATAATGCACAATTACAATTACAGAGAATGGATAAATATTGCATAAGTATAAATGAAGAATGGAACGAAACTAGGTAATGACAGCTAAGGTTCCTATGCAATAATAACACAGAGGAAAGACAACAATTTCACGCGCAATAATATTATTAATATTTTTAAGTTTGTGATAATTACTCCCACCTATTTTATTGACACATTACACTTATAATTTATATGTTGTTGGTCCTGTTAAACATTAGCACTAAAAGTTTGCTAGTTTGAAAACGTGAAACTATCAATCTTATATATATGTATATAAGCATACATACATATATACAAAAAGAGATTTTGCTGGCTGTAGATTTGCATTGATTTATAAACTTGAATTTTTTCAACTTTATTGAACATGACACACTCTTCAAAAATGTATAGAGATGCCATGTGATCTTAAGTTGAAAAAATTCAACAAATAATTACACGTGGAAAAATAAATATGCAATTTATAATATCAAACTTTTCATTACTGTGATTTATAAAAATAAAATAAACATATAATAATAGTCATAATTTATACCAAATGCCGATATTAATTGGGCCAAGTGCCGCATACAACTCATCATATGATTTTTTTTTTATACAGATAAAATCATTACCAATTTTATTAAAATATATTAAATTTTATTTAAAGCTATGTAAAAAATCCAACCAACTAATAAGTCTAACAAAATTGAATGTGTTATCCATTAAATAATCCAACAAACTCTTAACTAGAATTCTAACAAAATCTATGGAATCTATGAAATTTATAAAATCTATCAAAATCTATCCTTAAAAGAAACTCTTATAAATTGTCATGAAATCTTTTTTGAATACACCCTCCTACAATTACATATATTATGCAATGATATGCAATCCACTAGATGTTACTTAAATATTTCAAAAATATATATGATAACATATGTTGGTGAGTTTCGCGACATTCTTTAAGCATATCAATATATATGTGCCATGTGATCGAGCATCTAAACAAATATTGTACCATTATGCAATACTAATTGTTCAAGCACAATTCCTAGTGTAATTGGAAAAAAAAAAGATTGAGCTTACATCAGAGTCGAATTAAGTATTACAATTCAAAATGTACAGATATTTTGTAATTAAACAAAATCACGGGGTTGTTTCGTAATTATATTTTTATTATAGAGGGCGCTTCCTACCTAAAAAGCGCCCTCTATACTGTTATCTAAAATTACAGAAATGCACGTCCAGTTATCTAAATTATCAAAAAATCCCTTACTTTTTTTTTTTAACAAAACTGCCCTTCAAATTTTGAGTTTTGTTAATTAGCAAAACTACCCTTCCCAAGCTTGGAGTTGAGATTCCCAACGCATAGGTTAGGAGTTGAGCACATAGATTGTGAATGGGAGTACTATTTTTCGTACTTTCAGTAGTTCATGAAATAGGTATCGAGGTTGTCATTTCAATTATAAGCACGCTTAAATTATACATTGCAAAGATTGTAATAATGCTCCTTTTTTTTAAAAAAAAAAAAAGAATGTGCTCATGTTATGCCTTATTATCATTACTTTTTAAGTTTCAAACATCACGTCTATTGTTGCACCAGCATAAATTTTGATTGACTACATACATTGTTTACATGATGATGTTCGCTTTTAACCATTGGATCAACATTTATTCAATGAAATCAATATAATGACTAAGAGTAGAAAGAAAAGGAAGTGGAAAACGACGACCCCAACCTGCATTATACAACCCGGGTACTACCTGAACGAAGTTTCTTAACATCCATTATCCAAGAATGCTTGAAAGTTCATAAAGGAAGGATAACTTCCCAACCTAGGTACTCAATTCCCAACCTCCAACTTGGTAATTATAAACCTTGTGGTTTTACATCATAACAAAAGAGTGTGAATGGACAAGAATGCCCTTAATTAAATGGTGCCCTTTAAATTGACAGCAACAAACATCGTTCTCACCCCTCTCAGCATGCATCTTACCTTTCCCGCGTAGGAGCGTCTCCCGCCCACCAGCTAGGCCCGGGCATCGCCTTCTGGACCAGTGTGCTCACGCTGACCGAACTAATCGGTCACTGTCGACGGGGAACAAGTCTTGCCACCGTGGATGTTCTGACTGTGTCACGTCTCACGCAAAGCAGGTGTGCAGCATCTCTTCCAACTGAGTAACAGGAGTTGTATACGATTTCATATGAAAAATCCTGTAAACAAAATTGCCATGTACAGCTTTGCAGGTCATTGTTGTCGTTCAATTAAATGCACATGGTCTGGAGGGTTATAGTTACATTATACACTGCCGTATGTCGCAGTGTATACTGCTTATTCACTGAATTTCATAAATGCTGACCACGCTAGGAATACAAATTTGACAGGTTGGAGCACAATGGGTACAGTTCGTGCTGCGGTTCGATATGATGGCGCGTGGATCAATAAGGAAGGAAACTTTCTATATGAAGGTGGAAAGACAAAAGGCATTTTTTTGGCAAAGAATATAGCGTATGAAGAATTACAGGACGCTGTATGTCGTGCACTTGATATAAAACGTTCTGATTATGCAATTACGATGAAGTTCAGATATAAAATGAGTGATGCCGCCCCACCCATTGAAGTGTTGAACGATACTGATGTTGACTTCTTTATCGCCGAGGTTAGTGATGTAATGACGAGGACTCCTTTATGCATTACAGTTCAACGTAAACGTGACTCCATAGGTTGCTTGTCAGTTGGTGCGGAAGATTGTCTAAATACTATTGGAGTGCAAGTTGCTGCAGAGAAGTATTTGGACAGTTCAGAGCCATACAATATTGAACGCAGAATGAGTGATGAAGATGTGCGAGGGGATGATAACTATGGAAAGGACATATTCGATCATTTTGGTTCCGAACTTGCAGAAGTCTATACACCGTCAAAAGGTTGTCCGGAAGCATCACCAGTTGATACGGGTGACAATTGGAAAGACAAGAAGTTGAAATCTGAAATGGTTGAGGGGGATTGTGAGGTTGGAACGACATCTTTGATTCATATATCAGCAGATGGCCGCCGTTCTGACAGTGTGTTCGACAGTGTGAAAGAGGTTCGAAGGGGTGATATTTTCAGTAGTAAGGATGAGCTACAGCTGAATGTAAGAATGTTAGCTAGTGGTCGACAGTTCAACATAAGAGTGAAGAAGTCCACCAAAGACATATTGGTTTTCGGTTGTGTGCAGAAAGGTTGCAAGTGGTGGCTTCGTGCAACAAAACTGGTAGGGTCAAAAGCTTTTTATGTGCGAAAATACCTTCCACACCACACATGTTCGCTTGATTCGCTCATTTTGCAACGGGCTCAAGTAACAAGCAAACTGATTGGGCATTGTATCAAATGGAAGTATGAGGGTGCTTCTCAGTCTTACCGTCCAAACGACATCGTTCAAGACATGAAGAAAAGGTATGGGATGACTTGTACTTATAACAAAGCATGGAGGGCTAGAGAGGTTGCTCTGACATTAGCTAGGGGATCACCCGAAGAGTCGTATAGGGTGCTTCCATTGTATTGCGCCATGTTGGAAGGAAAAAATCCAGGGACCATAACAGAGATTGAATGTGATGCATCTAATCGATTCAAGTACTTTTTCATGGCATTAGGAGGTTCACTTCATGGATTTAGATCTTTCATTAGGCCCGTTATAGCTGTTGATGGCACTTTCCTCAAATCGAAGTATAAAGGTACCCTCTTTATTGCGACTTGCATGGATGGAAATAACCAAGTCTATCCATTAGCTTTTGGCGTGGGAGACTCAGAAAATGATAATGCATGGATTTGGTTTATGACAAAGTTGCATGGGTGTATTGGAGAAGTTGATGATGTAGTGTTCATTTCAGACCGTAACACAAGTATAGCAACGGCTGTTGCACATTCCTTTCCTGGGGCATTGCATGGAATATGTATGTATCACCTAGGGCAAAACATGAAGGCCAATTGTAAAGGTGGTGATGTGCATAAGCTGTTTTACAAGGCTGCCAAAGCATACCGTGGTTCAGATTTCAATGCCATCATGTCCCAAATCCATGGACTTAATGTTCAGGCAGCTGAGTATTTGATTGGTGCGGACCCAACCAAATGGGCCAGATGTGAGTTTGATGGTAGAAGATATTCCATTATGACAACAAACATTGCTGAGTGTTTGAATGCCATTTTGAAGGAGGCACGAGAGCTGCCCATCACGAAGTTAATAGAGCATATACGTGGCGTACTTCAAAGATGGTTTTGGGAAAGGCGTGAGGATGCTGCGATAACGCCAACGCCAATGACAAGATGGGTTGAAGACAAGCTGCGGCACAGGCTGAAGAAAGCTGGTCGTTATCCTGTGCGCCCCATTGACAAAGATAGGTACCTTGTCATCAATGAATTTTTGAACCCAGTTGTTAACTTGCGGACTAGAAGTTGTGAGTGCAAAAAATTTCAGATCGACCAACTTCCTTGTGCACATGCTTTGGCTGTCTGTAGTCATCGCCATCTATCATGTTACGACTACTGTGCTGCATACTATACCCGGGAGTCATTAGCAGCAGCATATGCAGCTTCCATTCATCCGGTGGGTTGTGCGGATGACTGGATTTTGCCTGAAGGTCTTCAAGTTCCTACTGTCCTACCCCCTGAAGGTCGTAAGCCTCGTGGTCGACCTACTACAAAAAGAAAACCTTCCAAAGGTGAAGATAAGCAGAAAGCAAAGTGCAGTAGATGTGGTGGCTTCGGACACAACCGACAAAGGTGTACCGCACCAATTCCCATATGAGAGTACGATGAATGGAATGATAATACACGCAATAAAACACTAAGACTCAGCTGCATTCTCCAACAGAATGCAGCATCATGTAAGATGGAGTCTACCCTCTACGTTCTGTAGATTACATTGACCAGAAGGAAGTATTTTTTGCCTTCTTCCTCTTTGGGGTTTATTGTACATCAAGTGGAATGTATTTTTTGTACATCATGTAGGTGGTTTTATTACGCAAATGCATTTTGTATGAAGAATGTATTCATTGTACATCAGGTAGGTGGTGTGATAAGGGAAAGCCATATACGCCTCGTTACGAATGTATGAATGCTCACGAACTTTGTCCACCTTATACCATATTGCAGTAAATATATGTATTTCTGCCATGTATGCATATGTTTAATGGGTACAGCCTTTGCAGATGCCCCGTAGTGTGAGTCAATGTATTCTCAATTTCTAGTTTTATTCGTCAACCATTTGCTGCCCTGACAAATCAGGTTTCAGCCATTAACAGGGACTATGTGTTGCGGAAAAAGGTACATGCATAACTTTTAGTTACACTTACATCAAATATCAATAAAAGAACTCCAATAATAAAACCACAACCACGAATAATAATTCCAGCCACAACCACGAATCAAACTTCATGATGACCCATCACATTATTCTATCACAGCCAAGAAACTAGACATTATATTAAAGAAATATCAATATATATACTACAACTGTTGATAAATTAATTTTGGTTCATAACAAGAAACCAATTCGTCCAGGACTTCAAAATTGATCTACTGTTATAGAATTTCATACTTTATACATAAAACATGATGCACGTAAATGTTGCACTTACAGGTTGCAGCATCCCTGTTCATTCGAATACCATACTCAAGAGCTGCAACCTGTAATACATACAGCAGTGCTACCATTACCATTTTTATAAGTGTACAGTTCACAAACATTCCAAGCTTCAAGATGTGGTAGCTCGTCGTAGTGACATGCGTGGTGTCCCCTACTGCCACCTGAAGACACTGTGACACAGCTCCACCAGGAAATATGTGGTCCCCTTTGCACTCCAGCTAGATGGATACTTCTAAGAACTGAACTGCTGCATGAAAGTCAACATCGAGGCATTAGCATGTTACCTTTATACATACAACAGATAATGTTTAGCACATTTAGGGATTTTCTTTTCCATATATTTATTTAATTACAAGAAAAAAAAATTGCATCTTGCCCATAATTTGAGTATGTTGGCAGCAAAACAATAGCGACACCAACGTGATCCAACCACTCATGGAAATCAGCACCATAATAGTCAAACAACATTGCTACTTACTAAGCAACATTCATACATATCTAATTGACGCAAACAACTCTTTCCATAAGACTGTCGAAGTCGAATTAAGAAGGTGTACCACTCTTTGCTTGTAAGTCCGGCACAGCACAAGAACTCAAGTATGACCTACTGCCTTAACCGGTCACAGTTGAAGCAAAGATTGCCCAACATGCAAATTCGTCAAGAACTTCAGATTGCAATATGCAGAGAAAAAATAAGTGCACAACAAAAAGAACTACAAGTGCAAATAATTGCAAAAAGTCGGGTGAAGAATAATGACTGCCATGTATGCAACTGTCAAGGATTATCAAAAGCAGTTACTTCTCATGCAAATTCTCACACAACACTGATCCGACTCAAATTACTACTCCAGTTCTGAACAAGAAAAACAAGAAATAATACATCCAACCATACGCACCTACGGACCCACTGTATTGCAATTAGATATAGAAACACATAAGTTCATGTCATTCTGTCACATCAACAACAATAGGCTACAAACTATGTCAGTAAGCATCAAATGATTGGCTCTACAGCCAAAAAAACAATATATATCCAGGATAACAATGCCGAGAACAACAACTTTATAGATATATAAATGATATATCATATATCACAGGCAACTAAAGAAAATTACACAAATTATATATTAAATAATTAAATAAAGCAATTAACCATCTACCATAAAGCGAAATTGATGACAGGATGCATTACAAAGTTAGGTATAAAAAAAAAAAAACAACAACACATAATCACATACATACCGCAATGTTGGGAACTCAGCCTGAACACAAGACTCAGCTGCTTCTTGCTGATTCTCAAGATTTCGTCAATTTTGTGGAAACCAAGACAAAGGTTGTGTTTCAGGTCGTGTCAATACAGCCGCAGACCAGTCAGATCTCTGAGGAAGTACTGCCCCACCACGCTACAATAACAAAAACTAACTTAATTCATAAGATAATGTAGAAGAAGATCTCTTATAATCTCTATCCGTATTCTCCCCCACCTCCACCGTCCCATCCATTTAGCATGGAAAATGAACTCACATCACATTTATTATGATCTTACCTCCAACAATACATAATACATTTTGGTTCATAACAAGAAACCAATTATTCAAGGACTTCCAACTTGATGAAATTTTATACAATTTCATTATGTCATTTATACAACATGATGCACGTAAATATTGCAATTGTATTTGCAGCATCCTGGTTCAGCTCATGCAACAAAACAACAACAGCTCCAACCTGTAATACATCCAGCAGTGCTATCATTACAATTTGTCTAAAACTACAGTACATAAAGCTCCAAAGCAACGAGATGTGGTAGCTCGTGACAAAGACAAAAAAGGGTAATCTCGTACTGCAGCCAGGCTTTCAGTGTGACAAAGCCTGAACAGGAAATATGTGGTACCCGTTGCACTCCCAGTACATTGAAACTTCTAAGAACTGAATTGCTGCATCAAAGTCCACATTCAGGCATTAGCATCATACCTTTATACATATAACAGGCAGAAAAAATGTGGAACAATACAACTAGTCCATGAACCTGCAACAAAAGGCAAATTCTGCATGGGAGGACATCAACTCATGTGAATGGCATCTGCTTGAACTGTTTTGCCTCAAAGTTTCAGGTGAGGTTGGTCAGAGTTACACAACCTACATGCAACGATTTATAGAAGCTATGAAAACATCATCATTGACCATAACGGGAAACCAATAGTATAGGCTGAAACGTTTCAAGAAGTTATGATTGCTGAATTGTCAAGCGGTTATGGCAACCATATACTGCAACGTGTTTACCCATGCTTTATGATATCTTACCCTTGCAACCGACACTGCCAAAGTCAACAGTGTACTAGGAATCATATTCAACTTACCCCCAAAAATTGTTGCGACCACTTCCACAGGTCTAGCGCTAGCTGCTCCCGGAAACCTGCTACCTAGGATTTGTCAACTGACTTCACCGGCAGACCGTGCGCCATGTGTTCGGCCAACTTGATTACGAACATCCCGCAATCACCACTCCTACATAAAAGAAGACAACGTAACAGGTTAGCGCATGACGTACATATAAATGCTCAATTAAAAGAAACTGCTGCATGTGGTACAGCTCTGACCCTGGATCTTGTTGTGGCATGTCGTCGCACCGTGACACAGACCATCCCTCATTCGTATACCATTCTGCAGTCATGTGCGCATCTGCTCCGTAGTGATCAGTCTTCTTAAGGAGCTGTGGCAGTATTGTTTGTATGGGAAGCAAAAATTGTTTCCAATTGCGGACGTAGGTGCCCAATGAGTCAAACAGGGTTATCGTTCGTTCCTTGAAGTGTACTTTCACGAGGACCCAATGTACACCCCTGTAATTAAATGGCATGTACAGCTACCGACACAAGCAGCGAAACAGAACCACAAATCAGTTTAAGTTTGTAACATAACAGTTAGTTCAAACAAATGCGAAGCAACCAATTAACGAGTATACTGTTGCAAGTCCTGCCCACGGACGACAGGCCACCTCCCATGAACCGTGTCTTCTGCCGGCCACCTCCCCCCTTGCATATCGTACACATATGTCATCATCAGCCCAAACAGCTTTCTTCTTGCTATACGGCTCCCATTTACCTACCAAGTGTTGCTACATCAAATGGAACAAAAAATGCCATTAGAAAGTGATAAACGTTTCAAGGTTAAGAACTCCGTTTACTTTTGAAGAAACCTTTTGTTTACCCCAAACAAAATATCTGTCATCGTGAAGGCTTCCATCTTGCTAGTAGGGGACCGCATCGCCTTCCACCGAACGTAATAGAAAGCAGCATCCAGATGCTGGAAATAGTGAAAATGCATACTGTTAGACCCGCACAGTCTGTATTTATGTCTGACATAGCTACTTGCCATATTTTTTATACGCACCGAATCTTGCAACCACGCACTAGGTTTGCACAACTCCCTAAACCACTGCCGATTGCAGTCTCCTGTTGGCAAACGCACCATTGTTCTGCAGTGACAACCCTATTGTTGACAAGTGGTTAAATAGATACCAAACTAATAGTATGGAAAATAAACCAATGCAGTAACAATGTCAGAACCATACAACTCGATCGGTGAATGGTCATCGCGCCATGCTTTAAATGCTTGCAGATCCGTATCGGAACATTGAGGAGTTGGATCGAACTTGGCCCGCTTTCTTGGAACAACTTGGAATTGCTGAAATGGAGACGAAATTTGTGGACCCTTTTTTCTCTTTCTTCTGAAAAATTTTGTTTCCAGTATAATCTTCAAACTTGTGTCCGAACCACCCGAAGGCGACCCTACTATTGGTTGCCGGGGCAGGATAGGGTCCAACATAATTTTCCCCCTGAAACTGTCTGCCCAATGAGGTTGCACTTCCGCACTGCCCTCTGCCCGATTACGCAACAACCTTTCTGACCTTTTTAGTTGGGCACCTTCGAACCCGGAAAAAGGGCCGGACACCTGTGCACCCTTGTCTTGCTTTATGCTGCGACTTTGGGATTGTGGTACAATCTCAACGGATGCATCAGAAGCACCTACAGGTGACAATACCCATGCTTTTGTTGGAACGCTTGCGGTGAACGCCTTTTTTTCCCCCAAACTGTCCACCTCCTCATGAGTACCAGTTGCAGGCATCTCCGTGCCCACTGGTACTGATCCTTCGAATCCAGTACTGTCTCCATTACGTTCACGATGTTGCTCATCACTGTCCTGCGAATCAAAATTCCAACGACATCAGTACATGTTCATATACGAAACTCAGTTCCTACACTAGGCATATATGGAATGTACCTTCACTGCAGGTGTTTTCGGACGTGTTTGATCAGCATTGTTTGTAAACAACAAGTCCATAATCATATCTACCTTCTTGTTTGTTTTGTAGAGGATATCAAACGTTTCCTGTACCTTCAACTTCGTTCCTTCTAAGTTCTTGTTTGTATGTTGCAGTTGTTTCATCATGTCTTTCCCAACCTGCTCCACCTGTTTATGGATGGATTTTAATTGTTCACTATGACTACTACTGGTATCCTTGGCAGCCTGTACAAAATTCAGTGGCCATGTGAAGTGAGGTGGTTTACTTGGATAATGTGACTAACAGCACACTTAAAAGCAAACAGCGAAAGTACCTGAGAATGTGCTCGTCTTCCTCCAGTATGTGCCTTCAGAAATGGGACCCGAGTTGCGTTGCCACTGTTGTCCTTCTCGCCAGTGGCAGCACTATCAGACCCCCCCAGGGCTGTACCCTCCTCCTTGTTGCGGAAATGTTGCCAATAATCCTCTCTTTCCTCATTATGTGTCGAGTCCAACATAAGGGCAACTTCAAACTAGAAGGTAAGTTGAAATCAAATGTTCAAACCACCAACTTTAATGTACAATTTCAATTAAACTCAGTAATATATTGACTTACGAAACTCGGTAACATATTTACATACATCAGAGCGATGAAACAACGTAACAATTTCTCCTGACTTTGGGATTGCCGTAAAACTCCAATTGACTATACGGGGCAGCAAATGGCTGGATTTCAGTGCAAATTGTTGTCCAATTCTCGAAATTGCTTCACAAGCCCATACCTATCAGTGCAGAATATAAAACCCAATCTTATTGCCAAACGTCGTATACCATTACGAAGCATCATAAAGTAAAATAACAACATACATATACCTGAAATGCGTATGGGAAACCAGACAACGAATAGAATGCAGCGTCTCTCTTGTTCTTCTCCTTCTGCCCTTTATTTTGGTTTCCAACCTTGACAGCCATTTTCTTAAAATCCTTTTTCATGCCACGCAACGTCATCTCGTAGTAGCATCGACCCCAAGGGTATTTGTTGAATGCATTGATATCATCCAACAGTCGAATATGCTCCCTTAGAATCTGGTTCTTCGGATCCTTCCCAAGTAACACTGTCTCTAAAAAGTACAGCAATGCAAGTTTTACGATGTCCTCATCATTGTCCGAATAAGCAGCCCTGAAAGTGATGTCCACACTTTTGTTCGAAATTTTGCCACTACCGGGAAACATTCGCTGGCTGAAATTCTCACTGCCTGTACATTCATCAACGGACCCATCTTTGAATGGGTATGGCCCACAATAAAGCCCTGTGACGAGGCAAAACTCCTGCATTGAGAACCGAATGACATTGTCATTTGGGAGTGCAAACCACAGCTCCTCCGAATCATCACAATCCACTTGTCGGAGAAGCAAGTTATGCACTAACTGCCCAGCAAACTTCAATTCCTTCATGTCCAGCAGTTTACCAAAGCATGACCTCCTGAACATCTCCATTTGTGCTTCATTTAACTTTTCCTCAATCACTTTTATGGCTCCGACCTTCGAAAAGCATGTAACTTTTGAAGAAAAATGCTCGGAGTCCATTATCTTGAATGCAACTGCAGAATCCATCACCCTCAACCTGCAATTATCAAACAACCCATTCGAGTTTTATTACCAAAACAATAATGCCTAAACTCTAATACAACATATATTGTATTGATACAATATCCATAACCACAACCCTAACAAGGATAAATACCATGCAACAAAAGAGTGGAGGTTGGGGTTTCAACCCAAACCTCCGCATCCTCACCATAGGACTTGGACCCAAATTACATCCCAACCTTAAGGTTGGGAATCTTGGTACTCCCCTTCTGAATGTTAGAAAGGCTGGGATTCTCAACCCAACCTTTTAGGTTGGGAACATGGAGGATTCCCAACCTGCAGATTGAGAGCCTACAAGTTTCCCAACCTTAAGGTTGAGAATTCTGATTTCCACATTACCAATCCCAACCTATAGGTCTTGAAACCAAAGATGGAAATTGGGAATCCCAATCTGGAAGTTGTGATCCCAACTTCAAGGTTGGGAATCCAAACTTCACAGTTGGGAATCCAAACTTCACAGTTACGATTCCAACATCCAGGTTGAGAATAGGTTGGAACTCCTAATGTAAAGCAAGTTAGGTCGAAGATAGAGGTTGGGAATCCCAAACTCTATCTTCCCAACCTCTCGCTGTGGTTTCATCTTAAGTCCGTAGTAATATAATTTATTAACCCAAAGGTTATAAATACCAACTTGCAAGTTTGGTTTCGACCCCCACTTCCAAATTTATGTTCACCTTAGGCCGGGATTCCCAACCTCCAGGTTGGGAATCCCGAATAAGATTGGGAATCTCAACCAGCAGATTGACAAACCCAACTTGAAGGTTTAGAATCCCACCTTTGAGGTTCGTTTCAACTTTAACTACATTAGTATTCTAATCTAATGCTTGCAAATCTCAACATGCAAGTTCGGAATCCCCACCTCCAAGTTACGATTCCAAACCTTAAAATTCGAGTCCCAATGGTGGGGTTGTTTACAACTACCTACTATCCCTATTATGGAAACCAACACAACCACGTGAGTATCCATCATAAACTAAACCCACTGTCTCTATTTCACTCACTTGTTGACCATACCTATAAACGACAACATGCAACCAATCGTGTCCAGCATTCATAGCAGAAACACAACAATCTTAACAACGAAAAACCGTTGATGCTACAAATAACATTCAACCACTAATAGAATAAAAACATCAACTAAATGCAATGTGTTTTTACCGTGGAGTTTTGACAGGCATCCCGCGTCTCTCACTTACGTTCAACTTGTTGCCTCTTCTGCCTTCACCTTTTTCCCTCTTCTTCCCTCAACTTCCCTCAACTTCTTCCTTCTTCTTCCGTCCTCTGCTTCTTCTTCTACTTTCGGTATGTTTGTTTCTTTGACAAAGAGAGTAAATGACCATTCGGTGGTTCGAGATTGGTATTTAGGTCGTGTGTGGTGGGCGTCAATCACTGACGAGGGACCGTGATGCGGTCCCAAGTATGATGGATCGAAATGGAGTTTCTTTCACGGCAAAAGACACAAAACCCGGTGGGTGCGTCGGTCGGAATGCGGGTGCATGCGTCGCCTTTGCCTTGTCCCAATGGGTGCGTCGCTCAGAACGCGGGTTGAGGTTCGCTATGGCAGATATGCGCCGGTGAGGAGACGTTGCTTTGGTTTCAAAGGTTGCTTTGTTTTCAACAACACACACTCAAGGCACACGTTGGGAATAGAGAGACACCAGACACAGAGTCACCCTTTAGAAAGACAGAGTCACCGTTTGGTTGAGAGCGACACACCCGTACACAATCCAAAGGTCGAGGGCATTTTCGTTCTCAAAATGTCAATGTCTTGTGCTTTAAAACAAAAGTCTTAGTTTCCAAATAGGTCAACCCAAATGGCTTACTTTTCAACAAAACCCTTGATCGAATAAGATCTTATATGGTTTGAATCTAATTCGGCCCATTGTCCTTTTGACTGGATATATATAGATCCAATGCAATTTGATTGAATCAGATCTTGTATGGTTTTAATCCAATTCAACCCATAGTCCTTTTGACCGGATATATATATTAAAAATATATATGAAAAAAGGAAAACGAAAACCTAATCTACCTCTCACTCTGTCACTCACTTGCAGTGGCAGACACACCTCTCCTCTCCCCTCTCACTATCTCTCACCCTCACTGGCCTCATCTTACCATCTGTCATATCCACCTCACGCCTTACCTCGCGAATAATTAGGCATCATAAAGAATAAAACATCATATCAGACATGATTGGGAATTCTTAATTAGGTTGAGATTTCTCAACCAGGTTATGAATTCTCAATTCTAAACCTGGTTAAAAATTCTCAACGGGGATGAGAATTCTCAATCAAGAGCAAAAATGTATCCGAATTAGAAGAGTACAAATTGAAGCATAATTTATACGACATTATAATAGATAAATGAACATATTTCTCCTGTTATAAAAATCTTTATTGCGTATTTTAAAGTTATATTTAAACAATAATCAATGATAACACATCATTTGAGGCAGAATTAGGAATTCGCAATTTGGTTGAGAATTCCTACTTCTCCCTCAAAACAATATCATATCCATTTGTGAACACAATTATTTAGAAACATACATAGAAATCTAGAGGTATTTCAACTTGTCAATACTAGAATCATCAACCAAACAAGAAAACTTAACAAAAATTTCAATTTCAACAGTCTCACCTTCATGAGCAAAACTCATATTCATACAAACATCATACATGTATCAAATTTGGACATTAAGGCTCTGTTTGTTATAAGGGATTGGATTGAGATTGAATAATTTTCAATTCAATCCCTTGTTTGTTGATTGTAAAAGATCGGATTTCTCCTATCTCATGCAACCAGTTTATCCCACCAACTTGGGACTCTTTTTATTTTTGTTGACTTTTATTTTTCTTCTTCTTTTCTTTCTTACATTAATTATATTAAATATTATATATTTTTTTATAATATTTTTATATACATTGTTAAAATATTAAAAATATATATATTTCAATAATAATTATAAAATAAATATTATTTAAAAAATTAATTTTAAATGGTTAGTTTTACTTTTCTAACCGATATTAAAATATTAATAGTTTTATATTTTTGAAAGAATATGATATACAATTATTTTCTATCCAATTCCATAATACACTAAACAATGGACAATATTATTTTTAATCTAATCTCATGCAATACAGAACACATCACAAGATAAATTTATCCAAGCCTCTAATCCAATTCAATTGCACATGCTAAATGAGAACATATAATCTTCATGAATATACACCAATCATCATTGGACTCAATGAATCACACATCCACACACACAAGGGTGCAAGCAAGAATGCTCACACACACATAGTCTTCATGGATATGCACCGACATTATTGGATTCTTTTAATCGCACATAGACATCGGTGAATATACACCAATCATTATTGGACTTAGTTAATCTCTCTCTCTCTCTCTCTCTCTCTCTCTCTCTCTCTCTCTCATAAACACAAAGTCTTCGTGAATATACTCTTGAAGTGTTATGATGTTTTAGTGTGTCAGGATGCATCATCTTTGTAATATATTTTTTCATATTGAATCCTCTGCATATGAGTATGTCACTTTATTTAATTATATTCCTTCAAAATTGTTCGATTCTAACAGTCCATGGTTTTCTTGATTTTTCATACACATTTATTGACATAGGCAACCTGCCAAAACTTAGCTATTGTTGATTTAATTGGATGTCGTATTGAAGAGGTTGGAATTTTCCTTGATTAATACCTCAAAAAATTTATCAAACCATTGAAAGATGTACATTATCCCAAAATTCAACAGATATTATAGAAATTTAAAAGAAAATTAAATAGAATAAATCTCAACCGTTGAAGTCACTTGCTTATGTATCTAGTATCTTGAAATCTAGAAGGTTACTTAATGTATGTATACTTTATTTTTATTTTTTTTCTGAAAATTTAATGTATGTATACTTGTATACTTCAAGGTATTTTTATCTCCAAGCTGAAATATGAATTATTTTTCTTTTCTTAAAATATTTTAAATAAATCTCAAAACTAACTAACTTGAGTCTTATAATATATATATCTATGTATGTATGTATGTATGTATATATATATATCTTTATCAGGTATATCTTAACCTAATTCTCAAGAATAAATGATTGTAAAACAATTTCAAAAGAACAACTTAAATGTTTGGGGGACAAAATTAAATGAAGTTTAATCATATTTTATCTTATAAATTAATAAGCTTCATACTGATGCATTCGTGCATCAAGAAACTCATTAATTTGTTTATCAAATGAGTTTATTAGATAAAGAAAACTACTTCTAAAATATATTTTATGAAAATTAACTTTATAAATTTACTAATTATAAACGTACTTAACTTTTGAGGACTATATAAGAATCTCACCTTTCTCATTGTAAATCATCCCTCAAGTGTCAAATTATCCTCCACAAATTTCATTTGATTTCTTAGATCAACTTGGGCATTTCAAGAAGATGTTAGATGTTGCACTCAATAATGTATCATGCAAATACATTAATATGGTTAGAATTGAGTCCAGGATTGGCTGAATCTCAGAGATAGAATAGCCATCAAACTCCTTGCATATTGTGGGAGGCTTCGATTATTTTTGTGAAGCGATTATGCTCCTTTAAGTTGTGAATCAACATAACTTATTTTAGGCACATCATAAGTACGATAAAATTCATTTTTTGTGTACTTGTTAAATGTTAAATCCTAAACTTTTGTAATTTACTTTAAATATTTGTATTATTCTTTAACTTTCAATCAAAATATTTAATTTCTAAAATCTGTACTTCTTATAATATTTTCTTCCAGTAATAACTTTAAGCTACACTGAATAATTGAAATTGTAAAAAAATCATGGGATATTTATCAAAATGTCCTTTGAAATCGAAACTACTGTCAAACCACCTCTGGTTTTCAAATTATTACACAAATATATCAAAATATTAGTGGGTTGGTATTTTCCATCCAGAGGATGACAGATCAGTTAGGATGCAAGGGTACTTAGGTAATTATATGTTGTGTTTAATTTTTAATTTAATAGTAAATAAAAATGAATGGATTGGATAAAGACACTTGGCATCCATCTAACCAACCTATATAAACAATATACTTCATCATCACCATTTATCTCACACAATGTCTTAAATGGCAAGGCCAAGTGCCGTCTTATCGCCTTAGGGCCTAAAATGCCTCAACGTGACCAATTTAGGTGGAAGGAATGAACAATCATGCTCTCGAGGGTGAGGCGGTTGCCTCAGGGCCACCTTGAGGCGAGGCGGACTAAGGTGATGATGAGATAGCCTCCTTAGTGGCAGCTCTCCTTAATAGTGTTAGTCATGGATCCTTACTCCAAGCCACCCTTCTCTCCTTTCTATTCTATCTCCTCATCTTTGGGACCACCTCTCTTTACACAATGGCAGCGATGGTAAAGGACAGCGAAGATGAAGAGGTAAAGAAAAATTGGAAGATGATGAGAGAGAGAATCGAACCATAATCAAAGGCAAAATAGGAAAGTGAATTTGGAGAGAGTAAGAGATATGAACTGAGATGATGAGAGATGACTTTGATTTTGCTAGATTGTTAACTTTAAACTTCTTAAAAACTAGAAGAGACAAAAGTGCCAGATTGATGATTACTGGTTGAGGAAAAAGAATAAAATGCATTTAAACCCTTCAATAAAAATTTTATTGAAAATAATATTTAACAAAGGGTATTAGGTTACACTTGGCTAACATTTAACAATAAAATTTTTTATTATTTTTACCTAAGATTTCTATAAAACTTTTATATATATTGCCACTATTCTATTTTTTTTTTTAATAAAAATGATTGTTACTTTGTTAGTAGTGGTCATTAGGATGATATGAATGATTTGGTATATTAGAATTTTATATATTTGGGTATTTTAATTAGGTTCATTCTATTTTGTTTGATATTTATATTTCTAACATTAGTTTTCACTATATTTTAAAATGTTATGGATGATTTTGTATATTAAGGGTTTTTTTTTTTTACTTCTTTTTTTTTTAATTTTTTTTTTTCATTTGGAGTTGAGGCAGTTCTCTCAATCGCCTCAAGGTGACTGCCTTGCCTCAGTGAAGCACTATCTCACATTTCGCCTTCTAAAACATTGATCTCGCAAACCCATTCATCACCACCATAGATTCACTCCACAAATACCACCGCTCAACCCACCACCTTAAGCACCAATTCTATCCACTTTGGTGCCAATGAAAGGGATCTAGTGTTGAAGTCACCATCATCCCTCTCTCTTCCCTTTCCACCCTCTGCCATCCCTCTCTCTTCCTTTTCCACGCTCTGCCATTACTCTCTCTTCTCTCTCATCCTCTAGCATACGTCTCTATTGGCTCAATCTCTAGACCTTCAAGGCCTCCGACACCATTTGATGGAGGCCTATTAGGACCTTTTGGTTTCTCCCTCTTTATTTTTGAAGGGTTTTTAAACCCTAACCGCTTCATAATCTGCACCTTAATTTTATTTTTTTTTAAATTTTTGGATCTTTTTGTATGGTGATGATGGGGTATGTTGTGATGGAGATGGGTTGATTACTATTATATATTAATTGTTGATTGATTATTGTATTCAAGAAAAGACAATTTTTTGAAAGTTATATTCAAATTATTTTTTCCACTGTTCCTATGCTCTCTAAGATTTTAACTACTAATCAATTAAATTGTAATCCAAGTTATATTCAAATTATTTTACCCACTATTCATCTTCTCTCTGAGATTTTAACTACTAATGAATTAAATTGTAATCCCTGTGTGTTTGATAGAGAGAGTGATTATGTAGGCTTGTTTAAATATTAAATACTAGTGGAGAGCGATTCTGTCAGAATTGTTACAGTGCCTCTTTCATGACCCATGGGGGTCCCAGCTACTAGGAACATTATTTTTTTTTTTTGTTTTTTGTTTTTTTTTTTTTTTTTTTGGCTTTTTTCTTGTTAGTATCAATATTCGAACCTAGTAACATCACATTGTACTCTTTTTCATTAACCATTTTAATTGTGTTTGTTTGTGCTTCAACCATAATGATTAAACAAAACCAAAACGATTTGACTCCAATGTATGTCTCTTTCATATGAATCTCTGCTCCGCAGTTAAGCACATCCTATTCCCTTCTCCACCATACCCTTTCCAACCCAATTATTGGGGGCCTTTTGGCTAATATTTTGAAAAGTGGTGGTTGATTGGTATTCTCTTCCATTCAAGGGGGAATTTCATATTTTCCCAAAATTCATTAAATATCCAATCTTAATAATAGTTAACATAATTTAAATCAAAACAACTATGAAATAACTAAACATAAATAAATTTTTGGATTAATATCAATCACATTTTATGTACATTATTGCACATAAAATATTTCACTAAATTTTTTTTTCCCTTCAAAATTGATAAGATGGTAATTACAAGTTAAAATTGGTCCAATACTGTCATATATATATATATATATATATATTTATAACAACCAATCAAATGTTGTGGATATATATATATATATATATATTTTATAAATATTCAAAATGTACCAGAGAAGAGATTGAAGTTCATATGTTATACATGTATAATTCTGCCCACTGTTAATGTAATAATGAAAAATTTTTGGTTGGAAAGGACCAATTTGGATAAACTGGTCTTTAACAATTTTCCATTATGAAAAACTTAAGGTTCAAGTCAAGTCAATGGCTTTATTATAGGAATGATCATTCCACCAAGAGAGGCTTCCCTGAAGTCCGGGACAGTTTCTTTACCCAGGCCACGTGCTAAGACATTGACATTGTACATATCGTGCCAAAGGGTTGGAATTTTTCCACTTTATTTAGATAATTAAATTTAATTATTTAAAAGATTTTTTGTTCTGAATATTGTAAATTAAAATTTTAGAATGCAGATGTAATATTTACTTGTATTTAGTTTTGATTGGTTCTAATTATCTAATAGATCCATTAATCATCTATGTCAAATTTAAAGTAATGATTATAATTATTAATGATTATGCCGTGATTTTGCTGTCTAAATCTACCGTTTGGCTTCCTTCGTTTTGTTGTCATATTAGCTCATCCACTCACCCACAAACTCTATATCAATAGCATTTGAATTTAAAATTTTCGATTACAACCATATTTAAATATATACATATTCATCTCTAAGTTCACAAAAGATAGGTTTCAAGCTCTAGGTTTTATCAATGGCATCCAAAATAATCACTCTCATCTTTCAAATTCTCCTTGTCTCTTTAGATTTAGTCTCTGGGAAAGCAGAGATGTGGATTAAAGCCGGTTATTACATGCCAGAAACTGAGTTCCCCGTCTCAGACATCGATTCTTCTTTCTTCACTCACCTTATGTATTGTTGTGCTCTTCTGAATTCCACTTCCCACCAGCTTGTTTTCTCTCCTGATGATGATGAAAAATACTTCTCCACCTTCACAGAAACTGTGAAACAAAAGAATCCATCAGTCACCACACTTCTCTCCATTGGAGGTCCATATGCAAACTATTCAATGTTTCCCTCGATGATAAGCAACCCTTCTTATAGGAAATCTTTTATTGACTCGTCAATAACAACAGCTAGGGATTATGGCTTTGGAGGTCTAGACTTTTATTGGTTACGTCCCAACACAACCTCCGACATGTTAAATTTGTCTATCCTCTTCGAAGAGTGGCGAGCGGCTGTCAATCTAGATTCAAGAAACTCTAGGAAGTCACAACTGATCTTGACTACAATGGTTTGGGCTTCACCTACAGTGTACCCTATAGAATATGAATAGGAGACCCATCGGATAAGTCTTTAACACATGATTTCTCACCCAAGAATGGGAACATGCAGAGGGTGTATTTAGTAATACTTTTGTCTTTCATTATTTTAGCCCAATGGACTAAAATTGGAAAAGCACTTGTGAGGTAATCAAAGCCCAAATGAAACCTCGAAGTAACTACCAAAACAGAGCATCACAAACAGAAACACACAAGACATGGCCTTGCTGTCTTCTGCATCCAGACAACAACTCTCCTGCTTCGCTTCCAAAACAGGTTCTGTTTCAATTCACACTGGTAAAACATACATTGCATTTATGTATTCTTGTTTGATAAAGCTTATGTTACATGCAACTATGTTTTCATTTCAATCACTATGCAGATATATTGAACAGGTACTCATATACAATTGGCACTAGCAAGACAACTCAATCATACAAAAATTTTCAATTTTCTGTGAAAATGTGTTCTGTTTCTACTACAAATGTTCCGGTTCTTATGAGAAATCCAAGAGCGTGTGGATATGGACTGAGAGCAAGCAAATCATGTGTGCTGCAGTGGAGAGAGGATGGAACACTTTCATTTTCTCACCCCAGAATCAACAACTTGCCAGTGAGTGGTTATGTGGAGTTGTTTACAGTTTCTTGTGATTTCCCATGTTAGAATTTCTGTTTGAAGTTGTTAATTTGAAAATTTTGGAGTTGAATGTGCAGCAATGGCTTTGATTGATCCTTTGTTCATCAAAGAGGGCGCGGTTTTTGATAGAATGGAGAGAAGTGTTGCTACTGTTTTTGTGGTTTCTAGTCCACAAGAATTGCAGCAACTCCAACCAGCAGACGTGCAGGCAGAAAATGTTGTTATTGATTTGTTGGATTGGCAGGTGAGTGTGTTAGATAGTTTCACAGTGGTTGAAAAACTGAGTTTGCATTGGTTTATAAGGTGAGAGTAAACCTCCATTCATGAACTAACTTTTATGGTGAAGTTGGGCCTAAGATAGTGTTAATTATTGTTTTCGGTTGTTTTGCGATTGATAAGAACTTGAATGTGAGACTGTGAGGTCGAGATTTTGAAATCATGGGGATTTATTGTTGTGATGCATTGGCTATGCTATAGTGTCTTAAATTCTGTTTAAGATGTTTTAGTTCATATAATAACTTTGTATATGTAGTGTAGTTGGGGTTCTTTTAGAAATGTATAAATCACTCACTTTGAATTCGTTATATTAGTGAACTATTGGTATAATCTCATATGTCACTGTCTTCTGTCAAGATTTTTTTTTTTCAGCTATAATGTTCCTTTGGTGGCTTGTATTGTACTTTACCTTTTACTTTAGCATCTGGAAGTTGTTTTGATCTTGTTTTACTCATTCCAGTGTACATTCATCTTAAAATTTATGTTCGTTTGTGTTAAAATTCATTGATGTTTTGACTAGCAGCATAATTTATAATTCAATACTTGTTACTGTTATCACCCTGTCAACCACTCCTGCTTTGTGCTTTCGTTAGCTTTTCAATTTATTAAAATAGTGACCATGTATGCTTTTAAAATATGTCCTACTATACTACTCCCTCATGATCTGGTTTGTATTTCATAGGTGATTCCTGCAGAAAATATAGTTGCAGCCTTTCAAGGCAATAAAATAAAAGTGTTTGCCATCTCAAAGGCTCCTTCTGAAGCACAAATGTTTCTCGAGGTATCCCGTAATCTCTACCTTGTAAACCTGAATCATTTTTTTGGTCAGATTCAATATGTTGATAATATGTTGTATGAAGTTTATCATCAATCATTTGCGTATTAGGCCTTGAAGCAAGGTGTGGGCGGTGTTGTTCTGAAAGTTGAGGAAGACAAAGCTGTTCTTGAGCTAAAGGTAATTTCTTCTCCGGCTGGGTTCTTCAACACTCAGGCATTGCTCCTTATTTCTGTTAAAATTATCTGGAATATTTTGACAGAAGGAATCAAGAGAGCAATCTCTTGAGCTTGACCAAAGCTACTGTAACTTGACTTGACGTAGCTGGAATGGGTGATCGAGTCTGCGTGGATCTCTGTAGCCTGATGAGACCGGGTGAAGGACTTCTAGTACGCTCTAGCCTCTTTTCTACTATTTAATGTCACTTGTGGTTTTGTCATCAAGCTGATTGTATATGATGCTCCATTACTGTTTGATAGGTTGGATCCTTTGCTATGGGACTGTTCCTTGTTCACTCTGAGTGCTTGGAGTCAAATTACATTGCGAGCAGGCTTTTCTAGTCAATGCAGTGAGTTTTGGCCCTGAAGTTGGTCTCTGATGGTTTTTTCATGTAGGTCATGCATAATCATTTCTTTGAACATAGGTCAATTGTTGGTGGTTTGCATTCTCTCTATGATAGTGAATGAGGCACACACATGCAATGCAGGCTCGTTATCTAGGAAAAGTAATATAAGAAAATCTTTCTTTCATATGATCATTATAGTGCCTGTTTTAGGTTGTAGTTTGATTTTCCACATGCAACAGCAATGGTTGTTTCATAGAGTCATTCCTGGATTTATTGTTGTGTGATGTTCTTGTCAAACTGTATGTTAATTTGCAGGGGCCAGTGCGTGCATATATACTGATTCCAGGAGGATAAACTTGCTACCTTTCAGAGTTAAAATCAGGTAAAGAAGTAATTGTGGTTGATTAGAAAGGCCATCAACAAACAGCAATTGTTGGTTGTGTGAAGATAGAATCTAGCCCACTTATTCTAGTAGAGGCAAAGGTTTGCTTTTCCACACACTTGATAATTTTGCAAATGAGCTCATGTCTAATTCCATCCAGGATTTCTAGATATACAAACCAATATAGGGTGTGGTTGATTTATGCTTGAAAACAGTTTTCAGAAATTAGGACAAAATGTACAATCAAATGACTGTATTTGAACTTTGTATCAAATACCCCTATTATTAGATCAGCTTTCCTGATCTCCTGACCAATGCTGGTCAATGGGTTCATTATGTTCTATTCCTTTAATCCTTTACTGGTGCAGAGAGATTCAGACAATGAAACCATTTACAGCATAATTCTTCAGAATGCGGAAACGGTTGCCTTAATCAGTCCCTGCCAAGGTTTATTATGATTTTCATTTTTGGTTCTGAAAGTTCTGGATATATTTTTTTATCTTCCTTATTTTACAAATTGCACCAATGACCACCTATCTTGTGCAGGAAATGGATTGCAGAGAACAGCTATCCCTGTGACCTCACTAAAAGTGGGGCATGAAGTTTCGCTGAGTGTACAAGGAGCCGCACGACATACGGGAATTGAAATTCAAGAATTCATTGTTGAGAACTAAAGAGCCTAGATGATAGGTGGTCATTGGAAATATGAAGTCAAAGAAGATTCCCGTCCTGGTGGAAGTTTTACATCTGCAACTTAAATACATAAACAGATGATTACATCATGTAAATGTAAGGTTAGTACCTCATTCAAAGTCATTTTATTCGAATTAGCCCCATTTTTCTCCTAAATTATTGATTTCAACAAGTATTCTTTATCTTCTTTGTGAATGTATTACATATATTGTGTTCAAGAAAGCATCATGTGAGTATTACCTGATGGAAAATAAAACTCGAATTGAGTCACTACTTTGGATTTCCTGGAAACTAATGGAATGCAATCTAGTGTAACAAAGCTGTGGGTAGTCTACCATGAACTGCAATCCTTCATATATACTCCCAGGTTTCAGATTAGAATGTATTGCTATATAATTGTCTGCATGCATATAACCAATTGTAAACCAAAACCTTCACAGATTTTCCTACTATTAGGATGGACACAACTTATGGAACTTCAGAATATAGTTTGTCGTTTAATTTCATCCCTTCATTAGTTTCATCAAAGCTTTTGCCTCTTTGAATCTTGTGGAGACGGTTCAGAAATGAGTAAAAGCAAAGACTACTAGCCAATAATATATCATTGCCGCGATACCTCTTGATATACTACGTGCCATGTGCAGGTGTAATTTGGTTGAGTGTAATTGCAGCAGGTTCGTTGCTTGGTTCGTGTTGAGAATTATTTTTGCACTTAAAAGAGGACTACAAAGTCAAAGTTGTTTACTGGTTTTCCTTTCAACATTAGGTGTTGCTTGTTCAACTTTTATTGTACATTTCAATTAGTGGTCAGTGCTAAGAGCTAATAAAGAGTTTGAAGATTCAACTAATCAAAGTTTGACAATCATAACACTCTTCGTCATCATTTGTAACACCCGAATTTGTCATAAAAACCATTATAATGAAATGTTCAATCAACCATTAAAATTCTCAAAACTAAAAACAAAATTGAAGAATAATTCTACAAAACATTTAATTCAATAATATAAATCAATCCTAACATCTCAATAAAAGTTTTAAATAACTCAAATCCACGATAATTCAAAATCAATCCTTACATTTAAGTCATAACAATTGAACCAACTTAAATACTTACTAAATAATAACAAGAGAAATAACCACGGCACTAGAATTGAAATTCTCCACCAAGTGACATCAATAACTCAAAATCGTTCTTAAAGACCAAAAAAAACCTAATGATTTGTAAAAATAATAGAGACAATGAGTGAGCTATCAACTTATTATGTAAACATTATACACTATGATATAACATGTAATAGGAAAGAAATATTGTAATTTTATAAAGTAATTTTATAGTAAAAATAAATTCATAATTTCATCATAATTGAAATACATGCGAATATATTAAAACCAATAAAGTATTTAACAATACAATACAGAAAACATTCAATATTTAAAATTGAAGTTAAAAGTAACAGACAATATTTCATATGTGAATTTAAAACAAATTTAAAGTGGCTTCAGTGACATAATATCATTCACAATTCCGATGATCCAAACAATACGATACAATTATGATACCTATAATCCTGGTGTGGGGCCAATGCAATTAATATTGCATAACAATAAATATGTCAGCTGGACCAATACGATATAATTATGACACATATAATCTCAGTGCCTAGGCCAATACAATTAAATGATTATGTATAGATGAACTGAAACGTTTTCACTATAATCACAATTATAATATATATACTTTTAAAATATGGAGGAATATTTTTAAGACAACATATCACACTTTTCAAATAGGAAAACAATACTTTTAATACAATCAAACAATGTACAAAATATATATATATATATATATATTTGTGATGCAAAATTATTTAAATAGAATATAATGACAAGAAATGTTAAAAAACCAAGGTTTCATGTGATTGTTTAAAAGGTCCAATCAAAGTACTTTTAAAGTTGAACACATAATATATTAAAGTAATGTATAAGATTTACTTATCTCTTCTACTTATCCTAATAAAAAAAATAACTTTACAAAAATAATCCTACTATCAACCAAAATCACATAATGAAACTCATTTACATATATTTAGGTCTTGTTTAGTACGCGAGATTGGATTAGATAAAATGATATGTAATTGAATGGGATGAAATAAGATGAGATAGGATAAAATTAAATTAAAACTATAAGATTAAATTAAAACTATACTGTGTTTAGTGTAAATTTGATTATATTGGATTAGATTTGATTAAATTAACTTAATATTTGTGTAACTTGATTTTTGAATAAAATACAAACAAAGTAAGCTATAAATATATTTATTATAAATAATAATACATTTTAAATTTATAAATCTTCATAAAATTAATTTAATTTATTTTTAATTGATATTAAAATTATAACGTTCTTAAAACCATTAAATAAAGTTATAATTATTGAATATATTTAATATTATAATAAAGTAATTTTTTAATAATTATTTTCTTTTTAAAAATCATATCTCATAGGTTTTCACAATGGGGCCCACATATTGGTAGGATGGGAAATCTCCCATGCAAGGATGCACCAAACACCAATTTTTGTAGATTGGAAAAATTTTCTTCCCAATCCCTTCCATTTCTTGCCTTCCAAATGTGCCTTTATAGGTTTTCATAACTTCATAAATTACTCTAGACTAATCAAAGGTACATTGAATCTCAACATATCATCTTATAAATGTTATACTAACATTAGCTTAACACAAACCACACTTTACTAAATTAATTTAACTCCAAATACCATTAAGATTCACTATTATCAACTCTACATCTATTGATGTAGTCCATTTTTTTCATTTTCAATAAATTGTATATAAAATCAATCATCCTAAAAATGCATATATATATATATATATATATATTCTAAAGACCCAAAATATAGATCAAAAAAAAATTTTAGCCTTAAATGCCTTTGATAACCTATCCATTTAACCTCCAAACTCAAGTTAAGGCTATATAGACATTGGTTTTGAAACTGAATAGCCTTAAATGTTTGAATTTTTAAAATTAAATAGCTTCATAAAAGTCCTTAAGATTTTAATACCATAAAGAAAACTCATAATGGTTTCTATAGAAATTTAATGAATAAAAATAACATCAAATTCATATCTAAAACAGATTGAGTTTCAGCCTAGTTCTGTTTCACTAAGTCAGAGATAAACAAAAATTCCTAATTAATTATATACTTATCATATGCAACGAATACTCTAACATCCTATGGAGCATTCATACTGAATTCCATAATATTATACCTTGATTTGTCTATTCAAACAATCAAACAATATTGACATATCTATTAGAAAGCAGAATTTCCAACAACCTCTAATTCTTTCAAAATAATCCACAAAATTTTAATAAAACCTTGAAATAACTCAAAATCTAAACAATATGATACAATAAACGTATCATACCATAAACTTTTAATATTAATAAAAAAAAAATGAAAGAAAGGGGGAAAAACGTACATATGATTCCCAAACACATTCAAAATTAATATTGATCTCCGATGTTGTTATGATTGAAGGTTTAAATATGTTAATGAAGAAGAAAATTTTTGAATAATGTATGTATGTTTTCTAGATTGAGAGTTGACTGCAGTGAATAGAGAAAATAAATATGTATATGTGGCTTCAAACCCTAACGGTAGTGATTAAGAAAAAAATGTTTTATTGTCAATTTGACTTCCATTAAGCACTCCCTTTATTGCAGCCCAATTTTTTTGGTCTACTTGGGCCAAAAAGGAAGAAATCTCAAATTAAATGTTTTGATGTAAACTTTTTTTTACGAAAAAAGTTTCCATTACATTATTTGTTATATCTGCTCAAAGATACAGACTAACATTAGTAATGTCTTTAGTTTGACAAAGTTGATTTTTAATAATGCATGTTGTTCATTGATGAGATAATTGTTAATTGTTAATCTTAGATTTTATACTGCCCAAATGAGTATGATTTTCAAAGAAATGATCAAATGTTTTCTTTATTTCTTTAGTCTTAGACTGCTTTTCATGCTCATTCCTTGTATTATAGTGTTATGTTAAACTTGGTGAACTAATCTTCGCATTAATTCTTTTTCTAATAAGTATTGTCAACAGAATCTGTTTCATTGTTGTCTCTGAGAAGTCTCTGAAAGAAGAAAATAACATTTAGATAGGTGAATTGCACATTTTTGTCAATATGATTAACAATATACAAAGTCATATATATATATATATATATATATATTAAATTTGGATGTTTAGTAGTGACATTCATATAAGCACATACGATTAACAGTACAGGAGGCATAGGGAACTAAAACAGCTTGGTTTGAAATCATATTGTCTAGTATGTCATTTACTTTCATATATCTACAATACACCTGGAAACCTGACTTCAGTTGACCTTTCCTGGTTCCTGCTTCCAAGATATATATTTTTCATTCCTGAGTTCTCCGATTGAGATTTCATGAAAAGGATGAGGTAGTGGTGATTGGTGGGAGAGAAGCTGATAAGATACAAGCTGCATGGTTGGCCGAGATCTTGGATCAGTATGTGTGCATGCTAATGCTATTGTGGCTACGAGAGCCACATGTTGAGCATCCTGTTTTGTTTTGGGAGTCGAGAGACGAGGATCTAATATATCCTGCAACTTTGTATGTTGAGCAGATGATGATAAAAAGAGTGAAAGATGATCTCCTGGCATTCTTCCCATTAGTGTTTCCATCACCAAGACACCAAAGCTATAGACATCGCATTTTTCATTTACAGTCATGGTGTAGGCAAGTTCTGAGTTTTAGGGACAAAAAAACCCGAAAATTATTAGAGAAGAGACATGTTCTTTTAGAACCCTCTCTGAAATGGGAAAAAAACATATTCCTACTACATGAAAAACCAACTTCTACGACAGAAATTACAAATAATTTTTACATGAAATATATGTTTTTGTAGGATAATTAATGTTGCTTTGTCACATAATTGCATGAAGAACTATGGAATAAAGAACACCTATTAGGAGATGATTGCATGAATACTGTGCAATGCAAGCAACTTAAGATGGATATGACAGATTGCCAGTTTAAACTATTTGACAAACTGTAAAGGAAATAACATTCATGAATAATGAAAGCAGTTACCAAAAGAAAAGCTTACCCGGGGCAAGATACCCAAAAGTGCCAGCAAAAACAGTTTTATTGGATGAATCAGGATCAAGAAGTCTAGCTGTGCCAAAATCAGAGACACAAGCCTCCAATTCTGAGTTCAACAGGATGTTGTTGCTTGATATGTCTCGATGAACAATTGGTGGAGTGCAATCATGATGCAAGTAGGACAAGGCATGTGCAGCACCTTTGATGATGTTCACCCTTTTGGTCCAATCTAATTCCATAGCTTCAACATCATTTCTGAGTACCGCAAATAAGCTTCCCTTTTTCATATATTCATATACCAAAAACATGCTCCGTTTGTGTAAACAGAATCCATGAAGCTTCACGATGTTTCTGTGCCTTATTTTTGTCAATATTCTTACCTCACTTCTGAAACTTAGATCGAAAGCTGGTTCCTCCGCTTCAAAACGGTGAAGTTTGTTCAAGGCAACAACTTTTCCACTAGGTAACTGCACTTTATAAACACTACCATACCCACCAGTTCCAATACAGTATCTAATGTCAAAGTCCTCTGTTGCTTCAATAATATCCTTGTATGCAATTCCTCCATCATAGTTCCATATTGAAAAAATATCTCCGTTCTTTGTTGCTCTTGCTTCGGATTTGGTATTTTGAAATTTAAGCCGATAGAGAAATATGCATCCAAGAAGCAAGAAGGTAATGAAAATGGTGATTGGGATAAATATCTTGATATGATTTACGAAAGTGTGTCCTTTTGAAGATGAAGAACAAGGGGGGAAATCTGTGAAGTCACGACATAGTTTCTTATTGCCAACAAATGCACCAGGTTGAAAATTATACCAGATATGATCTGTGATTTGCCCTGTTAAAAAATTGTAGGACAAGTTGATGTCACGTAATGTAGCAAGAGAAGGTGGAATGGTGCCTGAGAGATTATTGTAGCTGAGATCCAACAGCAGTAGGTACCTGAAATTCCCAAGTTGGAAAGGTATCTCGCCGCTGATCAGATTGTGACTAAAATCAAGCCTGAATAGCGTAGAAAGTTTGCTAACTTGAAGGGGAATGCTTCCATTTAGATGGTTGTCATTCAACAACAAGTACTCTAAAGCTGAGCAATTCTCAAGATGACTTGGGATTTGTCCACTCAGCTTGTTTTTCGATAGTTGAAGAATCTCCAAATTAAAGAGTCTTCCAATTTCGGGTGGTATGAGGCCAGACAGTTGATTTGTCGACATAACAAGAGCCTTTAGTTGAATTAATTGGACAATCTCATCAGGTATGTTGCCGTACAACGCATTATTGGAGAGGACCAACCAAGTCATTGACTTCAAGTTTCCAATTTCTTTTGGAATGAAGCCTGTAAGTTGGTTGGACTGCAGGGATAGGTAACTCAAACTGGCTAGATTACGAATAGACTTAGGGATTGAACCACTCAAGTTGTTATTTGCAAGGACTAGTTCAACAAGATTCTTCAAATTTCCCAATTCTATAGGGATGGAGCCATTAAGTTGATTGGAATCAAGAGTGAGAACTCTCAAGTTGTTCAAATGACCCAAAGCGGAAGGAATTGGACCAATAATATGATTACTACTAATCCTGAGATCAATGAGACTCTTCATATCTCCAAGTTCTACCGGAATGAAACCATTAATTTTGTTGAAGTCAAGTACCAGATACCTCAGATTGCTTAATAGACCTAACGATGAAGGTATTGGACCATTCAACTTGTTACTAAACAAGTCTAGAGTTTCCAAGTTCTTCAACTTTCCTATTTCTTCAGGAATGGACCCGTTGATTTGGTTTCCATTAAGGTACAGAGATCTCAGGTTGGTTAAACGACATACAGCCGAAGGGATTGGACCTGTATGCCAGTTATTGCTCAGCTCTAGAGTCACCAGATGCGTCATGTTTCCGATTTCTGCAGGTAGACCACCTTTAATTCTATTGGAATGCAGAAGCAGATGGGTGAGTTTAGTCAAAAGACATAAAGTTGGAGGGATCTGTCCAATCAACTTGTTGTTTCCCAAGTTCAAAAGGACAAGATTCCTGAGATTTTGCAACTCTGGGAGGATGGAACCATTTAATTTATTGTTACTAATGTCAAGTTCCACTAACTGGATGAGTTTTCCAAGTGACTGGGGTAGCTCACCTGTTAAATCATTTGAGGACAGGTTCAGGTACATGAGCTTTGAAAGGGTACCTATCTCTGGTGGAATGGTCCCGTTAAGTTTGTTTCCACAGAGATTCAGACTGATAAGATTTGGGAAGGAAGAAAAATTCAGTCTACCAAACTTATAACCAACCTGGTGGTAGTACCTGTTTGGCAAGGAAATCATGATGATGCTTCCTGCATTGTTGCAAACTATACCGGGCCACTCGCAGAAATTTGAGTTGTTGGTATAGTCACTCCACCATCCACTCTCGAGCAAAGCTTTTGCTTCCAACTCTTGCGGAGATGATGATTTCAAAGTATAACCAAAAGCAATAATACTAACTGATATTACTATCACCATTGCTCTTGATATTCCAAGTGCCATGTCCAAGCGCATTTTGGTGCGTTCGAATGCAGCAGGTTAGTTGCTTGCACTGTTCAGTAATTTTTCGCACTTAAAAGAGGACCGTGTCAAAATGTTAAACATGTGCATAGAATATTGTTCAATGCTAAACACGGAACTAGAAAGAAAAGTTAGAATATTCGGTTAATGTAAGGAAAACTCTTTTGGACCATTTCATGCTCTACTGATTAGTCTGAAGTTTCCCTTGTAATTGTCATGGAAATCAAAATATATCTGGTAGTTCCAATGAAAGTTCAGCGGTATGCTTTCCATATGTTGAAATTCGTCTTCAATGTGGTGGTTGGCAGCTGCATTTCTTGACTTTTGAGGCAAAAGTAGACTTCTCCAAGTATGAGACATCTGGTATCATTTTTTCTCACATTATTGAAGAGAAAGAAACATCATTCTCTTATTAATTTCTACAGGAAAATCATCTTTATTATTATCATTATTATTATTTTATCTCACAATTTTTTTATTTAATTTAATTTAATTGTTTCATTTTTTTTTTTAAATTAATCTCTATCATCCATCTTAAGGTGGACGGTAAAAATCCAACTCCTTTTTTTTTAATTGTTGTTAATTTTTTACTTATTAATTAATTAATTCAATTAATTTTAAATGAATTATTTAATTAATGTTTTTTCCATTTTTAATTATTTTTTATTTTTAACTTTTTAGTCTTTCTATTTTTTTTTTTAAATGAAAATGTGAGAGTATTTTGGTCTTAGTGTTTTTGTCATAAAATTATTAAAAATTTGGATGGAAACCATTTTTGATTGACAGTAGGGAATTTTTTTACTAACATTTTAAAAAGTTAGGGTAAACTGAGATTATTTTCAATTTTAGGGATTTTTATATTTTTCCCTTATAAACAATTAAGTAAAATGATAATTTTCTAGTAACAAAAAATAAGCATTGTGCTTGTATATACATATATATGCACACAAACTCATGAAAGGATAATATCGAATATATTAATTAACAACCTGTGCGTTTTCCTTATATAGATACTAGGAGTGATGCAATGGAACCGGTGGCAAGAGCCTTTCAAAATATGAAATAATATTTTTGCTGAAAAAAGAAAAGCAGAAAATTAAGATAAGTACATAAATCATAAATGTGAAGAAGCTCATGGATAATCCCATGATTGATCCAAAGCAAAAAGGATTTAATTAGCTCTCGAAGACAAGCAAGATAGAGAATTGATTTTGTTGTGATGGGCAATCAGGGATGAGGATTTGAGTTGTTTTTATAGGTAGCAAAAGATTATTTATTATTTTTTTTCAAAAAAAATAATTAAAGTATATGCATGTATAACTAGCATGTCGTCTTGACGTGACATAATATAATTTAATGATTCTGTCAGAGTAATATCACAAATTAAAATTACAATTTTCTAATTATATTATTGTATATCTTTTTGACCATGTTTCTATTTCTAAAGATGATCAATTGTAAATCCAAATTCTAAAATAAAGATAAATAATTTTTTTTTAGAACATTTTATCATTGAGGATGGTGTGGAATTCACTCATGACGTTGTATGGCTCCTCCCCAAACTTTTAGGAAAGCCACCGTTATTTGACAAGATAAATTTTCTGTTGAATCTCTACATATACAATCTTGTAATTTGTTAGTTAAGTACAGAAAAAGGTTAGTCTTCACAAACTTTGTATGCAAACATAGAAATAGTGCTAAAAACTTATTTTCATAATTTGGTGTTAATTTTAAAATTTATAATAATTTCAGCATTAGTTTTTTTTGGGGATTTTTATCTTAAAAGATGCCTCTATTCTGTGGATAGGGAAGTCGTTTTTATGATAAGTCCTAAAATTCTCAAAGCTCATGATAGTAATCCAGAACCATTAGATCATGGTTTTTGTTCTTCAATGTTAACAAGCATAGATCGATAAGCACGTGGCTCCAGAGGATGGAATTGGAAGATGATAATTTTTTTAACCAATTTGTCAAACTGCCTCGATTGATTTTGTACTTCATATATAATATAATATAACATTTATTTTGTTCGAGATCCTAAAATTTAGAAATATGATTTTACTCAATCCTCGAACAATTGACTCTTGACCTGAAAAATTATTTAACTTTTTCAGAATTTTTAGCCGAGAAGGGAAATTGGTACTATTGGAGAATGACTAGCATTTCGCGGAGCAATTTACTATAGCTTAAGTCAATTTTGAGTCATCATGAAAGTTTCCGAAAAATGCCTGAAATCATTGTAAATTTATAATAACTATACATTGATGCAAGCAAAACACACATAGTTTGGTACTCTTATCATTTTTACTTATGATTAATTAATTCAAAGCCTTCTGAATGTATTATTTGGTGTTTTAGTGATATAGTCTATGATCTAATCATCCCAAGGTATACTAATCTTTCTGTTTTGTAATAAGGAATTGAATTTGGTGAATAGTCTATCTAATATTTTTATTTCTTGTAGTTTTATATTTACATTTTTAAAATAAACAAATTTTTAATAAGTTAACCACACTTTTAAAGATAGTAATTTGTCAAGTATAGTTGAAAACTTATGACAATGAGATCATCAAATTGTGATAAACATAAAATTCACATAAATTTTTAGAAAGACCATTAATAGAAGAAGAATGTTGATTTGACAACAGGTCCGCATATAATTAATTGTTTGATCAAAGACATATAACTACTTTTTTTTTTCTCTCTCTCTTGTCAAACATGTTGTTTGGGTTAGAAATTTTTGCTTTGCTCTTTAATTCTACTAATGGACGTGATAGATACATGGACAATTAGGTTCACGTTCAAGGCAAGACTTCTAAAGCAGGACAATAATAATGAGACCATAGAATTTTGAGATCTTTTAATATTTGCATTGAAGAATAAATTGATGGTTTTCATTTCCAAAGATGGCTCATTTGGATTATTATATTCAGATCATCCATTTTTTGAGTGGAAAATAATTGAATTTTTTAAAATAGTTACTTAAAGTTATTTATTTAATCTTTTCAATTCCCTCCCAAAAGTCTTAGCAAATTATATTCGTGAGGAATTCATTTCCAAAAATCACTCCAAGAATAAGAATCACTAATTTTTGCCAAGTTTCTTTGACAAAATTATCAATAGATCATAAACACATATTTTTAATGTTATAATATCACATCAAGGAATGAGAGTATATATTTAAATCAAAACATTATATATATATATATATATATATATTTCATTTTGCTCAAAATAAACAAGAATGCAAGCTATTGAGACAAACTTTTATGAAGTAAGTTAAATTTATTTTAAAGTCGTTTATGCATGATCATGTTATGGTCATTACAAAGATATGTAAAAATAAATTAGTGAACATTTTCCTAGTTAATATATGTAAATGTTCCACCACATACATTATGTAAATCATAAGAATTGATTTTATACTTAGACCTACACATTTTTTAATACTAAAATAATAATAATACAATTTAAGTTTTTGGATTATATATATCTTGATCATTTCTTAAAACAGTAATGCTTTGTCTAGCAAAACTGTTCTTAAAAATATTGATATTTAGGATTCTGGAGGAAATCATGAGGTCATGTCAATTTAATGGCATTTAGACTGCAACTTGTGTTTGATGCAATCAAATACATCATTCTTTTAGGCCAAATCGTTTGTCTCTTTTTATTATTATAGTTATCTAAAAGCATATTCATTACTGTCTTTATCTAAGTTATTTTTATTTACCAAGTCAAAGACTTTTAAAAGTTGATTGAATGCTTAAAGTAATTATTTTAGGTCCCATAAATGAAATATCTATGACTTTGTTTAATTGCTTTTGTCTAAGTTATTCTCATTTACTGAGTCAGAAACTTTTCGAAAGTGGATTGAAGGTTTAATGTAATTGTTTTACATCCCATGAATGAAACATCTATGACTCTACTTAATTACTTTTGTCTAAGTTATTCTCATTTATTGAATCAAAGACTTTTCGAAAGTGGATTGAAGGCTTAATGTAATTGTTTTAGGTCCCATAAATGAAATATCTATGGCTCTACTTAATTGCCTTCATCTAAGTTATTTTCATTTACGAAGTCAAAAACTTTTTGAAAGTTGACTGAAGGCTTAATATAATTGTTTTAGGTTCCGTAAATGAAACATTAATGACTTTGCTTAATTGTCTTCATCCAAGTTATTCTCATTTACTGAGTTAAAAGCTTTTTTAAAGTGGATTGAAAGCTTAATGTAATTGTTTTAGATTCCATAAATGAAACATCTATGACTCTGCTTAATTGCCTTCATCTAAGTTATTCTTATTTACTGAGTCAAAGACTTTTTGAAAGTAGATTGAAGACTTAATGTAAATGTTTTAGGGCCCATGAATGAAACATATATGGCTCTGCTTAATTGCCGATAGATTATTAAGAAAAACGATGTTGGAACGTAAAGGGATCCTACTTTCCAGTCTACATCATGTTATATTACTAATCACTTTTAAGTCAAGTTGTTTTGTGTGATACTTCCGAGCAGCCGGAAAAAAAAAAAGGAAGAGTAGGTTTTGTGTCAATCCAACACAGCCAAAGGCTAGCAAGATTTGTTTTCAAGACTTATGAAAACAATTGTGTTAATTAATTAATCATCATTTAAACTACAGATCAAATAATTTAATTAATCTCAACTTCATAGAGCAAAATAGACCAAATAAAGCATCCAAAAAATAAACTTAATGCCACTCTTACTAAACCTTTTAGTGTAAAATTCATAAAACAATGTTAGAAAATATATTTAGATTGCATCGAGTATAATTATAATATTCATATTGTTACTTCCACCAAATATATTATTTGAATAATGGTTGGGTCCATGTATATGTGCTATTTCTTTCTTTCTTTTAGATTTTTTTTTTAACTCTTTCTTTTAGATTTTATTTTGGATTTCTTATCAAATAGTTACATTGGGACGTCATAAAGCCAAGAAAATATGAATACCATCATCATTGTTGCTTTTCTCTTTTTGAAGTTGCGATTCATTTAAATCTTCATAGTTTACATAAAAGAGAATGAGAAAAAGAAATTCAATCCAATAATCAACTTTAGTTTCAAAAACAAGAGATAACTTTTTTGTATCAATGTCAATTTTGAGTGTTTGGATACAATCTAAGTTACATATAACACAATTTTTAATTACAATTTTGTAATATATTGTGCTACAATATAAAACATAATAACCAACCGACTCTATTCATCCAAATTGGCAATACAAGAATTGCTATTAGTTGTTGTTTTTTTTACATTATTGACACGGAATAATTTAAAAGATCAGATAAAGAAAGACAAATCATACCTCAAATTGTCTTTATTATTTAAACTAATACATAAACTATTGTCAGTTTGCGGTAGTATTAAATAAACTCAATTCAATTTTCTAGTACCACTTTTCAAATTCGCGCTTTTTGGGTGCTAAAAGAAAAGAGAAAGAAAGATTCCTATAGTTGGAACTTTTAGAATAGATTTCAATATATCACATTGTCTTCTAGGATTAAGAGAGTCATGTTATTCTCTCTTATCTCGGCAAAAGAAGTTCTCAAGTTCTACCTTGCACATAAATCAGTGTTATTTTTCAACTCACCTTTTTTTTGAGGTATTTGCTGGAATTTTTTTAAAAACATTCTGACGAACCTGTGGTTATGAAGGATAACCATTTTACCAAGCGGTTGTGAAGCTGTGTGGACCTGTCGACCAACCTGTCAAGAAGTCACCGTGAAGCTCACGAGTCAAGGTCTTCCTGTTGGAAAAAGATATTAAAGACAGATAGCAGGGTTACATTGGCGCTACAGAAAAAGGACCATTTATTTCTACGTACTCATCAGATGTTTATTCATAAACTGTACAAAAATCTGTATCTGATATCTATAGTACACCACTTAAAAACCCTCAAAATCTACAAAAGTTTTGTTGTCATAAAATGGTTTGAAACATTTTACTTACTTCCTACGTTTACATTTCTCACCTGTTGATGCCAGTTAATCTATTAGATCGTTTGCCTGTCGTTTGCTCTTAGTGGAATGATCATGCATGATGATTCTCTCATCTTAATGGTTTCGTTTGGGTCAAATGATCAGATTCATTGTTCAAATGGGTTCTTGATTTCTCTCTGCTTAAACCAAATTGCACAAGTGTATTTATCTGGTGAAATGAAAATTGTAGTAATTGTACATCTAAAAATTATGTTAACATTACTATGTTTTTTCATTGCAGTCTCAGAATCCCCTGGAATCTAAAATCTTGTTCTTGTCTCCCACTGTAGTCTCCTATGCCTAAATAAAACCGATCTCTTTTAAAGTTGAAGAATTTAGCAGGAAATATATCACCGATATTGAATATTTGAAATTTATTGTGAATAATTTGAAAGAATTCAGCAAGAAATATAACACCGATTTTGAGTATACCTTAATCTCTACCTTGTAAAACTGAATCATTTGTTTGGTCAGATTCATTATGTTGATATATAATATGTAGTATCAAGTTTATGATCAATCATTTGCATATTAGGCCTTGGAGCAAGGTCTGGGCGGTGTTATTCTGAAAGTTGAGGAAATGAAAGCTGTTCTTGAGCCAAAGGTAAATTGTTCTCCGGCTGAGATTCTTTAGCAGTGAGACATTGCTTCTTATTTCTGTTAAAATTATCAGGAATATTTTGACAGAAGGAATCAAGAGAGCAACCTCTTGAGCTTGACCAAAGCCGCTGTAGCTCGAGTTGACATAGGTGGAATGGGTGATCGAGTCTGCGTGGATCTCTGTAGCCTAGTGAGACCTGGTGAAGTACTTCTAGTATGCTTCTAGCCTCTTTTTTACTTGTCAATGATGCTTGTGGTTTGTCCTTAAGCTGATTGTATACCATGCCCCATTCTTAATATTTGACTACTGTTTGATAGGTTGGATCCTTTGCTAGGGACTGTTCCTCGTTCACTCTGAATGCTTGGAGTCTAATTACATAGCCAGCAGGCATTTACGTGTCAATGCGGTGAGTTTTAGCTTTGAAGTTGGTCTCCGATGGTATTTTCATGTAAATGATGCAAAATTATTTCTTTGAAGATAGGTCAAGTTTTGGTGATTTGCATTCTCTATGATGGTGAATGAGGCAATGCAACTCATTTCCTAGGAGAGAGTATATAAAAAAAATCATGTTCCGTCTGATCATTGAAAAGCTCTTTTTAGGTTATAGTGTGATTTTCCATGTACAAGGACGGTGGTTGTTTGTTTCAAAAAAAAAAAAAAAGAGAGAGAGAAAAAAAACGGTGGTTGCTCCATAGAGTCATTCCTGGATTTATTGCCGTATGATGTTCTTGTCAAACTGTATGGAAATTTGCAGGGGACAGTACATGCCTACGTACTAATTCCAGAAGGAAAAACTTGCTACCTTCCAGAGTTAAAATCAGGTAAAGAAGTGATTGTGGTTGATCAGAAAGGCCTTCAGCGAACAGCAATTTGTTGGCCGCATGAAGATATTGTCTAGACCTCTTAGTCCAGTAGTGGCAAATGTTTGTCTTTTCACTAACCATTGCTAAACACCTTTGATAATTTTGCAAATGAGCTCATGTCTAATTCCTTCCAGGATTTCTAGATATACGAACTAGTATAGGGTGTGGTTGATTCATGCTTGAAAACAGTTTTCAGAAATTATTTAAGATGTTGTGAGACCCAGCAATGAGTCTACAACCAGCGTCCATACAACACCACCAACAAAACAAGACCACCAGACCACGCACTTCTCCAAAAAATAATCAACTCGGCAACTCAATCTTATAACTGCGTCAACTCGCTCCAGAGATCCAGTCCCGTACAGCCAAAAGCAGTCGGTGTTGTTGTTCTTCAACTCCCATCACCCAGATGAATCCAACAACGGCGTGTTGTTCTTCAACTCCCATCACCAAAATGAATTCCACGACGACAACGTCAGACACCCTTCCTTGTTTCTGGGTTCTGAACCAAAAAAAATAAAAAAATAAAAAAATAATAAAAAGCTATTAGCAAACAACCGAAAGGACAGAATGGAAATGCTTTTGGATTTTGGTGTTTGATTATTTGACAAGCTAAGTCTCCTCTGAAACCTACCACAACCCAACCCCACATCATCACCATATAACTTGCATTCGGTATGACCGATTCAACCACTCGATCAATTATTAATTATAATGTCATTAAATTACTTCTCTATCCTCTCATTCTCAAAGAAACACCAAGGCTAAAAAAGAAATTTTATTTTCAAAGAAATTTTTGGGGGTCTAGAGTTTGACCGTTGTTCATCCCATTTTTTATATAGTTAATAGAAACAGAATTTGAATAATTTGGTTAATTACTTTTCACATTAGAGGGAATTTTGATAAATGCATAGATATACAAGCTCTTTTTAGAAATATCTCTTAAATAACATCCATATAAACGCATTTTCAACTCCGGACAGACCGCCGGGTGCCTCTTTCTACTTTCTTTCAACCGAACCATCTCTCACCTTCTTTCTTTCAACAAAAACTTCTAATCCCTGTAAACTAATGTATCTCAGTTTTTTCAGATTTATTATATATTTCTCTCTTTTCTATTTTAGATTTTTGTTTTCCTTTGTATATTTTCTCCGTGCATCTTTGATTCTTTCAATCTATATACATATATATATATATATATATATAGATCTAACAAACTAACAAATTAACTAATGTATGTATGTATAAAATCTCACATATATATATATAGAGATTTAACAAATTAAATAACAAATAAACTATAAAATCTCATAAATTAACAAATTAACCAATATATGTATATATACAACCTCACATATTTATAGAGATCTAACAAATTAAATAAAAAATAAACATAAAATCTCATATATATTTGTATATATATCAAGCAAATCCATATTGTTAGTTTTTTTTTTTTTTTTTTTTATATCCATATTTTTTAATTTAATAAATGCTTCTTTTTGATTTTATATTTAATTTGTTAAATCTATATATGTATATATATATATATATATATAAAAGTTCAAATGCAATATATTTTCGATTTTATATCTATATATATTATGAAAATTATATATATGTTATAGAAATTAGATATATATAAAGCATTAGGGTAAATAATAATTTAGGGGTGGGCAAGGTGAACCAAACCCGAGTAACCCAATCCAACCCGACCATTTTTAGTCCGGTTGGGTTGGGTTGCAGCCTTTTAGAACACCCACCCGCCTCTTTATTCTCAGGTTGGTTCGAGGCACGATGATAACCTAACCCAAACTGGAGACTATTTAAAACAAACGGTTGATAACCATAGTCGTTAGCATTTGTCTCCATCTCCAGTAGATTCCACCATGCACTCACAAAGAAACGATCAAGGTATTGTTCTTTTGTTGCTTACTCCGTTGGTTTCTACTTGTTTACTCAGCATTTGTGGCTTATTCTGTGTAAAATGTACTTTGTTTGTGTTTCGTTTCTCTAAGTGCGGTTAAATGCGTGCAAATTCAATTGTTTAGTGATAATATGTTATGTTATTGTTACATTCTTTTTAAATGTATCATTTTGTTCTTTTTATGTTTATATTTCGATGGAATTCTATTTCGTATAATGATCCAATGTTCTGTTTTTATGTTTATATTTTGACAACATTCTCTTTGGTATAATGGTCAAATTTGTTGAAGCGTTATAACCTATATTAGATCGTATAGGAAGGCAAAAAAAAACGAAGCGATTTCTTTTTGTTTTGGACTTCACTTGTAAAAAGAATAAATTTTTAGTCAATTCTTATGCATTTACTTGAATCAGGTTCATTTACTATTTTTTTTCTTAGTGATTATACGCTTGAGGTGTCAAAGGCTCAGGAATGGTTGATTAGGGTTTTATGTCTTCAATGTTTAATATTGCATTCTCAAAAAAATGTTTAAAATTGCAGGATACATGGAAAATTATACATATTTGGTTGGTTACCTTAACCATGTTCCCCTTTTCTATTTTTATTTTCAAAATCAAAATCAAAATATGGTACGCAGTCATCCTCAAGACTTCTGAATTATATAGAAAATTTAGGTTTTATTTAGCCTATACTTCTCACATTTTATCATAAGGAAGTACTCTTATAATGGTCAAAACTAAAACATTGATATGAATGTGATTACCTATTAGTCTTTTGATTCAATGCTTAGATTGCAAGACTATGAGAGATATGTAAGCTTGCCCTAAATCCCATTTGGTTATTGATTATAATGAAGTAAGAGCATATGATGGATAACACACATTTTAAACTCGAGTTGGACAATTTTTGGACTCAATGTATTGTTGTGTTATTTTATTTTTTGTTGTGGGTGCAAGAGCACTTAATCAAAAGACTGGTAGGCAATTGTATTTAGATCAATGCTTTCATTTTGACCATTATAAGAGTACTTCCTTATGATAAAATGTGAGAAGTGTAGGCCAAATAAAACCTAAATTTTCTACATAATTTAGGAGCCGTAGGAATGACTACGTACTGCATTTTGATTCTGATTTTGAAAATAAAAATAGAAAAAGGGAATATAGTTAGGGTAACCGACCAAATATGCACATTTTGCCATGTATCCTGCAATTTTATACATTTTTTTGAGAATGCAATATTAAACATTGAAGACATAAAACCCTAATCTATCCCTCCTAAGCCTTTGACACCTCGAACGTATAATCACTAAGAAAAACAGTAAATGAACTTGATTTTAGTAAATGCATAAGAATTGACTAAAAATCTATTCTTTTTACGAGTGAAGTCCAAAACATGAACAAAATGAAACTGCTTCATTTTTTTTTTTTTTTTTTTGCTTTCCCATATGATCTAATACAGGTTATATGCCACTTCAACAAATTGGATCATTATAAGAAAGAGAATGCTGTCGAAATATAAACATAAAACAAAACATTGGATCATTAAACGAAAGAGAATTCCGTCAAAATATAAACATAAAAAGAACAAAACAAAACATTTAAAAAGTATGTAACACAATATATTATCATTGAACACTTGAATCCGTGCACATGTGACCGCACTCAGAGAAACAAAATACAAACAAAGTACATTTTTGACTGGAAGAAGCCACAATGCTGACTAAACAAGTATAAACCAACGGAATAAGCAATAAAAGAACAATACCTTGATCGTTTCTTTATGGGTGCACGGCGGAATCTACTGGAGATGGAGACAGATGCTGGGTTATCAACCGTTTGTTTTAAATAGTCTCCAGTTCGAGTCGAGTTATCATCATGCCCCGAACCAGTCTGAGAATAAAGAGACGGGTTTTCATCATGCTCCCTAGCTTTCGTCACCTCCAATTCCTCCAGGTTCGGCCTCCTACAAATAAAAATTGCTGGTTTTAGAGTTGCCGTATGTTCATAATGTTAGTACCCATCAGACTCATACTAGCAGCTGTTTACAGATAACTCACTTTCTACCTAATGGTAGTCGTTTGACACGTCAAGAAGTATTTCTATTCAAGGTATTTACTTTTCTATTATATTATTTGACTTGAGCGAAATTGAACAGTAGGGAGCTGTTATTGATCACTTTGTTTTGTGTGCAGTGAACTATAAAGGCCGCTCCGCTGATTTTTTCATTTATTTATTTTTAGTACAACAATTATATTTGGAATAAATTTAGGAGGCATCCAGGATTTTTAACCAAGATATAACATTGATGGCACGATTCAGGGTACTACTCCCATTGGATAAAAAACCACCCACATAGAGGTGGAGAAAAAACCCACACAGAGATGGAGGAAAAATTCACACTGGAGTGGGAAAACGACCCAGATGAAAAACTAATAATCAATAGAATTATTTTTATTATTATTATTATCTATATTATATTATTATTATAGTATTATATTAATATTATATAATATATAGACATTTGGACTGACGGGTGTCGAACCCATGCCTCTTGCAAAGGAGGCATGGGTTGGTTGCTGGCGCCGCTCCTTGACTTTGACTTCTAAAATTGTTATTAATTATTATAAAACCTGCTTTTTTTTTTTTTTTTTTTTTTTTTAAGTTACAAAAGCTGCTTTCCAATTAATTTGATTGTATATTATTATTAATTTTTTTTAATGTTCATTATTATTTTTCTAACACTATTATTTATTCATCCTATTTTCAATATAATTTACTTCTTTTTTTAATTACTTTTATTATTTCTAATATTTTTTTCTATTCCTAATTAATTAATACTTTCCTTTTTATAATTTATTCCTTTTAGTCATGTACAAATTCTCACCTACCCATGTATTACCCAATTTGTAATTTTATTGAACAACTTTTTTTTTCTTTTTCTCTTCATCTCTTTTTTCTTTCATTTTTATTTATTTTATAAGAAACTATAATTAGGAAATTCATATTACAGAATGTAACGCATGCTTTAGAGTCAACTGTAATTATCCTATTAATGATTGTCAAACCATGTGGAGAGTTCATGTTACCATCTTTCTCTATGTGATTATAAACAATGTTAATTTATATATCTCCATTATAAAAATATGCACAAGCAATTTGTCTGTCCATTGAAATGAGTTAGCGTGCTAAAACATTGACTTCTTGCTATGATTGTTAAATTATTATATGACCCCTAGTGTTGGTTCTTAGTCGTGTATGAAGTTACATGTCATCACATATAATCTCCATCAACTAGTGCAGGCACTAGTGGTTCTGTGGTATATAAGGAGTTTATTTATTTATTTATTTTTGTTGAAAGAGGTATATCAGGAGTTCTTATAGTTAAATACTAAAATTTAATCTTTCTATGCACAATTGGCAACAATGTGCAGAATGATTCAGGTTACTTTGGTTCCATTGTTGGACGCTTTGCGAACAGAATTGGAGTTGCTCAATTTACCTTAAATGGAATCCATTATAAACTTGTTGCAAATGAAGGGAAAAACATACTCTATGGTACACTCTTACAATCGCTTTTACATATATATATTTTTCGGTTTAGCAATATATCGAATTTTATCATAATGAATTCTTCATATTCCCATAGGTGGTCTAATAGGCTTTAGTGATGTTTATCTGGAAAGTGAGGACATATAAGACTGAAGGACACGCTCCTCGCATTGGACTCTTTGCTTATCATAGTTATGATGGCGGACAAGGCTGGTTCGTTATTGTGATTATAAAATCTATTTGTGTACAAAATATAATGAGTGAGTGTCTGATATTTTTTCTAATCTGTTACAGGATTTCCTGGTGATCTCTATGTGACTGGCATATAGTCTCATTGGAGACATGAATTTGAGTGTAAGAATGAGAGCCAAAGCTCTAAACAAGGCTACATCAGTAAATCTAGCACAACACACCAATTGGAACCTAGGAGCTGAGGGCATGACAGTGGCGACATCCTCTCCGAACATGTCCAAATCTTTGCTTCCCACAGCTAGATAGTCTCACATTAGTTAAAGAAGTGGATTTGTATTGATTTATAAGATGAGGATAAATCTCTACTCATGAGCTATTTTTTGTGGTGGAGTTAGGCTCTAGTTTGATAGCCAACTCAATCCCACTGGCAAGTTTGTGTCAGTGAAAGGAACTCCCTATGATTTCCTCAAGCCTTACCGGGTTGGCAGCAGAATCAACAAGTCATTACTCGGTTGGCAGCAGAATCAACAAGTTGCTTCATGGTTATGACATTAACTATGTGCTTGATAGCGGCGCTGGGAAGAAAATGAAGCCGGTAGCCATTGCCAATGACAAGTCAGGAAGGAGGATGGAGCTGTGGACAACTGCACCTGGTGTGCAGTTTTATACAGCTAACTGGGTGATGAATGTGACAGGGAAAGGTGGGTTTGTGTATCAATCACATTCTGCATTGTGTTTGTAGACTCAAGCCTTCCCTGACTCAGTTAACCACCCCAACTTCCCTTCAACCATTGTGTATCCTGGACAGACTTACAAGCATAAGATGCTGTTTAAGTTTTCGATTACTGGTCATGTGTAATGTTCTTGTGTCTGGCCTCTTTCGTGATGAATTTGTTATGTATTATTTTTCATTCTTTCTTGTGTACTATTGAGTACTTACCATAGCAATATCTGTGGTAAAGCTGTGCAGTGACTGTTACATTGTTGATTGACCTGTAATCTCTGCTTTGAATTCTCAAATTATGTTTGCTCTTGTTTTTATTTTATTGATATCAAAATCCTCACTAAACAGCTAAGCAAACTGATACATAGATATAGCATTCTACAAAATGAAACACACTCCAATAAATGTGTATGGTTTTCCTTGAAGAGGAGATTCATGTTGCGAAATAAATTCCATATGCAACTTTTGAGAGGTTGCATCAAATAATTTGCAATATTCAATTAGGCCACTCGTTATAAATGTGTATACAAGCAAAACAAATAAAACGAAAAATCGGGTGTTTGGAGCAATACTCAATCCATAAATATTTACCTTATTCAGCATAAAATATATATATATATATATATATATTTACCTTATTCACTCAAGTAAATTTTACCTACTGGTACATCTTCCTTGACTACTGTGGTAGGTGCATTTAGCAAAATTCGTCCGTTTTATGTACATCCCTGCCCATTTTAAGTACACCCACTTTAGCCTCAGAGACTCCGGTGCATATGGAAGAAGCTGAATAGCAGATGTACCACACGTCGGATAAGTCTTTAGCACATGATTTCTCAAATGTAGAGGGATATTTAGAAATAGATTTTGTTTTCACAATTCAAACCCAATGGACCAAAATTGGAAAAGCCCATGTGAAGTGATCCAAGCCCAAATGAAAACCCAAAGTAACTACCAAAACACACCATCACAAGTAGGAAACATAAGACATGGCTCTGCTGTCTTCTGCCAACGGAATCTCCAGACAACAACTCTCCTGTTTCACTTCCAAAACAGGTTCTGTTTAATTCACACTGATAAAACATACATTGCATTTATGTGTTCTTGTATGATAAAGCTTATGTTTCATGCAACTATGTTTTCATTTCAATCACTATGCAGATATATTGAGCATGTGCTCATATACAAGCGGCACAAGCAAGACCCCGCAATCATACAAAAATTTTCGATTTTCTGTGAAAATGTGTTCTGTTTCTACTGCAAATGTTCCGGTTCTTTATGAGAAATCCAAGAGGGTGTGGATATGGACTGAGAGCAAGCAAGTCATGTGTGCTGCAGTGGAGAGAGGATGGAACACTTTTATTTTCTCACCCCAGAATCAACAACTTGCCAGTGATTGGTCATGTGGGCTCGTTGACAGTTTCTTGTGATTTCCCATGTTAGAATTTGTGTTTAAAGTTGTTAATTTGAGAATTTTGGAGTTGAATGTGCAGCAATGGCTTTGATTGATCCTTTGTTCATCAAAGAGGGCGTGGTTTTTGATAGAATGGAGAGAAGGGTTGCTACTGTTTTTGTGGTTTCTAGTCCACAAGAATTGCAGCAACTCCAACCAGCGGACGTGCAGGCTGAAAATGTTGTTATCGATTTGCTGGATTGGCAGGTGTGTTAATTATTGTTTTTGGTTGTTTTGTGCTTGATAAGAACTTGAATGTGAGACCGAGATTGAGATCGAGATTTTGAAATCATGGGGATTTATTCTTGTGATACATGGCCACCCTACAGTGACTAAGATGCTGTTTAAGATGTTTTAGTTCATAGAATAACTTTGTAAATGTTGTGTAGTTGGGGTTGTTTTGAAATGTATAAATCACTCACATTGAATTCATTATATTTAATGAGTTATTGGTATAATCTCATATGTCACTGTCTTCCTGTCAAGATTTTTTTTCAGCTATAATGTTCCTTCTGTGGCTTGTATTGTTACTTTACCTTTTACTCATTCCAGTGTACATTCATCTTAAAACTTGTGTTCTTTTGTCTTAAAATTCATTGCTATTTCGATTAGCAGCATAACCTATAATTCAATTCTTGTTACTGTTATGATGCTGACAACCAATCCTGCATTTAGCTTTTCAATTTATTAAAATAGTGACCATGTATGCTCTTAAAATATGTCCTACTGTACTACTCCCTCATGATCTGGTTTGTATTTCGTAGGTGATTCCTGCAGAAAATATAGTTGCAGCCTTTCAAGGCAGTAAAAAAACAGTGTTTGCCATCTCAAAGGCTCCTTCCAAAGCACAAATGTTTCTCGAGGTATCCCTTAATCTCTACCTTGTAAACCTGAATCATTCGTTTGGTCAGATTCATTATGTTGATAATATGTTGTATCAAGCTTATGATAAATCTCATTTGTGTATTAGGCCTTGGAGCAAGGTCTGGGCGGTGTTGTTCTGAAAGTCGAGGAAGACAAAGCTGTTCTTGAGCTAAAGGTAATTTGTTCTCATCCTGAGATTCTTTAGCAGTGAGACATTGCTTCTTACTTCTGTTAAAATTATCAGGAATATTTTGACAGAAGGAATCAAGAAAGCAACCTATTGAGCTTGACCAAAGCCACTGTAACTCGAGTTGACATAGCAGGAATGGGTGATCGAGTCTGCGTGGATCTCTGTAGCCTAATGAGACCTGGTGAAGGACTTCTAGTATGCTTCTAGCCTCTTGTTTACTTGTCAATGACGCTTGTGGTTTTTCCTTAAGCTGATTGTATATGATGCCCCATTCTTAATCATTGACTACTGTTTGATAGGTTGGATCCTTTGCTAGGGGACTGTTCCTTGTTCATTCTGAATGCTTGGAGTCTAATTACATTGCCAGCAGGCCTTTTCGTGTCAATGCGGTGAGTTTTGGCTTTGAAATTGGTCTCTGATTGTATGTTCATGTAAGTGATGCATAATTATTTCTTTGAAGATAGGCCAAGTTTTGGTGGCTTGCATTCTTTATGATGGTGAATGAGGCAAATATATGCAATGCAGCTTATTTCCTAGGAGAAAGTACATAAAAAAAAAAAAAAATCATCTTCTGTCTCATCATTGCAGAGCTCTTTATAGGTTATAGTGTGATTTTCCATGTACAAGAATGATGGTTGTTCCATAGAGTCATTCCTGGATTTATTGCTGTTTGATGTTCTTGTCAAACTCTATGGTAATTTGCAGGGTCCAGTACATGCCTATGTACTAATTCCAGGAGGAAAAACTTGCTACCTTTCAGAGTTAAAATCAGGTAAAGAAGTGATCGTGGTTGATCAGAAAGGTCATCAGCGAACAACAATTGTTGGCCGCGTGAAGATAGAGTCTAGACCTCTTATTCTAGTAGAGGCAAAGGTTTGCTTTTTCACTAACCATTGCTAAACACATTTGATAATTTTACAAATGAGCTCATGTCTAATTCCTTCCACAATTTCTAGATATACAAACTAATATAGGGTGTGGTTGATTCATGCTTGAAAACAGTTTGCAGAAATTAGGACAAAATCTATAATTTTGACTTGTATTCAACTCAAATAACTGTATTTGGACTTTGTATTGAATAACCCTATTAATTGATCAGTTTTCCTGATCTCCTGACTGGAGCCAGTCGATGGATCCATTATGTTCTAATCCTTGAATACTTATACTGGTACAGAGAGATTCAGACAGTGAAACTGTTTACAGCATAATTCTTCAGAATGCAGAAACTGTTGCCTTAATCAGTCCCTGCCAAGGTTTATTATAATTGTCATTTTTGGTTTTGGATTTATTTTTTGTTTTCCTCATTTTACAACTTGTCCACCTCTCTTCTGCAGGAAATGGAGCTCAGAACACAGCTATCCCTGTGACATCACTAAAAGTGGGGGATGAAGTTTTGCTGAGACTACAAGGAGCCGCTCGACATACAGGAGTAGAAATTCAAGAATTCATTGTCGAGAACTGAAGAGACAAACTGACATATTCTAGAAGTGAAATTTGTTCATGACTACTGCAAATATGACGTTAAAGAAGATTCTGTCCTGGTAGAAGTTTTACATCTGCATCTGAAGTACGTAAGCAGATGATTACATAATTTAACTGTAAGGTGAGTACCTCAGTCAAATTTTAATTGGTCCCATTTTTCTCCAAAATTATTGATTTCAACAAGTTTATTTTCTGTATCCTCTACATGAATGTATAAAATATTCTGTGTTCAATAATGCATCATCATCTGAATATTCCCTGCTGGAAAACATAACTCTAACTGGGCCATTACTTTGGATTTCCTGGAAACTAATCGAATGCAGTTGAGTGTCTTAGAAGGCAGGTAATTCGGATAAATTACAGAAACCTTTGTTGTATATCCTTTTGGGAATTGATATGCGAAACTTTGGATAGTCTAGCTACCATGGAATGCAATCTTTCCTATACACTTTCAGGTTTTGCATTAGAATGCAATGCTGTGTAATCTACCATACACGAATATCCAATCGTCAGCAGGTACATGTAGAGATTTGCGTCACTATCAGGATGGTCAGAACTTACATATGATTATTTAATTTGAATTTTGTGGAGTTTGGGTATCCTCTTAAAATGTAATGAAAACAACGTCAAGCCATATGTATGGTCAAGAAGATTCATGAAAGTGAAATATGATTAAGGTTAAATTTCTTCCATTTTCACAAGATCATGCCAATTCATGAATTTTCTCAGTTATTGGTTCTTTGAATTCTTTTACTTGAATATTCCTTGCATTTTCAGGAAGAATAGTAGGCCATTTCGGTTCTTCCTGTGGAATTTTGGGTCATATAAATTGAGCTTAATATTAATGAGCATGAGTATAACCTCTCAACTATGGGCAAATCAATAGTGTTAGGCAAATATTGGACATCTCAACTTGTATTTATGTCATGTTGTTGTACTCGGAATTAATTATAATATCATCTTATTTATCATAAGTTTGTTAATTGAATGATATCGAACAAATTGAAATATATATATTTTTGAAAGAGAAAGAATTTGAACTTAAAATCTTAGTTTCGAAGAGAAATATGATTATCAACCAAATTATGTTTGCCACCATTATTTAATGCTTAGCATATGTGGATTTAAGTGTCTTGCGATAATGAAATACAAATAATTCATGTGACTTGGTGGGTAGGGGTCTTCCATTGACTGTAACAACTTGGTGAATATTGAGTACTAATCTAAGAATCTTCTCTTTGCTGTTTGGTCTTACAAAGTAGAATTTTGAAGGGTGTAAATAATTGACATTTTCAAAGTCATTTTTAGTTTGTTTACTTGTTTTAGAAATTGAAAAATATTTATTATTATACTTGAAAACGTGATTCAAAATTTATTAAAAAAATGTAATATTAGGTTTTCCAAAAATTTTGCCCAAATCCATAACTAAATGATAAGGCATATGAGTTATTAAGATTCTATTAATTATCACATTATTTTATGATTTATAAGATCTTGATAATTTATATATTAATAAATTTTGATAAAATTTTTGAAAAGTTTAGTATTGATAAAAGAAAATAATAATAATAATAATAGGAAACCCAAAAGCCCAAATAGAGTTTGTACATTTCTTAGTTCTAACAAATAGGGTTTGATAAAGAAAGAAAATCTAACCTTATTTTCCTGAAGTATTTATAACGGTAGATAGAAGTATTTATAACAGTAGATAGAAGTTTTTCATTGGGATTAATTTGAGATACTGCTTAAGTACTCTGATTTATATTTAAATCTACTTTTTTATTGGGTTGATATATGAAGACTTTTTCAAATATGAAACGTGTAAGTCCAAATTGAGTTTGGAAAATAATGATGGAAATAGGGTATATGCAGAATTTGTTTATTTTTTCCAAACATTAGTGCCAAATACCATGTATCTTCTTATTTTTCTTTGTTCTCGTCAACCGATCTTTATATACATTTCTAAATGCTTTGTCAATTTTTAAATAAACAAATCTGATTCGTTATTTTATATTACAGATCTATTTTTTTAATAAAAATTTTGCAAGGAGCTACCCTTAATTAACTAAGTCAATTGTTTTCTTAGGAAAAAATTGTTAACTAAGTCATAGTTTGTGCAAGTTGAAATTGTTACCTTTTCAATTCTTCTGTACAACAAGACTATTATATGATATTAAAACTTGTTGAAACATCATTCAACACCGTTCACTTTAGGGGACTAAGTCAACTAATTCGTAAGACAAAACACATCCATTTTCACATCTCAACACTATTCTTCCCCTCATAGAAACCCTATATATACCCATCAAAACATTAACCACATTTCACAGCCAAACCAATATTCTTTTCTTCTACAATTCACGCTAATGGCACCTAGATATATTTCTCTCTTCTCATTTGTTCTTATTGTCCTCCTGTCTCTCTCCTCTGACCACTCAGTCACAGCAGGCACTAAAAAGAAATCCCCAATTGAGTTCTTGAAACATCTTCAAGGATGTCACAAAGGTGACAACGTTAAAGGCATTCTTCAACTCAAGAAATACTTTGAACAGTTTGGTTACTTGGATTACAAGCATTCCAAGAACCGAACTCACGAAAATGATGATGAATTTGATGAGTTGTTAGAGTCTGCTATTAAAACTTATCAGCTCAATTTCCATGTGAGGCCCACTGGAGTTTTGGATAGGAGAACGTTGTCCAAAATGGCGATGCCTCGTTGTGGAGTTGCAGATATTGTTAATGGCACAAACTGGATGAAATTTAGCAACAAAACTCACCATAACCTTAGCTCTGGCAGCCCTTTCCACATGGTTGCTCATTACGCCTTTTTCCCAGGAAATCCGAAATGGCCAGCATCCGAGACACACTTAACCTATGCATTTCTTCCAGGTATAATATATAAATATATAGAAGTAAAATTTGCACTAAATTTTAAATCTTAAACTTATGCATAAAATTATTTATATAAGTGTGGGATGAATGAACTCCTTTGTAGTTATACGTGTGTGTGTATATATATATATATATATGTATATTGTTTAAGATGTGCTTATGGTAATTTGTCCAGGTAAATTTATGGTAGAACCTTGACCGATAACTATACATATGTAGAGGCTTTATAGGTGAAGATCACGCACGTAATGTTGCACAGATAATATTGATTTTGTATCGTTATGGAACAATTTTATCAGATGGTATAAACAATTAAGTAATGATAATTTTCTAGTAACCAAAAATAAGTGTTGTGCTTGTATAGATAGATGCACACATACTCATGAAAGGATAATATCGAATATATTAATTAACAACCTATGCGTTTTCCTTTTATAGATACTAGGAGTGATGCAATGGAACCAGTGGCACGAGCCTTTCAGACATGGCAAGCGAACACGCACTTCACATTCTCAAGAGTTCAAGATCCAGCAAATGCTAAGATCACAATTGGTTTCAAAAGTGGTGATCATGGAGATGGGTTCCCGTTCGACGGTCCAGGTCCAACCGTAGCTCATGCATTTGCACCCACCAATGGAAGGTTCCATTACGATGCAGACCACCAATGGGTTGTGGGAGCAGTCCCTGGTGCCATTGACTTGGAAACTGTTGCATTGCATGAAATTGGTCACCTTCTTGGACTAGACCATAGCGGAGTTGAAGGAGCTATCATGTGGCCTGCCGTCCCTGTCGGATCCACTAAGGGGTTGCATAGAGATGATATTGATGGTATTAGGGCTCTATATCAGGTCTGAGAGCAATATTATCAACTGATTTTTAGAGAATAAATTCTTGAAATTGCATTGCATTACTTAATTAAATAAATGGGAGAAAGAGATATATAATCAATATTCCAAAAGTGAAATTTGTCTGTTTCAAATATGATGTCAAAGAAGATTCCTGTCCTCGTAGAAGTTTTACATCTGCATCATGTAAAACTTATTCCATAAGCAGATGATTAGATCATGTAACTGTAAGATTAGTACCACATTAATTAGATCACTTATTCCATTCAGTCGTATTTTCTTTTATAAACTATTAATTTCAACGCGTTTTCTTTATCTTCTTTGTCAACGTATTGTGTAAAACATGTTCAAGAATGCATCATCATCTGAATATTCCTTGGAAACTAATGAATGTGATGGAGTGTCTTAGAAAGCAGGTAATTCAGTTAAGTTATAGAAGCTTAGTTATATAAACTCTGATTTAGCATGCTTCTTTAGTCAGAACATTTTGAAAAAAATTCTAGCAAATAGCACCAAAAAAAAATTGAAGCTCTGTGGTTACAAAGCATAACCATTTTACTAAGCAGTTATGAAGCTCTGTGGACCTGTGGACCAACCTGTCAAGAAGTCACCGTGAAGCTCACGAGCCAAGGTCTTCCTGTTGGAAAAAAATATTAAAAGACAGATAGCAGAGTTACATTGGAGCTGCAGAAAAGGGACCATTTCTAAGTACTCATCAAATGTTTATTCATAAACTGTACAAAAATCTGTATCCATATTACACCACTTAAAAACCCTCAAAATCTAAGAAAACTTTTGTTGTCATAAAACGGTTTGAAACATTTTACTTACTTCCTACGTTTACGTTTCTCACCTTTTGATGCCAGTTAATAAATTAGACCGTTGCCTGTAGTCTTCACTTAGTGGAATGGTTATGCATGATAATTCCCTCATCATCTCAACGATTTCATTTGGGTCAAATGATCAAATTCATTGTTCAAATGGGTTCTTGATTTCTCTCTGCTTAAACCAAATTGCTCAATTATATTTATCTGGTGAAATGAAAATTGTAGTAATTGTACATCTAAAAATTATGTTAACATTATTATATTTTTTCATTGCAGTCTCAGAATCCCCTGGAATCTAAAATCTTGTTCTTGTTTCCCACTGTAGTCTCCTATGCCTAAATAAAACTAATCTCTTTTAAAGTTGAAAGAATTCAGCAAGAAATATAACACCGATTTTGAATATATGAAATTTATTATAAATAAATATTCACAATGATTAACCTAATGCATCGATGATTAATTATCATTACAACCATCAACCAAAAATATGTTTTGTTTCTCAATCTCTGCTATTGTAATTTCAAGAAGGGTTTTAACCAAATCTAACCCTTTTTTGATAACCCTTTGGGATGTTACCCTTTTTTTTTGAATTCCCAGCAGCATGGTTTTTTTTTGTCCAAAATACCCTTGATAGTCCATCTAATTACCATTTATCATGTTTTTTCCCTCCAATAACCCACCCCATTTCTGATTCTCTCTCTAAAGTTCCCACCCCATTTCTGATTCTCTCTCTAAAGTTTCCTCCAATGACCCGCTGATTCCCACCCCATCAAATTCCCTCCAATGACCCGCTGATGGATCCTCCCTCTGTTCTTCTTCTTCTTCTTCTTTCATTTTTTTCTCTCTTTTTTTTTTTCCTGATTTGGATCTGGTCGAACCAGAACCATATGGTTCTGGGCTCGTCGCCGAACCCAGAACCATCTGGTTCTGGGTTCGCGACCCAGAACCATCTGGTTCTGGGTTCGCGACCCAGAACCAGATCTGGTTCTGGGTTCGCGAACCCAGAACCAGTCTGGTTCTGGGTTCGCGAACCCAGAACCGATCTGGTTCTGGGTTCGCGAACCCAGAACCAGACACTGGTTCTGGGTTCATGAACCCAGCAGATTTTTTTTTTTTTTTTTGTTTGTTTGTTTATTAATGAGTTTATGAATGATTTGATGTTGTTGTTGTTGTGGGAGATGATGATGTTGATTAATTGGATTGATGAATTGTGGTTGTTGATGAATTGTGGGAGGTTATGGGTTTTGATATTGAAGGAATGAGAGGGGTAATTTTGTTCAAAAAATAATAATAAGGTCCGTTTTGATAATTTAGAAAACTAGATGTCAATTTTGTAATTTTAAAAAATATATTTAAGGGCGCTTCTTGGGTAAGAAGCGCCCTCTATTCTAAATTTGATAATTACAAAATAACCTCAAAATTTTGTTTAATTATGAATTTTACCCTGAATTTTCAATTAAGGTTGGAAATCCCAACCTCGAGGTTGGGATTCCTAACCTGAAAGTTATGATTGATAGGGAATCCTAACCTTGAGGTTGAGATTATGGATTTTGATATTGAAGAAATGGGAGGGGTAATTTTGTTCAAAAAATAATAATAAGGTCAGATTTGATAATTCAAAAAAATAAGTGTAATTTTATAATTTTAGAAAATATTTTTAAGGGCGCTTTTTACCCCAGAAGCGCCCTCTATTCTAAATTTAATAATTACGAAACAACCCTAAAAATTTATTTAATTACGAAATATATATAATTGAATATTTAGGTTGACATTCTCAACCTCCAGGTTGGGAATCCCAACCTAAAGGTTGGGAGTTCCAACCTTGATTCAATATTCATATTTGAAATCTCAACTTCAAGGATGGGAATCCCAACCTTGAGGTTGGGAATTCCAAATAGGGTTGAACATCAAAGTTAGGATTCTCAACCTTTAGGTTGGGATCCCAACCTAAAAGTTGAGAATCCTAACTTTGATATTCAACCCTATTTGGAATTTCCAACCTTAGAGTTGAGATCCCAACCTATAGGTTGGGATTGATTTAAAAAAATACTCATTAAGGGCATTTTTGTCAATTCATGTTTTTTTTCTATTTGGGACTCCCAACCTCGAGGTTGGGATTCCCAACCTATAGGTTGGGATTTATTTAAAAAAATGACTCATTAAGGGTATTTTTGTCCATTCATGTATTTTTTTTGTACCTTTTTGTACTATCAATCACAAAAGGTTATTTTTGAGGTTGACCTCTCCAAATGGACCATTTTCTCAATTTTCTCTTTCAAGAAAAGGTTTTGGCCCAGTTATCCCAATGAAAAACTTTCATCCACACGTACAAATACATTTAAATAACAAGAAGTTAGACTTTCTGTCTCCATCAAACCCCATTTCTTAGAAACGTACCAACTTCTTTTGGTCTTTTTATGTCTCAATCAAGGCCTTTGTCAGAAATGTACCAACTTCATTTGGTCTTTTGATATGTTTCATATGATAAAATTATAAATTAACTATCCAGTTCAAATATTTTTATAAATAGAATTAATTTTATATATTTATTATAAGAGTTAAATACACAAAACCCTCTTGAGGTTAAGTTAAATATATACATATTAATATTTTATTTTTTTATACATAATACCCCCTCATTCTCCTTTGATAATTAATCATTAATCATTAATATGTGTATTTGACTGTTAATGAGAGAGTATTATGTATAAAAAAGTAAAATATTAATATGTGTGTATTTGACTTAACCTCAAGGGGGTTTTGTGTATTTAACTCAATGGTTAGTCAACTTTAACAAACTTGAGGATATTTTTGTTTTTTAACTATTTTTTACAATTAAAAATAAAAAAAAATAAATAATAAATAATTAAAATAGGACTTTTATGAAGATTAATTTGAAAAAAAAAAATCAAAAACCAGGAGCTGATTTATGATTTCCAATCTTCAATCAAGCCCAAACATCATCTTCTTCAAACATCCAGTAGAAACCTCAAACATCATCTTCAAACATCATTTTCAATCAACCCAAACATCAGCTTCTTCAATCAATCCCCAAAATCATCTTCAATCAAACCCAAAAAATAAAAACTCAACATCATCAAGACCCAACATCCTCAATCATCAAAAGGCAACAACATCAAAACCCAACATCGTCATCAAATAATAAAACGAACCCAGAAATCCGGGTTCACTATGAACGAACCTAGATTTCTAGGTTCGTTCACAGCGAACCTAGAGATCTAGACCCAACATCCTCAATCATCAAAAGGCAACATCATCAAAACCCAACATCTTCAATCATCAAAACTCAACATCATCATCAAACAACAAAACGAACCTAGAAATTTGGGTTCGCTGTGAACGAATCGAACGAACCCAGATTAAATATGGCGAAGAAGAAAAAAGATAAGAGAAGAAGAAGAAGAAGAAGAAAAGAAGAGAAGAGAAGAACGCTCACCCAAAACATCGCAAACATCATTACCATAAACCACACCCACACCCAGAACAACCAACATCATCTGGGTTTTGAACTTGTTCAGGGGAAGAGAGATCGAAGAGGAAGGGAAGATGAAGCACTACCGGTGCTTCGATGATGATTCGGGGCTGGCTTGGTGATGGGGAAGAAGAAGGAAAGGAGGTCGGCGAAGAGGAAACACTAGCGGGAAGAGGAAGGGAGGTCGACGATGGGGAGATGAGGAAGTGAAGGTCGGCAATGGTGGATGTGGAAGAAGAAGAGGAGGTCGGTAGGACGGAAGATGAAAAAGTGGAGATCGGTAATGGGAAGAAGAATAGGAGGAGTTAAAAATAAAATTTTTTTTTAAGTTTATTTTTTTAATATTAAGTTTATAAAAAATATTTCAATTTATTTTTTTAATATTATTTATAATTTAAGGGCATTATAGACATTTCATTATTTGACTAGGGTAGCTGTTAAAATTAATAGTTTTTGATTGGGAGTGGGTAGCCAAACTGTAATAAATAGATAAAATTTACTCCATTAGTAAATTGTTTCCAATCAGGTATCTAATTTGTAATTTTCTCTTTCTATTATTATTATTATTTTTTTTTGGTTTTTAGTTTACCAATAGGTTTTTTTTTTTTTTTTTGTTTCTAATGAACTTTGAAAAATGTTTTCAAGTATAATAATAAACAATTTTCCATTTCTAGACAGGTAAACAAACTAAAACAGTAATTAAAAAAATAAATAACTAAAACAGAAATTGAAAATGTCAATTATTTACACCCTTCAAAGTCTACTGTTTAAGACCAAACAGAAATCAAAGAGCAATATTCGTAGATTAGAATTCATTAAGTTGTTATAGTCAAAGGAAGACCCCTACCCTTCAAGTCACATGAATTATTTGTATTTCATTATCGCAAGAGACTTTAAATCCACATATTAATATTGTTAAACGTCTCAATTAGTGGTGATTGAAAGTATATAACTTGGTTGATAACTACATTTCTCATACAAATAAAGGTTCTGAGTTTAAATTCTCTCTCCTTCAAATTTAAAAAAAAAAAAAAAAAAACCTTCATTTATTGTGATGCCATTTGATTGAATATTATAATAATTCCAAGTATAACCTAATGATACATAAATAGTAAATACAACTTAAGATGCTCAATATTTGCCCAACACTATTGATTTGCCTATAGATCATAGATTAGAGGTTACACCCATGCTCATTAGTATTAACTCAATTTATATGACCCAAATTCTAGATGAAGAAAAAAAAGGGCGACTATTCTTCCCGAAAATTTAAGGAATATTCACGTAGGGAAGAATTCAAAGAACCAATAACAGAGAAAATTCATGAATTGAAAATGGAAGAAGTTTATAAGGTTATGATTATTAGGCAAAATATTCCCGCCATCAATCAAGGAACCAAATCATCAAAGACTGCCTCCACAGTCAATGAATTTCCTCCATCAATCAAGGAACCAAATCATCCAAGACTGCCAATAACATTGTTGTCACACAATCTTAACAAAGTGTTTTGACTACATTAATTTCTGATTTATTCTCATGTGTATTGATTACATTGACTTTTAAATGATCCTCTTTCATTTTATTTCCTTGTATATTTTGATACATTTTGTTTAAATACTGGTGTATCCATCAATGAAGATCAAGACATTCTTATTTATTATTTTTGTTTTTATTATTAATGATCATATTGATCATTATGCTGATTTGTTTTATAAATATTGGAGCCAGATAGGAAACCTTTTCATTTTTCAAATTGAATTAAAACTTGTCATTTGGTTGCTGGTGTAGTTGGTTGGAGCCAGCAACCACCCATACTTCCCTTTGTAAGAGGCATGGGTTCGACACCCCATACCTCAAAATCCAAATTTCTAAATATAATATAATAATAATACTTATAATAATAATAATAATAATAATTAGTCTTTCACCAATTGTGTGGATTGTTCTCCCACCCTAATGTGAGTCTTCCTCCCATCTTCGTGTAGGTGGATCCCTCTCAATTGAGAGTAGTACCTCGAGCTGTGCCACTAGTATCATATCTTGGTTGGTTCCGAAAACCTCTTGAGTTTGTCCCAGATACAGTTCATTTACTCAAAAAAAAAAAAAATTGAATTAAAACTTTTTCAAAGCTTGGAACTTTCAAAGCTGCTAATTCATTTTTTGAAAAGGGTCTTTCAAATCATATCAGGGCATGGTTCTAAAGAATGCTTCTTAAAACTTTTTTCTTTCCAAAAACGCCTTTTGTCTTATCATAGGAAAAAAGGAACCGGAAATTTTTAAAACATCAAGCACTAAAAAGAAATTTCCAGTTGAATTCCTGAAACATCTTCAAGGATGTCACAAAGGTGACAACGTTAATGGCATCCTTCAACTCAAGAAATACCTTGAACAGTTTGGTTATTTGGATTACAAGCATTCCAAGAACCGAACTCACGAAAATGATGATGACTTTGATGAGTTGTTGGAGTCTGCTATTAAAACTTACCAACTCAATTTCCATGTGTGACCTACTGGAGTTTTGGATAGGAAAACGTTGTCCAAAATGGCAATGCCTCGTTGTGGAGTTGCAAATATTGTTAATGGCACAAACTGGATGAAATCTGGCAACAAAACTCACCACAACCATAGCCCTGGCAGCCCCTTCCAAATGGTTGCTCACTACGCTTTTTTCCCAGGAAATCCGAAATGGCCAGCATCCGAGACACACTTAACCTATGCATTTCTTCTAGATATAATATATAAATATATAGAAGTAAAATTTGCACTAAATTTTAAATCTTAAACGTATGCATAAAATTATTTATATTAGTGTGGGATGAATGAACTCCTTTGTAGTTATACGTGTGTGTGTGTGTATATATATGTATATTGTTTAAGATGTGCTTATGGTAATTTATATAGGTAAACTTATGGTAGAACCTTGACCGATAACTACACATATGTAGAGGCTTTACAGGTGCAAGATCACGCACGTAATGTTGCACAGATAATCTTGATTTTGTATCGTTATGGAACAGTTTTATCAGATGGTATAAACAATTAAGTAATGATAATTTTCTAGTAACAAAAAATAAGTGTTGTGCTTGTATATATATATATATATGCACACATACTCATGAAAGGATAATATCGAATATATTAATTAACAACCTATGCGTTTTCCTTTTATAGATACTAGGAGTGATGCAATGGAACCAGTGGCACGAGCCTTTCAGACATGGCAAGCGAACACGCACATCACATTCTCAAGAGTTCAAGATCCAGCAAATGCTAAGATCACAATTGGTTTCAAAAGTGGTGATCATGGAGATGGGTTCCCGTTCGACGGTCCAGGTGAAACCGTAGCTCATGCATTTGCACCCACCGATGGAAGGTTCCATTACGATGCAGACCACCAATGGGTTGTGGGATCAGTCCCTGGTGCCATTGACTTGGAAACTGTTGCATTGCATGAAATTGGTCACCTTCTTGGACTAGACCATAGCGGAGTTGAAGGAGCTACCATGTGGCCTGCCGTCTCTGTCGGATCCACTAAGGGGTTGCATAGAGATGATATTGATGGTAATAGGGCTTGATATCAGGTCTGAGAGCAATATTATCAACTGATTTTTAGAGAATAAATTCTTGACGTTGAATTGATTACTTAAATAAATAAATGGGAGAAAGAGATATATAATAAATATTCCAAATGTGAAATTTGTCTATTTCAAATATGTTAAAGAAGATTCCTGTCTCCTGTCCTAGTACAAGTTTTGCATCTGCATCTGAAATTCATAAGCAGATGTTTATATCGTGTAACTGTAAGATTAGTACCACAATAATTCGAAGTCATTTATTCCAATCAGTCCTATTTTCTTTTATAAATTATTAATTTCAACACGTTTTCTTTATCTTCTTTGTCAATGTATTGTGCATAACATGTTCAAGAATGCATCATCATCTGACTATTCCTTGGAAACGTATGAATTCGGTCGACTCAAGTTCTTGACTCAATACTGCAAATGAAAACAAAACAAAGGCAAAAAACAAGAGAAAGAGAAGAGTGGAGTGTTACAATGCAAGAGGATTTTTACATGGTTCGGCCCAAAAGATACCTACGTCCATGACTGTTTCTCTAGTTATTTTGGCAAAGTCATAGTATATTATTAATTGTTCGATGTTACAATGAGTTTTCAACCTCTATTTATAGATTGGAGTGTTACAATTTGAATACAAATAAAATAAGAATGAATTATATATTAATTATACTTCCAAAACCGGTGTCCATCATTTTAGGGATAGATTCCACCGAAATAGGAGTATGATTTTACTTCCACCTCTGGTAGTTGACTCTTTCTCAATTTGGACTGTTATCTTTCTGGAAAAACTCTTTTAATGAGCACTTGGAGCTAGGAACTGGACCTCGCTTCAGGTAATCTAGAGTTGAGCATAAGATAGCCTTAACCATGGTTGACCAGCGACCTGAGAACTAAACAATAATCTGAGAGTTTGTTCCCGCGAGCTGGATGTTGGCAAACTGGACTTTTATTTATTGAGTCAATTCATTGGATTAGTTCATTGGGATTTTACCAGCCCACTTATGCAACCTCAAATATACCCACAATAGAAACTAATGAATGTCATGGAGTGTCTTCGAAATTTAAAGTAGGTAATTTAGTTAAGTTACAGAAGCTTAGTTATATAAACTCCAATTTAGTATGCTTCTCTTGTTAGAACGTTCTGAAAAAAAAAATTCCAACAAATAGCTAAAAAAAAAAGGAGTTAGAAAAATAATACTGAAAAACTGAACTAAGTTTCTTTTATAATCCTACAAATTATTTTCACCAACTAATAATTTGTGTAAAAACCATAAAATATTTTTGTGAATTGTTGTTTCTACATGTTATATGTATTTTTCGGACTCATTAAATGAGCTAGTAAAAGCCCAATTTAGACTTGATAAGGAGGCCCAATAAACAGTCAACCCGGTCAAGGCCCATCAGACGAGGCCCAGATATCAACTCCAGACCCAGCAGAAGGTACAGTTCATCTCAGTATCCTGTCAACTCGCTGTAATAAGCTCGTTCCACAGCCAGAGCATAATCTGTTTCACAAACCACCTCATGCGTAGCTCGCTATACGAGCTCAAGCTCATAAACCGCCATAGACACGTCAGCTCGCTCAGAAGCGTAATGAATGCAGTATCTTCCAGAACAGGCAGTTGCCTTATTTAACCATGATTCTCTCTCCGAACATGGCAGTTACCAAATCAAACTGTGATTTCCTCATCAGATATGGAAGTCTACTCAAATTCAAACCGAATCAACATCATCCCTGATTTTATGGAAGCAATTTCCTGATATTATTCAAACATATTAGGAAGTGTAATTAATTTATAATTCTTTTCCTTATTTTTCCTGATTATTTGGGAAATGTAATTAATTCAGGATTCTTTTCCTGATTTGCTACAACCAGAATTGTAACGTCTCTTTTCCTATAAATAGGGATTAAAATCATTGTAACATGATCAGAGAATAATCAATAATACACTATCACTCTGCAGAATTTAAGAGACAGACAGTCGTGGACGTAGGCCTATTATTGCCGAACCACGTAAAAGCTCCGCGTTCCTCGTTTGATTCTTGGTATTTGTTTGTGTCTTTTCTTGGTATTTGTGTTTTCTCACATTGATTGCAGGTATTGGGTATTGATTACTCGTCGACTGAAATCCAACGTCGACATTTTGGCGCTAGAGGAAAAGCCCAAACTGCAATCTTTTTATCCCAATTCATCAATTTCTGACAACATGGCAAAGACTAGATCAAATAGGTTCCTTGGAGATGATGACCAGGCGGAGAGTCACATGAACCAATCTCAGCAGAACTTACAGCTTGTGCAGGATGCACCCATGCATGCAGCAGGCACGTCCTATGGACAGGCACTTGGCGCCGCGACTGGTATCCCTCATTTGCCTCCCCGTCAGACAGTTCCAATTGCCCTATTAGTCGAAGGGCAAAATGTGTTGATTCAGAGACAAGAAACGCTGGAGGATACGGTCAGACAACTCACAGAGGCCGTTAATATGTTGGTACAAGCTCAGGTACAGAACATGCCCAAGGTTGAGGTCCAGGTACCAAGGCATGTTCCCCAGCAGCATGAAGCGATGCAAATACCTGACAGGCTAGCAAGGGAAGTCCCACGACCTGCAGGCTCAGCTCGCTCCTTCAATGCGCGCTCTAGGGCTAGAAGACATCCTGTTCGGGAAGAAAGGGAGGTCGCGCGCCCAGATAGTCTGGTGGTAAGGCTGAGCCAGGATGGAAACCGGCGGGAAGAGGTTGGCCACGATAGAGCCTGAGTTGCAGCTCGGCGGTTTAATGATGAGCATAGGCAGGGAAGATCCCTTCAACCTGAGGGTCTGTTCGAAGAAGACGAAAGGTATGACCCAGAGCACCCTGCCTCTAGTCATGATCACAGGAGGAGGTACGAGCTCCGAGATCCACAGGTAGAAGAACTCCTTCAGAGGGTCTAGTAGTTGGAGGCACGACCTGGAGCCCCAGAGCAGCGTGGGTACTATGGGGGAAAGACTCCCTTCTCGAGAGAAATTGAGACACAGCCTCTCCCTCCGAGGTTCAAGATGCCAAACATCTAGCAGTATAATGGGGATAGTGACCCCTATGACCATCTCGACACCTTTAACGTCCAAATGGACCTGCAGACAGGAAGTCCGATGGTGAAGTGCCGAGTATTCCCAGCTACATTAGGGGATATTCCGAGGACGTGGTTTAAGAACCTCCCAGCTTGCAGCATAGGAAGTTGGGAGCAATGCCAACAGAAGTTCGTTGGTCAGTACAGGGCACTGAGAAGGTAGCTCGCTCCATCCTGCCACCTAGCCACCATCTTCCAGCGTCAGGGTGAGTCGTTGAAAGAATACATCATCAGGTTTAGACGCGAGGTCGCGAATGTCGAGCATCCATAAGATGAAAGCATACTGACAGTGATCTCAGCTGGGCTGCGCAAGGATGGAAAGTTGTACGAGAGCATTTACAAGTCCCCAGTGAAGGATCTGAGAGAGTTCTATGAGCGAGCTGCGAACGAGATCAGGTGGGAAGAGACCTTCGGCCCAAAGAAGCAGAATCAAAAGAATGAAGCGGGCAGTTCCAGCCAGACAAAGAGGAGAAGCAATGGCAGGAACGAAGAAGGGAGAAATGGTGGCTCAAGCAATCAGATTGCCAAAAGAGCAAGAAGAGAGCCAAGAAACGACCGACCTCGGAGCCTGGATCGTCAGGAAGGATACAGCGTCCTGACAGCTTCACCGGAAAGGATTTATGCTACAGAAAGGAACAGGGAAATTTTGGAAGGCCCATTCCTATAAGGGCTCCGGTTCAGCACAGAGATCGGAACAAATTTTGTGCCTATCATAATGAGGTCGGGCACAATACTTTAGACTGTTGGGCGTTGAAAGACGCCATTGAAAAATTGATCAGGCGAGGTCGCTTGAGAGATTATGTGGCCAGACCTGCAGACTCATGACCTCCACAAGAACGATCTCAGCAACAGCAACCAACACAGCAGCAACAGCCCCTACGAGCTTTCGAGCAAGGTCAGGAACCTGCAGTAAGAACCATTTTTACCATTTATGGTGGCCCCCATATCGCAGGCGACTCCAACAGATCGCATGAGAAGTACGTCCGAGAGGCGAATCATTCTTTTCAGCTCAATGGGTCAGAAGGACCTGCAAAAAGGGCAAAGCCGACCTCAGACGAGATTGTATTTACAGATGAAGATGCTAGAGGAGTGATCTGGCCTCATAACGATGCGCTGGTTATACGAGCTAAAATCAGCAATGTGGAAGTTAGGCGGATCATGATTGATACTGGAAGCTCGGTGAACGTGATGTATCGGAGTTGTTTTGATCAGATGGGGCTGCGAGCAGAACAGATGAGACCGTCGCCGGAGCTTTTATTTGGATTCACTGGAGATGTTGTAGTACCAGTGGGGCAGATCAAGCTGTCACTGACTGTGGGGGAGGCAGGTCATCAGGCAACAACCCTGACAGATTTTTTGATAATTGACTGCCCATCAGCATATAATGTGGTCCTGGGGAGACCTGCCATGAACGAGTTGGACGTGGTTACTTCGACCAGAACTCTTACCGTCAAGTTCCCAACTCCCAATGGCATTAGATGTGTTCGAGGAGAGCAGCATTTAGCAAGACGTTGCTATGAAGACGCTGTGAAGATGGGCGTGAGAGGAAAGAAAGTAAACGTGGTCTCAGGAGGCGAGCCACGAGCTATGACTGAGAAAGGAGTCAGTCACGACCTAGACCCTTGCGAGGTACATGCAGACCGGGCTACAGGGCCAGTTGAAGAATTGGAAGATGTACAAGTCAGCGAGACAGATCCAGAGCGATGCCTGAAGCTGGGTAGAGATTTAGCTCTAGAATTGAAAACCCAGCTCGCTGACTTCCTGAAGACGAACTTGGATGTATTCGCGTGGAATCATGAGGACATGGTGGGAATAGATCCAAAGGTGATGTCTCACAGATTGAATATTGATCCGCACCACAAGCCAGTTCGTCAGAAGAGAAGAGCAATGACAGGGGAACGTTACTTAGCACTAAAGGAGGAGGTAGACAAGCTGCTGGTTAACAAGTTCATCAGAGAAGCTTACTACTGGACCTGGGTCGCCAACCCTGTGCTAGTGAAGAAAAAGAATGGAAAGTGGAGAACTTGCATCGACTTCATTGACCTGAACAAAGCGTGCCCGAAGGACAGTTTTCCTCTGCCAAGGATAGACCAGCTCGTGAACGCTACTGCTGGCCACGAGCTCCTGAGCTTCATGAACGCATATTCGGGATATAACCAGATCCCAATGAAACCCGAGGACGAAGAGCACACCTCATTCATGACTGATTGAGGGTTATATTGCTACAAGGTGATGCCCTTCGGGTTAAAAAATGCTGGAGCGACCTATCAACGCTTGGTGAACCTGATGTTCGAGGAGCAGATCGGAAAGACCATGGAGGTCTATGTCGATGACATGCTAGTAAAATCCAAGCAGATAGGTGACCATGTTAGCAACCTAGGAGAGATGTTTCAGATTCTAAGGAATTATCAAATGAAATTGAATCCGCTTAAGTGTGCGTTTGGAGTAGCTTCTAGGAAGTTTCTGGGCTTTATGGTCAACAATAAAGGAATCGAAGCAAACCCTAAGAAGATCAAGGCATTGGTCGACATGAGATCGCCAACCAGGGTGAAAGACGTGCAGAGCCTCAATGGCCAGGTCGCAGCATTGAGCAGGTTTATTTCGAAAGCTACGGACAAGTGTGTCCCCTTTTTTGATATTCTGAAGAAAGTAAAGAGCTTCGAGTGGACTGAGCATTGTGAAATAGCCTTCTAGCAATTGAAGGAATATATGGGGCGAGCTCCACTTCTTTCCAAGCCCAAATAAGATGAAAAGCTGATCTTGTACTTGGGAGTGTCGAAGCAAGCTCTGAGTGCTGCACTAGTGAGGGAAGAAGAAAAGACACAGCTTCCGGTATATTATGTAAGCAAACGGTTACAGGATGCTGAAACCAGATATTCGCAGATGGAGAAACTAGCTTACTGCCTGGTGATTGCATCAAGGAAGCTGCGACCTTATTTCCAAGCTCATACCATCGAAGTCCTTACCCAATACCCATTGAAGCAAGTCTTGCAGAAAGCGGACACATCAGGTCGTCTGTTGAAATGGGCAGTGGAGCTCGCACAGTTCGATATCCAATTTAAGCCGAGAACGGCTATCAAAGCTCAAGCTTTAGCAGACTTCATTGCAGAGTTTACAAGACTTGTGGATGATGAAGTTGAATCTTCTGAAGGACCAGCCTGGGAACTTTATGTTGATAGATCATCAAACGAGCAGAGAGCTGGAGCAAGGATTCTGCTGATCAGTCCTGAAGGCCACAAAATCCTTTGTGCTCTGAGGTTTGGCTTCCAGGCGACAAACAATGAGGCTGAGTATGAAGCTCTGCTCGAGGGACTGCGTTTGGCTAAAGAGATGCGAGCTGAGCGTTTGAAAGTTTTCAGTGATTCGCAGCTCGTTGTCGGCCACGTATTGGGGGAATATCAAGCTAGGGGACCAAAAATGGCCCTCTACCTCCAGAAAGTTCACGAGCTGCTAGATGCATTTCAGAAGTACGAGGTGAAACAGATCCCGTGGGCTCAGAACTCGCATGCTGATGCACTAGCTCACCTCGCGACTACACGAGATGCAGATTTTCTTGGGGCGATCCCAGTTGAGTTTCTATCAGCTCCAAGTACAGAGGAAAAGAATGTGACGATGGCCATAATTGTGCAGCCTGATTCCTGGATGAGCTCTATTCTCAGTTATTTGCAGGATGGAAAGCTGCCAGGTGACAAGCTGGAAGCCCGGCGTCTGCAAGCTAGAGCAGCTAGGTATTGCATCTATGATGATGCACTGTACAAGAAGGGGTTCTCAGCTCCACTGTTAAGATACATTGATGGCCCTGAGTGTGAAACAGTACTAAGGCAGATAGATGAAGGCCATTGCGGGAACCACATTGGGGGGCTGTCTCTAGCTCAGAAGGCACTTCGTCAAGGCTTCTACTGGCCCACCATGAGGTAGGACGCCATTAACTTAGTCAAAAAGTGTGACAAGTGTCAGAGGTTTGCCCAGATTCCACGAGCTCCACCAGCTTATCTCCAACAAATGGTGAGCCCATGGCCCTTTGCCATCTGGGGGATGGATTTAATCGGGCCTCTGGCAATGGCTCGGGGAAGTTGCAAACATGCGGTGGTCGCAGTGGATTACTTCACCAAGTGGACGGAAGCAAAGGAGTTAGCTGAAATCTTCACAACAAATATTGAGAAATTTGTGTGGAGCAATACCATCTGTAGATTTGGGGTTCCACAGCAAATCGTGACAGATAATGGAACCCAGTTCGCTAGCGACCAATTTCTTAGGTTCTGCAGCGACCTCAAGATCGTTAAAAGCTTCTCAGCAGTGGACCATCTACAAGCCAATGGTCAAGTTGAAACTGTGAACAAGATTATCAAGCAGACCCTGAAGATGAAACTGGAAGCAAAGAAAGGAGCATGGGTAAACGAGCTTCAGAAAGTGTTGTGGTCTTATAGAACCACAGCTCGCAGCTCCACTGACGAGACCCCGTTCTCAATGGTGTATGGGTCTGAGGCTATGATCCCAGCTGAGTTTGAAGTCACCTTGCAAAGAAGAGCAACCTTCAATCCAAATGACAACGATCAGCTACTTGCAACAAACCTGGACCTGCTTGAAGAACACAGGGAAACGGCCAGGTTAAGGGTAGTTGTCTATCAGCAGAGAATAGCGAGGTACTACAACAAGTATGCTCGGATTCACAGATTCAATGTTGGAGACTTAGTTTTACGTCTCATTCTGCCAGGAGCCCGCAAGCCAAGTGATGGATCTTTAGGCCCGAACTGGGAAGGACCGTATATTGTCAAAGCAAGCTTGGGGAATGTGACTTATCATTTAGCTAAAGAAGATGGAACTGAAATCCCTCGAGCATGGAATGTCGAGCATCTGCATCCTTATCATCAGTGAACTCTTTGTAATATGTAATTCAAAATCATTCTAGTTAATGAAAGCTCCATTTTCCCAGCTTGTGACTCAACTCATTTCGCTAGGGCTAACGGGCTCTGAGCTTAATAGCTCGCTACAAAAATAAAGAGCCTCAAAAGCAGATGACTAAGTGTCTCTACATAGCTCGCCAAATGAGCCTAAAAGGCAGGCGAGGTGACGACCCCTGCATAGCTCGCTAAAATGAAAGAGCCTAAAAAGCAAGTGACTAAGTGTCCTTGCATAGCTCGCTAAAAGAGCCTAAAAAGCAGATGACTAAGTGTCTCTGCATAGCTCACCAAATGAGCCTAAAAAGCAGGCGATGTGACGACCCCTGCATAGCTCGCTACAAAAATAAAGAGCCTCAAAAGCAGATGACTAAGTGTCTCTGCATAGCTCGTCAAATGAGCCTAAAAAGCAGGCGAGGTGATGACCCTTGCATAGCTCGCTAAAATGAAAGAGCCTAAAAAGCAAGTGACTAAGTGTCCTTGCATAGCTCGCCAAAAGAGCCTAAAAAGCAGATGACTAAGTGTCTCTGCATAGCTCGCCAAATGAGCCTAAAAAGCAGGCGAGGTGACGACCCCTGCATAGCTCGCTAGAATGAAAAAGAGCCTAAAAAGCAGATAACTAAGTGTCTCTGCATAGCTCGCCAAATGAGCCTAAAAAGCAGTCGAGGTGACGACCCCTGCATAGCTCGTTAACATTCTAAAAGATCAACTGTCTATGTTTACATCATTTCATTAACTTAATACATTATCAGATTTTAGAACTCGTTGATGATCAGCTTGCGAGGAATATGGTAACTCTAAAGATGAAGAGCATAAAATGTATTATACACAATAGCTTAAAAGCATTCAAACACAGAAGAAATAATAAAAGAAATTTCATTAAGTATAATAGCTATTTACAAACTGAAAAGCTGAAAAAATACAATGAAAAGAACAAAGAAAAGACGAGCTCTTAAACTTGAGCTGAAGGGCTTGGGCCTGATAAAGGGTCCTCATGAGAAGGAGACACTCCAGGGGGATCGAGGTCGACAACGGGCTTAGCTTGGGAGGTCGTACCATGAACCTGTACTTCCAATTCTCGAGCAGCGTGCTCTCTGAAGACCGTTAGCTCTTCGAAGGCATTATCAGCATGACGATTGACAACCTCAGCTTCTTTTTTCATGTCTTCAACTCGCTACTCTGCAACCTCAGCCCGCTGAATAGCCTCCCCTACCTGTTGCTTAAGCACCTCAGCTCGATGCTCAGCCTCCTCGGCACGTTTAGCCGCGGTTCCAACCTCCTCAGCTCGTTTGGTTGCAGCCTCCTCAGTACGTTTAGCTGCAACTTCCATTTCATCAGCTCGCTTTTTAGCTTCCTTGGCCTGTTTCTCAGCAGCTTCAGCTCGCCAAAGCAGCATCAACTTGGCGATGAAGCACTTCAATCTTCTCTTCTGCAGTTGAAGCCCGCTGTTCGTCCAGTTCAACCCGTTGCTCAGATTGCTTTAGCTCTTCCTTTGTTTTGAGTAGCTCATCCTTTAGCATGGCATGCTCATTTTCCATTTTCTTCAAAGCTTCCTCAAATGCCTGCCTTGCAGTATTAGCCTCAGCGATCTGTGCTTCTTGACCCTGCACTCTACCTTCAGCCAAACGCGCAACTTCATCTTTGGCCTCATCCAGCTCGTCTTCTAGTTTCCTTATTGCATCGTTTGTAGCCCTTGTCTGCCTTCTCCGCTTCATCGCGCCAAGAGCACCCTGAAAACGTTACATGTTAGCATTTAATAAAGTAAAGAGGTCGGCAGATAAGGGAAAATGGCTTACTAGCATGAAATGGCGAGTTACGAATTCGTCCAGATCCTCGCCTCTAAGATACTTATTTTCCAAGACATTTGCATGGTTGAGCATGATCGTTTCCCAGTTGTCAAGGAAGGAGGTCAAATATCTTCCCCCAGGCCCAATCTCAACGGTTGGTCTCGTTGGCGAGGGGGTCCTCTCAGCTTTTGGAATATCGCGTTCGCCATCCCAGGTAGCGGTAGGCCGCAAATGAACGATGCGCTTAGTTGCTCTTTTGCTAGGGCCAGCTCGGGTTTCCTGCGAAGCAACCTTAGGAGGAGCGTCACCTTTTCCAAGCAGCGAGCTGGAAGCTAGGGACAGCTTAAGACCTGAGGAACCAACGGTTAGAGGCACTTCGCTGGGAGTAGCAGTTGAAGGAGCAGTGGCCTCAGCAGCAACAGGCGCTTCGCTGAAAGCAGTGACCGTAGGAGTCTGGTCCTCGGTAGATGATTTTGAGCGTTTTGAAGGGGCCGCTGGAGTGGCTAAGGCCTCAGCAGGCCGTTTCGCTGAAAGAGTCGATGAGGTAGGAGATGTAGCAGGTCGTTTAGCAGAAGGAGATTTCAAAAGAACAAGTTTCCTCTTGTTGGCTGGAATTCGCCCAGAGGAAGGAACGGGGGCTGGAGCGCGAGCTGGAAATGGCAGTGAAGCCCCTGGGGTAGATGTGTGATGTGGGGAAGAGGATGAGTCAACCTGTACAGTAGGGGCTGTGTGGACTGGATCTGATCCTGTCCGAGCTGGGGCAGGAGCCGGAGAAGTAGTTTTTCGAGATACGCCCTTTAATGGGGCGCGAGCTGAAGACGATTTCGCCTTAGGTGAGGCGCGAGCAGGAGCACCTTGAGTAGAAGCCTTCCGAGCTGGAGAAGGTGAACGAGTTGTACTCGCTGCTTGTGTAGAGACTGGTTGCAAAGGTCGGGAAGCAGACGTGTCCCCCACCCGAACTGGAACTTCAAAAACAGAAGGAAGTTTAGGGTTATCGCTGGTCTTGCCTATGTCCTCCTCTGATCGCAGAAGAGGGGATTCCTTAGGAGGAGCAAAGCCATAAGCTCTAAGGACAGCATCGTCAAATTTACTGCTGATTCCCGCGTCCTTTGAAATTGCGAGCTTGTCCAGAGCTCGTTCTTCCTCGCTGCTAAGAGGGGACTCGTCCATTTTCAGCACTGCAAAGCAAAGCATTATAATAAAAAATAATAATAATAATAAGTAAATATTCAGCTCGCTATATTTCCTTTATGTATACCTAGTTTCAGGACGAAGCTGAAATTTTGGAGATCTGCAAGGGAGGGACACGAGACATAGAACCAGCTCGTCTTATACGACCCGACGTTGGACCTGCCCTTCGCTTCTCCTTTGGGCAAGAGATCTTTGTATTTCGATGGACGGGCTGTGAGGTAATAAATGCCCTCTGGTTTCTCTCCTTCTACTGCGCTCAGAGCCTTGAAGGAGTAGAACTGCTGTATAATTTTTGGAGTAGGGGGACGAAGACCGTTCCTGAGGAAGGCCACGGCCAGCGAGGTCAGCTGCGCGTAGGAATTTGGAGTTAACTGGAATAGTGCGAGCTTGACCTTGTTGAGAAATGCGATCAAGTACGGTTGAATGGGGAACCGTAGCCCCTGTTCGAAATGTTGAACACTAATGGCGACGTATCCCCTTGGTGGATAACATGCATGATTCTTTGAGTCCGGTAGCAATGCACGACAATCCAAAGGGATATGGAATTGAGTGACAAGTCCTTCCACCTCAGGACGCTTTAGCGATGAAGGATGGCGAGCAAAAGTATCCCGAACTGCTCTTCCCTGTATAGCATGAGCTCGGGCTTGATCTCGCTCACGAGCTTCACTGCTTGGAATAATTCCCTTGTGAGCTCCGCTTGAGGACATCTGAACAAAAGAAAACAGTCAGACTATGTAATGGAGGTTTCAGTAAACAAAAGCAACGACCTGCGAGTTAACAAGACTACAACAATCCTAAATCAACAGTCAAGCATGCATTACAAGTCACAAACAGTAATCCAGTCGTGAACAAGTAAAAAACCAGATCAAACCAACAGAAGTTGAAAAGTCACGTTCAAACAAAAAACCCATAGCAACGAGATTCAACAATGATCAGAAAGACTCGACAACAACAAACATGCTATGTTCAAGTGATATTCAAGCAACAACAACAGTTCGATATCAAGAGCATAACATATTGAAACCATCACATACACAAGAATGATCAGATACAAGCACAACTCAATATCAACTCAACGAAAATAAACCAAAAACAGAAAGTTTGAAGAAAAAGATGTCTTACCTTGAATCGTCGAAGAGATTGAAAAACGGCGAATGAGGATGTTGATTTTGTGAAAAGGCAGTAGATCCTGGTTGCTTGAATGCTTGAATACTTGATTACTTTAAAAGAAAATGACAGATGAAAGAAGAAAATGAAAAGGGTTCATCGGTTTATATAGACAAGCGAGCTTGAACCCCAGCCATCAGATCTCTGCACTATGTAACCGTCATTAATCCAACGGTGCAGCGCGAGGTACGGTCGTGTAATCATGGAGCCGTCAGTTGAAAGACGTGCGCATTAAATACGCGTGTAAAGGACGTGCAGGCGTCTTGTCAGTTACCTCCTGCATGACTGCCACGTGTCGCAACTGAAAAGGTGAAATTTGAAAATGCACAAATGCAGTTATGAAGGTTAGCGTGCCAAGGAAGCCAGCTTTTACCAGCAAGCTCAAACTCCCAGCTCGCAGAAGCGAACTGAGAGCTGGGAGGCTAATGTTATATGTATTTTTTGGACTCATTAAATGGGCTGGTAAAAGCCCAATTTAGACCCGATATGGAGGCCCAATAAACAGTCAACCTGGTTAAGGCCCATCAGACGAGGCCCAGATATCAACTCTAGGCCCAGCAGAAGGTACAGCTCATCTCAGTATCCTGTCAGCTCGCTGCAATAACCTCGTTCCACAGCTAGAGCATAATCCGTTCCACAAACCGCCTTATGCGTAGCTCGCTATGCGAGCTCAAGCTCATAGACCGCCATAGACACGTCAGCTCGCTCAGAAGCGTAATGAATGCAGTATCTTCCAAAACAGGCAGTTGCCTTATTTAACCATGATTCTCTCTCCGAACATGGCAGTTATCCAATCAAACCGTGATTTCCTCATCAGATATGGAAGTCTACTCAAATTCAAACCGAATCAACATCATCCCTGATTTTATGAAAGCAGTTTCCTGATATTATTCAAACATATTAGGAAGTGTAATTAATTTATAATTCTTTTCCTTATTTTTCCTGATTATTTGGGAAATGTAATTAATTCAGGATTCTTTTCCTGATTTGCTACAACCAGAATTGTAACGCCTCTTTTCCTATAAATAGGGATTAAAATCATTGTAACATGATCAGAGAATAATCAATAATACACTGTCACTCTGCAAAATTTAAGAGACAGACAGTCGTGGACGTAGCCTATTATTGTCGAACCACGTAAAAGCTCCACGTTCCTCGTTTGATTCTCGGTATTTGTCTGTGTCTTTTCTTGGTATTTGTGCTTTTCACATTGATTGCAGGTATTGGGTATTGATTACTTGTCGACTGAAATCCAACGTCGACACTACACAAATTATTATTAGTTCGTGAAACTGCTAAAAAAACTCAACTCAATTTTCTTGTACCATTTTCAAAATTCGTTCTTTTTTTTCTGCTAGGGAAAAAAAAAATTCCTTTAGATTTGCCGGAACTTTCGGTATAGATTTTTAGTATACCACATTGTCGTTTAGGACTAAGAGAGTGCTGTTATTCTCTTATATCTCGGCAAAGGAAGTTCTCAAGTTCTACCTTGCACATAAAAAGAGCAAGGTGTGGGATGACCTTCTTAGATGCAGGATCCTAGGACACAATTTCATTTGGATATTGTTTATTGTTATAAAACTGATTGTTGGATGTGATGAACAATTACTAACCGTTTTTTAATGATACAACACCAGCATCGTGCTTGTATATGTACTCACTGCACACATACTCGATTGGATGCGTCTTGTCTTATAGAGATATACTAGAAGTAATGCAACGGCATGAGCCTTACACACTTCGCATTCTCAAGAGTTGAAGATTTTACTATTGCAAATATAACATGTTGGTTTTAAAAGCGGTGATCATGGAGATGGAATGCCATTTGACGGGCCTAGCTCATGCATTTGCACCCACCGATGGAACGTTCCGTTCTGATGTAGATGCGCAATGGGCCGTGGGTGCAGTCCCTGGTGCCATTGACATGGAAACAGTTGCATTGCATGAAATTGGTCACCTTCTTGAACTAGACCATAGCCAATTTTAAGGAGCAACACTACATAAACTGGAGTCATCTTATAACTGTTGACTACCACTACCCCACGAACTTTAGCTTTACATCCGCTCCTTCAGCTTTGTATGACCCTACTAGTATTATGAATATTGATGAGTATATAAAAAGATGGATTAATGGAGGCTTATCACCGAATAAGTTGGTTATTAACGAAATATCAAGATATACATTAAACTTCATGGAGGAAATGTTATGTATAATTCAACTTACGTGGTGAATTATTGGACAGTTGGAACATCTTGGATTAGTTTTGATGATGTAGAGGCTATTCAGGCAAAGGTTTCGTATGCCAGGGAGAATGGATTACGTGGTTATCATATCTGGAAAGTTTCCTATGATTTCAATTGGGCGCTTTCTCGGACTGCAGGTTAGCAATTCCTGATTCACTCAAGCAATCTAATTGTAACCCCATGTATATATACTGATTTACTATATTTGAATTTAGAGTTTAACGACACCTGTTACTAAAATAGAGATTAATTTTCAGCTCTGGTGAATGCAACCATTATTTATCCAGCACAGGCTCCAGGTCAACAAGATGATAAAAATAAGCAACCATATCTATTCTTAGTAATCATTTTGCCTGCAACTGCACTCGTTATGCTCCTGCTAGGCTCTTTGATACATTTCAGGTGGATGAGAAAGCTGAAATCAAAAGGTAATTACCAACAAAATACCTGTATTTCACTTGTAAGTGGGAGACGTTTAAAGATATATGGTCAAGCTAAACAGAGTAACTCTGTGTTGGAATAGCGTGTATATAAAGTCTCCTTGTACAGATTATAATTGACTTGACAGATAAACATTTTCTCTCATTTTCTCCTATGATAGAAGGTCAAGTTTCAGAGGTTTTCTCTAAAAAGTTTTGTCATGTGGTTTAGTTGTTGTGTCAAACTCTCCACAGGACAACAATCTAATGTTTATTATAGCGAAGCAAAATGTTACCCAAATTTTAACGTTTCTTTATTGATAGGGAGTGTGGATTCTATTGAAGCATCAAGGAGGCAAGTAAATAAGGCAGCAGTAGCAGCTGGGGATTTTAATGGCAATGTTCCAAATCTGATATTATATAGTTTGGCTGACATTGAGGCTGCAACAAACAACTTTTCAATTGAAAATAAGCTTGGTCAGGGTGGATATGGTCCCGTTTACAAGGTAATTATGTTCTCTTGGTTATGCCAAAGATTTACAAAAATAAGATCAAGTATAAATGATTGTATAATTTTATAGGCCATATTACAAGATGGAGAAACAGTAGCAGTAAAGAAACTTTCAAAAACATCTACACAAGGATTTGAAGAGTTTAATAATGAAGTTATGTTAACAGCAAAGCTCCAACATATAAATCTTGTTCGACTTTTGGGATTTTGCATTGATCGGGAAGAACATATGCTAGTTTATGAGTATATGTTGAACAAAAGTTTAGATTGGTACATCTTTGGTAAGTTTTTGCTTTCCTCTTTCTTTTTATGTGTATTTACGTACACTTTCAATTATAACAAATAAACTATAAATATTTGATTATTGTGCCACCAGAGCTCCCTAATCATTTGCTTTATATAGCGTGTGATCATTTTTATCAATTTGCATTTTTCCACTTTGTTAACTGTTGATAAATTATTTGATGCAGACCCTATTAAAAAATATAACTTGGATTGGAAAAAACGCATTGATATCATTGAAGGTATTTGTCAGGGGCTTTTATATCTCCAAGAATACTCAAGGTTGACAATCATTCATAGAGATTTGAAAGCTAGTAATATTTTATTAACTGAAGATATGAAACCTAAGATATCGGATTTTGGTATGGCTAAAATTTTTACTAAAAAGGGTCTTAAAGAGCATACAAGTCGGATCGTTGGAACACAGTAAGTATATTTTCTCTTCTTGTTTTTTCATACTAATGATCAAATTCTTATTAGTTATGCATACATGCATTGATCCATTGTTCGTAATCATATATATGATATACAGTGGATATGCTCCTCCTGAATATATTAGAAAAGGTCAATACTTGACAAAATATGATGTTTATAGTTTTGGGGTTCTACTTCTACAAATTATCAGTTGCAAAAGACTCTCAATTTTATATGGTGAAAATGATCATCTGAGCCTTCTTGAATATGTAAGTTTCTTCAACACTTATTGAGTAATAAGTTATAAGCTATAACAATATAAGTTAGCAATTAAATTAGGTGAAAATTGCCAATTGACAACATTTCAGGCATATAAGCTGTGGAAAGATGGCAAAGGCGAGGAGTTTATGGATTCATTCCTTGACGATACAAATTCCCATTGTAAACTGATAAGATGCTTGCATATAGCTTTGTTGTGTGTCCAAGAAATTTCGATTGATAGACCATCAATGTCGGAAGTTTCTTGGATGCTAAAAAATGAAGCAGCAAATCTAAACATTCCAAAGAAACCTGGTTTCTCAACGCAAATAGATGAAACTGTGCGATATGAACTTACAAAGTCAAACTTGGAAATAGGTTCAGTGAATGATATAACAATGTCAACCTTGGGCGCTAGATAATTTCAGACTTTTTGTAATAATCTCTATGTGTTGATTTCTTAAGATTTGTACAAATAAAATTATACTGTTTCATTTAAAAAGAAAATGAGAATATGTTGTGATCATGTCATCATGAACACTAGTTACCTATTAAAAGACATTGAATTTCCATCCAGCTTAAGTATTGATCAAGACTTGCCTCTTTAGTTGAACTTTTAATGTGAAGCTCCTTTCTAGAGTTTTCTTTATTTACACAAATCAAATATTTGTAAATCATATTTATGTTTGGTTGTGTTTTGTATCATAAATGTTGTTATAATAAGAAGCGGTTTACAGGGTATACTAATGTAATAATGGTTTAGCACCTTCTTTAATCCTAATAGGTTAAAGGTTTAAATTTCACTCTTGTCAAAGGTATGGCTAGCTTTCCATGAATTAAACTCCCCCTCCCTCGCCAAAAAATAATAAAGAAAAAATAGAAGAGCAAATAGCCGACAATAAAAAAAAGAAAAAAAGAAAAAGGAAAACCTATGTTGTTTATGGAAGCAATAATCAATAATTAGCCACTCAAAATTACTACATCATTTTTGTGACAAACAAATTATAAGCATAGCCTACAAGCTTTGCTTTAATGCTCGAACTCAAATAAAAGAAAAAACTTTTTTTTTTTTTTTTTTGTCAAATCTTAAGAAAGATATAATATTCTGTTAGACACCTGTACAAATTACTTTATAAATATTTATGAATATTAATTAATTTAATTTCCACAAAATGTTGAACTCCAAACGTTATAGACAAAAGGATACATATACATAATTTTACAATTGGATGCTTAGAATAATCAAAATCAATAAGATATTTTTTTGAAACATTACGGTAAATTTGAGGTTTAGTGAGAGATGACTCACTTAGATTCTTTATTGTGTGTTTGGTTATTAGTTATTAGGAAACATAATGGGTTTGGAAAAACATTTTTCCCATCCCACCATATTTGCTGTTTGGTGCCACCTAAGGATGGGAATAGGGCCCACAATTAAAATCCCATGAGTCAGATTTCAAGTCCCACTAATTTTGGTAGGAAGGGTGATTTCATTTCATTTTTTATATTTATTTTTTAATATTTTATTTATAAAAAATTTTAACAACTTTTTATAAACGAAATATAGTTAATAATTATAAATTTTTTAAAATAATTTTATGAAGTTTATAATTTTAGTGTCAATTAAAAATAAATTAATTTAATCAAATGCAATCCAATTCAATCTCTATTATACCAAGTACAGTATAGTACTAATTTAATCTAATCCGATCATATCTCATTCCATCCTATCTAATCTTATCTTATCTCATCCTATCTAATCTCATGCACCAAATAAAACCCTAGACCTGTTTGCAACAAGAGATTGAATTAGGATCGGATAATTTTCAATCCAATTGCTTGTTTGTTTGTTGCATGGAATTGAATTTCTCCTTTTCTATGAAACCAATTTATCCCATTTTGACGGGATAAATTTAACCCACCAATTTAGTTAGTTAAAATTATCCTTTTTTTTTACCTTTTTTTTTAAAATTCTTTCATTTCTTACATTAATTATATAAAATATTAAATTTATTTTTAATAATATTTTTATATACATCATTAAAATATATTTTCAATAATAATTATAAAATAAATATTACTTTAAAAATTAATTTTAAAGGGTTATTTTTACTTTTTAAAACAATATTAAGATATTTGTAGTTTTATATTATTGAAATAATAAGATGTACAATTATTTTTTGTCCAATTCCTTAATACATCAAATAATAGACAGTTTATTTTTAATTCATACAACAGCAAACACATCATAGGATAAATTTATCCAATCCAATCCTATCCCACCTAATCCAATCAAATCCCATCAAAATAATATAATTTGATCTCATGCCAAACGAAACCTAATAGTCTAATAGTTAACCACAACATGAGTACACAACACAAATGAGTAAAATAAAATACACAAATTGCACACATATGTCCTCAAATCAACCAAAATGATTTCATTGGCGATTCAATGCAATTTGTAGGATTTTGTAATCTATGTTTATGTGTCAATTTAAGTAAATTAAGGAAGGGCAAGGAAACATAAACCAATAAAACTACAAATATAGTTGTTATTTGGAGCAAACTGCTCTCTTTACTTAGCTCTTAATCGCATCCTAAAAATAATATAACTACAAATATGTATATATGTTCATAAACAAGAGTAACAAATTTAATTCAATAACAACAAAAGCCCATTTGAAATTGACAAAATCCCACTAGAAATTGATAAAAAAGAATTAAGCGAACCTCAGAACAAATAAAGCAAGCAAATCAAAAAGAAGTGGAATTGAAACCATAAACTAAAATTACAAAACTCCACTATACCACACATTGTAACAATTTCTTCAAGCTAATCAATTCAAACAACAATAATCACAGCATGCCTAATCAACCAATCAAAAAAGCCACCATTATTTTTCAAAAATAAAACTAACAATAGATGACTTTAGTCAACAAATGAGCAAGCAAATCAACAAAGATATAAAATTTGAACCCCTACTGAAAACTATACCACACATTGTAACAATTTCTCCATGCTAGTCAATCCAAACAACAAGAACCACAAAACACCAAATCCACCAACCTAGAAAGCCAGAAACGAAGGGAGAAAAAAATAGTAACGATAACAAAATGAAGAAAAGGATAGGATTAGAAGGAAAAAAAAAAAAAAAGAGTGTCAAGCCATTCATACCAGTAAGCCTTACACTGCTTATGTAACAGAGGTGGCAAAGCGAGTAGTGGAGACAGAGAAGAGAGTTTCTTGTCTGTCTAAGAAGGCTGTGGTTGTGTTCGGTCAAGCTCCCATCCAAATTGTGACAATGAGAATCGTTTAACACCCGACCTAACTTTAAGAATCTTTCAACGACAGTGAGAATTGCGATAGTGAGAATCGATCCACCTCCCATCCAAATTGTCGTTACAGTGAGAATCAAAACTCCCAACCACTCGTATTAGCAAGGGATGAGTTAGATGGAGATGATATGTTAGGGTGGTTTCAAGGGTTTGAGGGCTTGTTTGTTCTGCAGGTTGGGATTGAGTTTGGATAAATTTTGGTCCAACCAATTCACCTTTCACTTACCCCTTCCCAATTTTATCCCACTAGATTGGGATAAATGAAACCCATTGAACACATGGGTTAAAAGAAAATGAAATTTTAATTTAGTTCCTAATATTTAGTAAAATATTACTTTTTTACTAATATTTACATTTTGAATTCTCGTTGTCCCTAATGTTTCAAAAATATATTAATTTAGTTCTTTTGTTAGTCAAATGTTAGTCAATCTTAATAGAGAGAGGGTTAGTTTGGTCATTTTTACTTGAATATTTTTATTCCTCTCATATGGGTGTGAAAGAAGATGGTATTTTTTTTTTCTTGTGGGATGTTTTGCTTGATGATACCATGCTTTATGGATGTTTTGCTTGATGATGCCATATTTGTAGATGTTTTATGGATGTAATGACACTCATTATTGCACAAAAACGAAATATTGAGTAAACAACCATGAATGTGAAAAATGAATACTGATAATTTTTGGAGAAATGAGAGATTTTGGGAGATGAATTATTTTGGAGGGAAAATATGAGAAGTTTAAAACAATAAGGTTGATCACAAACCTGTGCTATTTTTACATGCATTGGTTATCGTTGTTTAACAATAACAAATGAATGTTTTACTAATATTAATTTTTTTTGTAGAAAGAAAACGGTGGGATAAAATGGAAATTTCACATGTACATAACACAAATCAAACCTGTCAGCAACAGTACGTCCATTTTTTCCAATTAAAAATAAAAATTGATTTAATGATGTGTCACAATTTGATTGGAAGGTGGTCAATGACAATTTTGTACTAATGAAGATGGTTATTTTGCAATTTTCAGTTTTTAAAAAGTTAATTATGTCATTTTAATTATCTTAAATTATATTAAGAGTAAATCTATCTTTCTTCTACTTTTATCACATTTGACCGTTAATTTTTTTGTCAGAGAGACTAAACTGATATATTTCCGAAATATTAGAGATGACAGGAATTTGAAATACAAACGTTAGTAAAAAAGTAATATTTTACAAAACGTTAGAGACTAAGTTAAAATTTTCCTTTAAAAAAAAACCTCTCACCTCTCTTCACCATGTTGTCTGCCTCATCGAAAACTAGCTCAACTCTAAGGTGCTCCCCCTCCACATTGACTTGCTTAACCAGGTTATCATTTCATTCCATGCAATTATCAAATATGGCAACAAAATCATAATTCAAACCATTTCAATTAGATTCGTATATTACATTGGAGAATAGAATTCCCCCTACCATGATTTACATGGCACCAGGATTTTACGGTCCATTCGGTCTTATTCATCCTACTAATGGCCTTCTTGTATGATTTATAGGTATTATTTCTTACAAACATTACATTTCTAAATTAAAAAAAAAAAAGAAAAAAAGAAAAATCAAATAATAATATCCTCAATTAATCACCCCATATAAGCTCTGAATTATCCTTTACACAATTTACCTCTCATGTCGTTGTTGGATATATTTGCAAAATATCAGTCCCGATAACCTATTTCGAATCAATTTCCAAATATTCTCAATACTTAGGACATATTTACTCACAACTAATAGCAACCCAAAATATAAATTGTTATATATTCCTCATTTTTTGGAATTTCTCTAACTACCCATGTTAATTTCCATATAGGAAATTAACATCCCAAAATTACATAAATTTAATCAAATGAATTCCTTATTAACCAATTGAACATAAAAACCATACTTATATTTCATCCACCAAAATACAACATTTTCTAACTCACCAAATCCATCTCTAAAAAGTTCTACTGATTCATTTATTCCCAAATCTTTCAAAAAATTAATCATTTAACCTTAAAAAACATTATCAAAACATCAATCCAAATATAATAAAAATGATATTTTTTTTCTAGTTCCGGCTAATCAAACTCAAATAAATTTTTCTAATTAGGTCAAAATTCTATACAAAGCACTGTAACCATTCTTGAGTCCATATATATATATATATATATATTTCGTAACATTCAAGATAAACCTTCAAATTCTAGAGAGAGAAAGTGTAGATTTTTTTAGAGTGAGTACTTATTACATCTAGGCTTACATAGAGTATTTCAATATAACATTCTATTTGAGAATGCATGCATAATTCATTAAGTCTGCATGTGTGCATCGATCATGATTGATTCGAGATCAATTGGGCTTGTCAGAGAGAAGAAGTGAAAAGGATTTTGTCAATCTCGCATGACCAAACAAGAAGGCGAGATCAAGATAACTGTAATGAATTTAAAAGACTGATAGGTTGGTGATTCTAAGTTCGTGAAGGAGGAGATTTGGTGACTACTATTAGTTAAATAACATATAGGTTTTTAGGTAAGATGGGATGTGAAAGAAATTTGTAATTCATCTTTATCACTGGGTTTTCACATAAAAATTGTTATGTCTCTCTTTCTTCTCCTTTCTCTATTTCTACTTTTGTTTTCACTGCATAAAAATGCATTATAATCTATTCACCCCCTTTAGGTTATTAGATTGACTACTTCCACCTCGCTTTCTAGTGGTATCAAAGCAAGTTCCTACAAGTTGTTTAGGAGATCCTCAAAGCGAACATGACTAGAAACATGAGAGAATGCACTTCATCTGCTCGTGCACATTATGTTTGCTCTTGGTATTCAATATAGTGAAAACTCCTCAAGTGATGATAATCGAGAGTGTAATACAAGTTGCAAGGATGAAAACATGTCGAGATTAGACAAGGTTGATGGGGAGCTTTTTAAATTCATGATTTTAATGAAAGGCTATCAAGATGAGATAAAAAAATCTCTAGAATTCAAATCTGAATTTTGAACTCAAGATTGCCAAACTTCAAGAAGAGAATGAGAAGTTGAAGAATGAAGCAAGCCTTACACAAGAGGTTGAAAATCTCAAAATTAAGAAGATGATGGCTACCAATGCCAATCTTGAGAATCAAGTTGGGGTTTTTGAAGAAAAACTGCAGAACTGGATTCAAGAATCTCTCAAGAAACAAGAGAAGATTGAGCCTATGTGTACCTAGTCAAGAGGAACTGTTTGACAAGGAGAAACCATCCTCTAACAAAGGAAAGGCTCCAGCCACAGAACCTTGGTACATTCCTTCAAGAGCTATTCTCATAGAACAAGAAATTTTTTTTTTTTTTTTTAATTTTTATGAACTTGTTAGAAATCACTTTGCCACATCATTTAGATAATGAATTTGAGTAACATTTTGTGTAATGTAGTATCACTCATTACAATACTATTTTGGTGTAATTCTAACCAATCTAACCCAAAATCATAATATAATTCAATCTCATCTTACGCACCAAATAAAAATAGAGAAATGTTAATTTTATTATAAAATATGGCCCCTTAACATCAGGCATTAGGTTACACTTAAAAAGAAATCTTCTTTGAGACCCAGTTAAAAAACTTTAATTCTGTTTGCATCCAATATGATTGTGAAAGAGTAATACAACATCTTGTATATTTTAATTAATCAAAATGCTTATCCTAGATAAGGTGTTATTTTAACATGTAATTCTTTTAAAACAAATTTATACTAATTTTTCCTACATATTCCTCTTATCTGATGGAACATGGTCTCTAACCATCAATAACCATCCTTGAGAACTAGTAATATAAGCAAAAGCAGATAGTGTTCACTCACTAAAAATAGCCTAGTAAATGGCCTAATCCTTCAGAAAACATTTCTTCCTAGTAAATAGATGCCCATCAGTCATCACAAGTAGTCAAAACAAGAAAGGCAAGGAAGGCATCCAAAAATTAAGAATATGCAAATCATTTCCAGAAATCTCAAACTAAAGACTCTCCAGATACTTTTATTCACTTTACTCTTACCTGATAGCACAAGGCCTTAAGGTGCTAAAACTCACTTACAAAAGATAAACCATTTCAGTTTCACATAAAAAAAAGTTGCAATGTTCTGCTCTTCTCCATATCAGAAAACACAATATGTTTATGAAACATACTTATTATCCACACATGGCCAAAGGCCTCGACAGCATTGCATAATGCTTCAATTATTTTTGTGAAGCAATTATGCACCTTTAAGTTGTGAATCAACTTAACTTATTTTAGGCGTATTATAAGAACGATCAAATTCATTTTTTGTTTACTTGTTAAATGTTAAATCCTAAAATTTTGTAATTTACTTTAAATATTTCTATTATTCTTTAACTTTCAATCAAAATACTTAATTCTAAGATCTGAATTTCTTATAATATTTTCTTCTTGTAATAACTTTAATCTGCACTCAATAATTGAAATTGTAAAAAATTCATGGGATGTCAAAATGTTCCCTGAAATCAAAATTAATGTCAAATCACCTTTGGTTTTCAAATTATTACCCAACTATACCTAGACATTAGTGGGTTGGTATTTTCCATCCAGAGGATGACAGATAAGTTAGGATGCAAGGGTACTTAGGTAATTATATGTTGTGTTTAATTTTTAAATTAATATTAAATAAAAATGAATGGATTGGATAAAGACACTTGGCATCCATCTAACCAACCTATACAAACAATATAAATTTGTCATCACCATTTATCTCACACAGCGTTTTAAAAGAAGAGGTGAGGTGTTGTCTTACTGTCTTAGGACCTGAAGCACCTCAAGATAACCACCTTGGATGGCAGGAATGAAAAATCACACTTTGAAGGGTGAGGCGGTCGCCTTAGGGCCACCTTGAGGCGAGGTGGACTAAGGCGACCATGAGGCGGCCTCCACAGTGATAGCTCTCCTTAATAATGGCAACCGTGGATCCTCACTCCAAGCCACACTTCTCTTCTATCTGCTCATTTTTGGGGCCACCTCCCTCCACATAACGACATCAGTAGTGGCAAAAGACAACGAAAATGAAGAGGCAAAGAAAATTAGAAGATGATGGGAGATGATGAGAGAGAGAATAGAACCATAATCAAGGGCAAAATAAAGGAGTGAATTTGGAGAGAGTAAGAGAGATGAACTGAGATGATGGGAGATGACTTTGCTGCTGCTGGGTTGTTAACTTTAAACTTTCTAAAAACTAGAAGAGAAGAAAGTATGAGATTGATGATTAATGGTCGAAGAAAAAGAGTAAAATACATTTAACAATAATAACTTTTTAATTGTTTTTTTCTTTTAGTGGATTACACCTGAGACAAGGCTGTTGCTGTTGTTTTAGCTAAGGAACTCTTGAGATTTTTATAAAATTTTTATATGTATTTTCATTGTTCTATTTTTTTTTCTTTTTTTTCAAAAAAAAATTGTTACTTTATTAGTTTATTAAATAAGATATAATGATTAAATCTAATAAACTTTTAGTTTACTAAATTGATTGTTACTCCTGAGATGAATTGAGATGATGGGAGATGACTTTACTACTACTGGGTTGTTAACTTTAAACTTTCTAAAAACTAGAAGAGAAGAAAGTACGAGATTGATGATTAATCGTCGAAGAAAAAGAGTAAAATACATTTATACCCTTCAATAAAAATTTTATTGAAATTAATATTTAATAAGGGACATTAGGTTACACTTGGCTAACATTTAACAATATTTTTTTTTTCTTCTAATGGATTACACTTGAGATAAGACTGTTGCCATTAGGCTAAAGATGTTTGGCGAACCACTTCCTCTTGGGAATTCCTGGTTGAATTAAAAAATTTCCCTTGTATAGAGGTTTTTTGTGCACTATTAGACAGGTTTCCTCAAGAAGCATGAGAATCCTTTTGCATGCTTTTGTGGGCAATTTGGCTTGATAGGAACAATGCCATGCATGGCCAACGAGTTTGAGAGTGAGTGGATTTGGTTGAGTGCGGTTTGGGCTTGCTTTGTGAGTTTCATCAATCGCAAGGCCTTAAACCTTCTGTTTAATCGTTCTCCTGCTATTTCATGGATTCCTCCTCCATTTTTTGACTCTCAAATTAAACACTGATATGGCTGTTCGGAAGGATTTAACTTAGATTGGCATTAATGGCTGCTCTCTCGAAACCTTTGATAGACTACTTTCTTCTGGAGTTAAGTGAGCTTCTTGCCATCAGAGAATGGCTCTTATTAGCTAAACATCTTCATCTTCAGGTATCCTGGCTTGAATTTGATGTTGTCAATGCCATTTCCTCAGTCCTAAATGAAGTTCCTTCTTGCAGTCCCTTTTTTCATGTACTAATTGATACTCAGGTTCTTTATCGAGTTGTTGCAGTCACATATTATCTCTTTGTTTCTAGAGCGCATACTCTAGCTTCCCTTGCCTTATTCTCGCAAGAGGAATGATCTTGACTTGGATCTAAGCCTACTTTTATCTCCTCTCTTTGTTGATTGGAAGTCTTCAAAGTTAAAAAAAAAAAAAAAGGCTATTGTCGTTGTTTTAGCTAAGGAACTCTTGAGATTTCTATAAAACTTTTATATCTATTGTCAATTTTCCTTTTTTTTTTTAAATTGATTGTTACTTTATTAGTTTATCAAATAAGATATAATGGTCATTAAGATGATATAGATGATTTTGTATATTAGAATTTTATATATTCGGGGTATTTTTATTATGTTTATTCTATTTTGTTTGATATTTATGTTGTTAACATTAGTTTTCACTATATTTTAAAATGTTATAAATGATTTTGTATGTTACGTTTTTTTATTATTATTATTTTTAATTCTTTTATTATATATATATATATTTCATTTGGAGTCAAGACGGTTGCTTCAATAGCTTTAAGGCTACTACCTCGTCTTGTCAAAGCTCTATCGCCTCATCTCACCTTTCACATTTTAAAACATTGATCTTATATGCCCATTCATCACCACCACACATTCACTCCACTAACACCACCACCCTAACCACCAATTCTGACCACTTTGGTGCCGATGAAAAGGACACAATGTCGGAGCCGCCACCATTGCTCTCTCTTCTCTCTGACCCTTTGTCATCCCTTTCTATTGACTCAATCTGCAGACCTTCAAGGTCTCTAACACCACTTGATGGAGGCCTATTAAGACCTTTTGGTTTCTCATTCTTTATTTTTGAAGGGTTTTCAAACCTTAACAGCTTCATAATCTCTGCCTTAATTTTTTTATGAAAAATTTTTGGATCTTTTTGTATGGTAGTGATGAGGTGTGAGGGAGGATGATAACGGTGTGTTGTGATGGAGGTGTAATGGACAGTGGTGATGGAGGGTCTTGATGGAGTATTGTCATGGATAGGTGTGTTGAAGGTGTGTTGGCATGGATAGTTATGATCGAGTTGAGATGGATGGTTGTGATAGAGGTATGATGAATGGTTGTGATGGATGATGATATGAGATAAAAGCCATGATTTTTTATTTATTTTTTTTAGAGAACCATGACATTTTATAATTTATAATTTGTTATAATTATTTGTTATGGTTATTATTAATTATTATCATTATTTTAATTATTTAAAGTTGTAATTTATTTTTTATACGAATTTATCTCCCCCATCCATTAAAATTGATAGACAGTGGAGATTCATCTATTTAATTTTAAATATTTTGAAAATTTTTATTTTTATTTATTTTTCATTTTCTTTTGTTTTATTTTGTAGATGTAAAGGTAGTTTATCAATTGACTAATTTGATTTTTTTTTCTCATTTTTAATTTTTAATTTTTTACATACATGATAATATAATTTTAAATTCTAAGGGTATTTTTGTATTTTCCACATTTTGTGTCGGAAACCTCTTATCTTTTAGATGAAATCACCTTCCCACTAATAGTTGGGTTTTTGGCTAATATTTTAAAAAGTGGTGTTTAATTGGTATTCTTTTCCATTCAAGGGGGAAGTTTCATATTTTCCCAACATTCATTAATTATGTATCCAATCTTAATAATAATTAACATAATTTAAATCAAAACAGCTACAAAGTAACTAAATATAAATAAAATTTTGAAATAATATCAATCACATTTTATGTATATTATTTCACAGAAAATATTCCACTAATGTATAATTTTTCTTCCCCTCAAAATTGATAAGATGGTAATTAGAAGTTAAAGTTGGTTTGATATTGTCATGATCTTTTTATTTTTATTTCTTATTTTATAATGACCAATCTAATGTTGTGGATATATATATATTTTTGATAAATATTCAAAATGTACCAAAAATAGATTTAAGTTCATATGTTTACATGGACAATTCAGTCCAACGGTGATGTAACAACGACAAATTTTTGGTTGGCAATGACCAGTTTGGATAGACTGGCCTTTAACAATTTTTCATAGTGAAAAACTTAAGATCCAAGTCAAGTCAATTGCTTTATCATAGGAATGGTCATTCCACCAAGAGAGGCTTCCGCGAAGTCCAGGACAGGTTACTTACCCTGGCCGCGTGCTAAGACTTTGACATTGTACATATCGTGTCGAAGGGGTTGGGATTTTTCCACGTTACTTGGACGATTAAATTTAATTATTTAATTTTTTTTTTCTGAATACTGTAAATTAAAATTTTAGAATGCACATGTAATATTTACTTATATTTAGTTTTGGTTGGTTCTAATTATCTAGTAGATCCATAAATCACCTATGTCAAATTTAAAGTAATGATTATAATTATTAACAATAGTGATTATAATACTTGCCGTGATTTTGCTGTCTAAATATACTGTTTGGTTTCCTTCGTTTTGTTGTCATATTGGCTCATCCACTCACCCACAAACTCTATGTCAATAGCATTTGAATTTAAAATTTTCGATTACAACCATCTTTAAATATACACATATTCATCTCTAAGTTCACAAAAGATAGGTTTCAAGCTGTAGGTTTTATCAATGGTATCCAAAATAATCACTCTCGTCTTTCAAATTCTGCTTGTCTCTTTAGGTTTAGTCTCTGGGAAAGCAGAGACATGGATTAAAGCCGGTTATTACATGCCACAAACTAAGTTCCCCGTCTCAGACATCGATTCTTCTTTCTTCACTCACCTTATGTATTGTTGTGCTCAGCTGAATTCCACTTCCTACCAGCTTGTTTTCTCTTCTGATGATGATAAAAAATACTTCTCCACCTTCACAGAAACTGTGAAACAAAAGAATCCATCAGTTACCACACTTCTCTCCATTGGAGGTCCACTTGCAAACGATTCAATGTTTTATTCAATCTTTTCCTCAATGACAAGCAACTCTTCTTATAGGAAATCTTTTATTGACTCGTCAATAACAACAGCTAGGGATTATGGCTTTGGAGGTCTAGACTTTTGTTGGTTATATCCCAACACAACCTCCGACATGTTAAATTTGCCTATCCTCTTTGAAGAGTGGCAAGCGGCTGTCAATCTAGATTCAAGAAACTCTAGGAAGTCGCAACTAATCTTGACTACAACGGTTTCGGCTTCACCTGGAGTGCACCCTATAGAAAGAGTGCAGCACTACATAAACTGGAGTCATCTTACAACTATTAACTACCGCTACCCCACGAACTTTAGCTTTACATCCGCTCCTTCAGCTTTGTATGACCCTACTAGTATTATGAATACTGATGCGTATATAAAAAGATGGATTGATGGAGGCTTATCAGCGAATAAGTTGGTTATTTGTTTGCCATACTTTGGCTTTGCGTGGCAACTTGTGAACTCCACAGATAATGGTATTGGTGCACCGGCAGTTGGACCAGCTGTTACAGGGAATGGGGTTTTGTCATATAACCAAATCAAGAAATACATTAAACTTCATGGGGGAAATGTTTTGTATAATTCAACTTACGTGGTGAATTATTGGACAGTTGGAACATCTTGGATTAGTTTTGATGATGTAGGGGCTATTCGGGCAAAGGTTTCGTATGCCCGGGAGAATGGATTACGTGGTTACTATATCTGGCTAGTTTCCTTGGATTTCAATTGGGCGCTTTCTCGGACTGCAGGTTAGCAATTCCTGATTCACTCAAGCAATCTAATTGTAACCCCATGTATATATACTGATTGACTATATTTGAATTTAGATTTTAATGACACCTGTTACTAAAATAGAGATTAATTTTCAGCTCTGGTGAATGCAACCATTATTTCTCCAGCACAGGCTCCAGCTCAACAAGATGATAAAAATAAGCCACCATATCTATTCTTAGTAATCATTTTGCCTGCAACTGCACCCGTTATGCTCCTGCTAGGCATTTTGATATATTTCAGGTGGATGAGAAAGCTGAAATCAAAAGGTAATTACCAACAAAATACCTGTATTTCATTTGTAAGTGGGAGACATTTAAAGATATATGGTCAACTTAAGCAGAGTAACTCTGCGTTGGAATAGTGCGTATATAAAGTCTCCTTGTTCAGATTATAATTGACTTGATAGATAAACTTTTTCTCTCATTTTCTCCTATGATGGAAGGTCAAGTTTCAGATTTATCTCTGAAAAGTTTTGTCGCGTGGTTTAGTTTTGTGTCAAACTCTCCACAAGACAACAATCTAATGTTTATTATAGCGAAGCAAAATGTTATGCAAATTTTAACGTTTCTTTATTGATAGGGAGCGTGGATTCTATTAAAGAATCAAGGAGGCGAGTAAATAATACAGCAGCAGCAGCTGGGGATTTTAATGGCAATGTTCCAAATCTAGTATTATATAGTTTGGTTGACATTGAGGCTGCAACAAACAACTTTTCAATTGAAAATAAGCTTGGTCAGGGTGGATATGGTCCCGTTTACAAGGTAATTATGTTCTCTCGGTTATGCCGAAGATTTACAAAAATAAGATCAAGTATAAATGATTGTATAATTTTACAGGCCATATTACAAGATGGACAAGTAGTAGCAGTAAAGAAACTTTCAAAAACATCTACACAAGGATTTGAGGAGTTTAATAATGAAGTTATGTTAACAACAAAGCTCCAACATAAAAATCTTGTTCAACTTTTGGGATTTTGCATTGACAGGGAAGAACATATGCTAGTGTATGAGTATATGTCGAACAAAAGTTTAGATTGGTACCTCTTTGGTTAGTTTTTGCTTTCCTATTTCTTTATATGTGTATTTACATACACTTTCAGTTATAACAAATAAACTGTAAATATTTGATTTTTGTGCCACCAAAGCTCCCTAATCATTTGCTTTATATAGTGTGTGATCATTTTTATCAATTTGCATTTTTCTACTTTGTTAACTGTTGATAAATTATTTGATGCAGACCCTATTAAAAAATATAATTTGGATTGGAAAAAACGCATTGATATCATTGAAGGGATTTGTCAAGGGCTTTTATATCTCCAAGAATACTCAAGGTTGACAATCATTCATAGAGACTTGAAAGCTAGAAATATTTTATTAACTGAAGATATGAAGCCTAAGATATCAGATTTTGGTATGGCTAAAATTTTTACCAAAGAAGGTCTTGAAGAGCATACAAGTCGGATTGTTGGAACATAGTAAGTATATTTCCTCTTCTTGTTTTTTCATACTAATGATCAAATTCTTATTAGTTATGCATAAATGCATCAATCCATTGTTTGTAATCATATATATGATATACAGTGGATACGCTCCTCCTGAATATATTAGAAAAGGTCAATACTCGACAAAATATGATGTTTATAGTTTTGGGGTTCTACTTCTACAAATTATCAGTGGCAAAAGACTCTCAATTTTATATGGTGAAAATGATCATCAGAGCCTTCTTGAATATGTAAGCTTCTTCCACACTTATTGAGTAATAAGCTATAAGCTAATAGCAATATAAATTAGCAATTAAATTAGGTGACAATTGTCAATTGACAACATTTCAGGCATATAAATTGTGGAAAGATGGCAAAGGGGAGGAGTTTATGGATTCATTCCTCGACGATACAAATTCCCATTGTAAACTGATAAGATGCTTGCATATAGCTTTGCTGTGTGTCCAGGAAATTTCAATTGATAGGCCATCCATGTCAGAAGTTTCTTGGATGCTAAAAAATGAAGCAGCAGATCTAAACATTCCAAAAAAGCCCGGTTTCTCAAAGCAAATAGATGAAATTGTACGATATGAATGTACGAAATCAAACTTGGAAATAGGTTCAGTGAATGATGTAACAATGTCAACCTTGGGTGCTAGGTAATTTCAGACTTTTTGTAATAATCTCTGTGTGTTGATTTCTTATGATGTGTACAAATAAAATTATACTATTTCATTTAAAAGGAAAATGAGAATATGTTGTTATCATGTCATCATAAACACTTGTTGACCATTAAAAGACCTTGAATTTCCATCCAGCTAAAGTATTGATCAAGACTTGCCTCTTTGGTTGAACTTTTAATGCAAAGCTCCTTTCTAGCATTTTCTTTATTTACACAGATCAAATATTTGTAAATCATATTTATGCTTGGTTGTGTTTTGTATCATTAATGTTGTTATAATAAAAAGTGGTTTGCAAGGTATACTAATGTAATAATGGTTGAGCACATTCTTTAATCCTAGAAGGTCAAAGGTTCAAATCCTACCATTGTCAAAACTGTGAGTAGTTTTTTTATCAATTTAACTCCCCCTCCCCTTATCAAAAAATAAGAAAGAAAAAAGAGAAGAGCAAATAGCCGAGAATATGGAAAAAAAAAAAAGAAAAAAAAAAAAGAAGAGGAAAACCTATATTGTTTATGGAAGCAATATTCAATAATTAGCCACTCAAAATGACTACATCATTTTTGTGACAAACAGATTATAAGCACAACCATACAAGCTCTGCTTTAATGCTCGAACTCAAATAAAAGAAAAAAAATGTTTTCTTTGGTTGTTAAATCTTAAGAAAGAAATAATATTCTATCAGACACCTGTATAGATTACTTCATAAATATTTATGAATATTAATTAATTTAATTTCCATAAATTGTTGAACTCCAAACGTTATAGACAAAAGGATACATATATATAATTTTACAATGGCTGCTCAGAATAATCAAAATCGATAAGATATTTGTTTGAAACATTACGGTAAATTTGAGGTTTAGTGGAGAGATGACTTGCTCAGATTCTCTATTGCGCGTTTGGTTATTAATTATTAGGAAATATAGTGGGTTTGGAAAAAAAAAATTTCCCATCCCATCATATCTACTGTTTGGTGCTACCTAGTATTCCAAAACTCGCTACTCGTAACTTGATCGGTGAGACAACGAGCAGCAAGTACTCGGCAACTCGAAGAGTACTCAGTTTGATCGTCAGTCAATGGTCAAACTCGGTCAAACCTATAAAAAGTAAAATTTAAAAATTTTCTATATGATTAAAATATAATCATATGACTACAAAAACCCCTAAAATCTATTTCATGCAACCTCCAAAGCCACTTTAATACAATTATATAATTACAACCTTAAAAATTTCGATAATATAACAATTATATTTTCACCAATTCCACGTGTAATACACAAAAATAATAACAATTCAAAAATCTATCACATCTAAACTACTTAAAACCTTTTATCCTTCTTTCATTCTCAAACACAAGTACACAACCAACATCATATATAATATATAAATAATAACATAGCAAAAACCCAAGAATAAAATAGTCATCAAAAGGGAAAGTTCATGAAAGTATGTTAAGGACTTAAGGCCCTAAAAATCTTAAGGGCGAGAAGGATGATCCAACCAATCTTCATCATCTCTATAAACGTCTTCCATAACTTGTTCATTGTCGGACTCAAACTCTACATCAATGTTCTTCTCCCCCCTCTCCTTCTCTTCCTCCTCCTCCTTTCCAGAATCAAAATCATCTTCATCAAGTTGCCTCGGTCACTTCAAACCGGCCCCTACTTCATCATCATCATCATCATCACCCCCTAGAACAAGCCATCCTTGTGCATCAGCTGCATCAGCATTAGCTGCTAGTAGCACATCAACATTTTTCTAACCTGTTTGTTCATTTTGCTTGATAATTGTGTATTGAAATTAACAAAAACCAAATTGTTCAATCGATCTGCATTCAATCTATTCCATTTTTTCGAATGTATCTATATAAAATATAAAAATTAAAATTAAATAAATCAGTAAATAATTAAAATTTAAAACATTAAAAATAAGTTATGGATATTGCACATTTGCACTTACCTATTCAAAATTACTCCAATTTTTTTCACATCCCGATGAATTGATTGTCAATGAAAAAATCATTTTTGCCATTTTAAGCATGTTAGGTGTGTGACTTCCAAACATACTCCCCAAGTAACTACACCATAAAACATAATCAAATATAGAACTAGTTCTTGGAAGATATATTTTCATAAATATAATGCCAAAAATATAATCTATAATAGGAATTAGTATACAAATTAAACAACTAAAAACAATTTATAAGAATTAGAATGTTCGATTTTTTACCTGAATCCTTAGAATCACTGTTACATCCTCTAATGGCCAATGCTCTCCCAAAAGGACCATCCTTCATCTGATACAATGGTCATGCAATCATGATAATTACATCTTGAGAAGCTATATCACCATGATAAAAAATCTCCACACACTCCATAAAGTCATTCAACAACTCAGTTTCATCAAAAATGTTTGAACCCTTGTAGTGGTAATAGGAGTTTAATGAAAATATCGTCTTATGCAATGAAGAATCTAATCGATCTTTCATTTTTCCATCAATTAATTCAATAATTGGCCAATAATTATTTTTCACGTTGTTCAAGGCATCTTTAATGTCCTATTTAGCCCTTTTTAGTTCTCCATAAAACCAAGGCATTAATGGTTTTTGATCCCTATCTACTAATCTTAGCACTTTAATCAATGGTGCAAAAACCTTCAAACAACATGCTACACCATTCCAAAATGTCAAACTCATAACAATTTCGTAGGCCAATTTCCCTTTTTAACTTTATGAGTATTTGCACTTCTCTCATTCCTTGCTACCAAAAATTTTCTTCAAAGCAATTTTTTTATCCATCAAGCTTTGCAAAGTAAGAAAAACGGATGCAAATCTAGTCTTTCCTAGCCTCATCACTATATCATTCTTTTTGGTAAAAGACCTCATCATTCTCAAAGTCTTGTGATAAGCATAAATGGATATTGCTAGCTGCTTTGCTTGCTCAATATACTTGCTGAACATCGAAAGTTTGTCAATACTTTCTAGTATAAGTGTAAGACCCGGAATTTCATTTCCCTAGAAGAAATAGTGTTTCCAAATGAATAGTGATTTCGTGTGAATAGTTTTTTCGAGTGAATAGTGATTTTCGGGAAAATGAAAATTTCCTTAAATTTCGTGAAATAAAAATTTTTCAATGAATAGTATTTTCGGGTGAATAGTGTTTTCGGTGAATAGTATCGCGTGAATAGTGATTTTCGAAAAATGGACCCCGGACATCATAAGCTCCAGAATATGAATTAGGGTTATTAGAAACTGAAATGGAGTAAAACTGAGTTCGTTTGAATAGATTTTAAAGGTTCCGATTATTTATGGATAAAAATACCCTCATAGGAAACGTTATGAATTTAGTGAGTTTAAGCCCAATTGAATTTTTTTCAAAGCATGAAATTGGAAGTTAAGACATCCAATTAGAGTATTGCATGGGCAATTTCATGATAGGATGATCATAGAATATTTTTGGAATTTATTGGTGTTAAGTGAGGATTAAAATTTAAGTTAATTGTAACATTAAATGTGTAGGAGATAATATGTATTAAAGAAGCACAATCCATGTGCTTGGATGAAGGCCAATAAGGTTGTGACATCTTTAAGTCAAAAAGCAAGTGATTAGTTGAGATGTAATTAAGGAAATTGGATGAGTTGTTGGTGATTAAAAGGATGAGAGTATTGGCCAATTAAATGTCTTCATGCATAACTAGTGGCATTTAGGTGAATTTAAGGATAGTTTAGAGGCAATTTTGGTATGGATTAAGTGTGGGTATATAAGTGAAGGCTTGAGAGATAATTGGAAGAGATATAAGTCGGTTGAGAGGAGAGAAATCGTGAGGGAGCAAGCTGAAACAGAACCTAGAGGTAGAGAAAGCTGCAGATGTGCATGAGCTGAAGCAGAACGGAAGAAGAAGAAAGACGTCCAGCAGCCGTGAAGGAGAAGAAGAAGAATGAGGAGAAGAAGAAGAAGAGAAGGAGATGATCCATCCCTTGTAGCCTCTCAAACCCATCTCTCTTCATCAAGAAAAAGTGAAGGTAAGTTGAAGAGAATTGATGTTTAGTTGATGGATTTTATAGTTGTTGATTTATATGAGATTTTGATTAATTATATGGACTAAATCAAGGTTTATGATCATCAATCTAAGCTTGGAAGTGAAGAAGAGGATTTAGGAGTCTTGGATCAAGGTTTTTGAAAGGTAAGAATTGGGGTTTGTAAATTAAAGTTGATGATATTAATTGATTCTTTTAGTTTAAGGTTGTAGTTGAATTTAATGAATGATTTGTTGAAGAGTTTATATGAGATTAATTGTTTGAGATGAATTGAATGAATAAAGTTTATCATATATTAGTATGTGACTAAACTATAAAAGTATGGATAATGAGATTAATTGGATGTTAAGTGAAGTGATATGTGAGATTTCATGATGATGGAAATGAAGCTTTGAAAAGAAATATCAAATGATTGTGTTGTTGGATATATACTTGTATATTAGTGTATGGATTATGGTGTTTTTGCATGTATTTAAATTGATTTTTAATATGTAAAGAAATGGTATAAGGTTATGGAATAAAAATGAGTTGGTTGGTATCAAAGAATGCAAGAAAAATTGGAAGTTGGAAAGGTTTGAGTGTTGATATGTTTAATATAAGTATTTGGTTCCTAAAGGGCTATTCAATCTTTTTCATGTACTTTAATGATGATAATGAAGTGTTTGATTGCTTTAATGCCAAAGAAATAAATGGAAATGGATGTGAGAATATTAGTTGATAAGTTGATGGAGTTGTGAAATTATTGAGAAATTATATTAAAGAATAGAGTAAGTGATTAGTTAATGTATTTTTATTGGAAATTTATGTGAGTGAATGATGGACTTCTTGAATGAATTATTATATGTGTTTCGATGGTGATTATGATGTGTTTGAATATTTGAGCACCAAATGAATGAATTGATTTTGATATGAAAATTTTGTTGGAAGATAAGATAAATTGGTGGATTTATTGAATATGTATATATATTGAGTTAAATTAAGTGATCATTAGGCAATTGATATGTGTTGAATTAAAGTGAATAAATTGTTGGATGGTGGAATTAGTTTAAATGCAAAAGCTTTGGATTAGAAGGTGATGGGAAGATTGTCAAGAATATGATGTTGTTATAAATTGGTATATGGATTTTCAATGAAGTGAAATTGTAATATTTATGAATCCTAAACCAAGATTGTTGGTTGGATTAAATTGTAGGGAAATCTCAAGAATATAAGGGAAGTGTCGGAGAGGTGGTGAAGAAATTGGAAGTGAACAGTGAGTGGTTTTAAATTTTTGAATTGTTTTATTGAAAAGTCATAGACATTATTTTAACCGTCAAGTTTAATTCAATTCTAGCATATTTTTGTGAGTATTGTTATGCATGTATATTTCTTGAAGTCATATTACAATTACATTTAATTTTTGTAAAGTAAATTAGTAGCTTTTGATATATATACATGCATGAGATTAAGTTAATAAGATATTTTGAAATCAAAGTTGATTATGTAGTTGAGATTAGAAAAGAAATTTACAATATGAGAATCGAGTTATATAATTGTTGTTTCAGTAAAAGAGTTTATTATGTGAATTTAAAGTTAATTTAGCATGTTACATATTTTGTATGAATTGCATGAATATTTTCATTAATTTGCAATTATGAGCATTTGAGTATTAAAGCGATTTAGTATATTGAGTTATTATACTCGAGAATTTTATGTATTAAAGTTATTTATAAATGATAGGTTTCGGCCTTAGAGAAAAGTAAAGTTTATTTCAAGTAATTAAAGAAAAGAAAAGTAAGATTTTTATTATGAAAAGATTTTAAACGCCTTGGGTTTACCCTAGCCCCCAGAGATTACCGGTCGAAGTACCGTATGCGTGTATGACAAGAGCAGTTGGGAGAGTCAGTTACTAACACTAACTTGGGAAGGTTGAGTCGAGTCTGTCAGTCGCCCTCTGCACATATATGGTAGCGTAGATCTGCCTGATGTTGGGAGGGGATCGTAACCCCAAGAGGTTTCCCACATCTGCGACTACGCCTAGTAGCATCCCCGAGCTCCTGTGGCGTTGAGAGATTCCGTCACAATGGAGCTAAGTTTCCCTGAGTTGCATTTGGCAAGACAAAAGAGAAAAGCATTTTAAAAAGACGTGAAGTTTATTAAATTAGAAATTATTTCCAGTTTTGAGAAATAAAGAATTTATTAAATTAAAACTGATTTTTCAGTTTTGGGAAATAAAGAACTTATTGAATTAGAACTAATTTCCAGTTTCGAGAAATAAAGAAAGATTTATAAGAATTACTCAGTTTTGCAATTTTAATAAAATTATAGAAAGATTATTAATTTCTATTTTTGAAAAAGTTTCTCCACTGAATTTTTATAAATGTATAGAAAGATTATTAGTTTACAAAGTATTTTGAGAGGAAGTATACAGTTTTGAAAAAGAACATATTAATGAAAAGCTATCCCTTTGGCAAGATATAAGAAAGAAATTAAATTTTTATGCATGCCAGTTATTTAAGATTATTCAGTATTATATTCCAAGTTGTATCAATTACTTAAGTTTGTGCATGCAAAGCATTTTAAAAGTATTGTATTCGAGATATATTTTAGCGTATGAATTAATTATTTTAGTATGCGAGATATTTAAACGAGTAAATATTTGAAATTAATCATAGAATACGAGAAATCATTTTTAGTTTTAGAACTTAAAATTTTATTTTCCAACCGTTTTTGGGAGGAGTTAGTTTAAACAAGCATACAGTTAGATTATCCCACCCACTCACTGAGTTTTATACTCACCACCCTATTTTCGTATTTTATAAAAATCCTCCCCAGGTATAGGAACGAGCCATCAACCAAAAGAAGCTCCATCAGACACGTAAGTGGCCTGACGTAACAGCATCACTGCATAAGTTTAGTTTAAAAGTATATGTCATGCAGTTATTGTAGCTTTTGATGAATGTGTTGTAAATAGCATTTTGGGATTGTATATGGTATTTTGTATTTATAAAATGCAGCTTTTGATAAATTAATTTATCTAAGTGTCTTAAATGAAAAATGAAGTACATTTATGGATTTTAAATTGAAAAATATTTGTGGTTGGATTGTGGAAATGATTTGAGGGCCTGAGGCCCAGTAGTGGAGAAATATTTGATATATAAGTGTTAAATTTTGAAATTTACAGGGTGGCATATTTGAAAAACAGCCGTTATACTATCCAAATTTTTATAAATTCATTTTATAAATGTTCAAAATAAAAAGAAAATTTTTTCTACGTTTCCGCATTAACAGAAAGTTTTTAAAAGTAAATGGCGTAGCTTTACGGGAACCTTCCAGTTGGATCAAATATCCGTTGGAGGGCTACTGTAAGGCGGCCGGCAGGCCTAGTAAGGAGAGGGGCCTGTCAATAAGGTTGATGGTGTAGCAGCACATGAGGTCCAAAATATGTTTGGCCTCTTCTCCTTCAAAATCTTCGCAGCGACTATATTGATCAAGACTTGCCTTTTTGGTTGAACTTTTAATGTGAAGCTCCTATCTAGCATTTTCTTTCTTTACACAGACCAAATATTTGTAACTCATATTTATGTTTGGTTGTGTTTTGTATCATAAATGTTGTTATAATAAAAAGTGGTTTGTAGGGTATACTAATGTAAAAATGGTTGAGCGTCTCCTTTAATCCTAGAAGGTCAAAGGTTCAAATCCTACCATTGTCAAAGGTGTGGGTAGTGGGTAGCTTTCTATGAATTTAACTCTCCCTCCCCCTATCAAAAAATAATAAAGAAAAAAGAGAAGAGCAAATAGCCGAGAATATTATATATAAAAAATTAAAAAAAAAAATCTATATTGTTTATGGAAGCAATATTCAATAATTAGCCACTCAAAATTACTACATCATTTTTGTGACAAACAGATTATAACCACAACCATACAAGCTCTGCTTTAATGCTCGAACTCAAATAAAAGAAAAAAATGTTTTCTTTGGTTGTTAAATCTTAAGAAAGAAATAATATTCTGTCAGACACCTGTATAGATTACTTCATAAATATTTATGAATATTAATTAATTTAATTTCCACAAAATGTTGAACTCCAAATGTTATGGACAAAAGGATACATATATATAATTTTACAATTGGATGCTCAGAATAATCAAAATCAATAAGATATTTTTTTGAAACATTATGATAAATCTGAGGTTTAGTGGAGAGATGACTCACTCAGATTCTCTATTGTGCGTTTGGTTATTAATTATTAGGAAATATAGTGGGTTTAGAAAAAAAAATTTCCCATCCCATCATATCTGTTGTTTGGTGTTACCCAGTGTTCCAAAACTCACTACTCATGACTAGACTGACGAGGCAGCGAGCAGCGAGTATTCAGCAACTCGGAGAGTACTCAATGATTACTCGGTTTGACCGTCGGTCAACGGTCAAACCCGGTCAAACCTGTAAAAAATAAAATTTAAAAATTTTCTATATGATTAAAATATAATCATATGACCACAAAAATCCTTAAAATCTATCTCATGCAACCTCCAAAGCCATTTTAATACAATTATATAATTACAACCTTAAAAATTTTGGTAATATAAAAATTATATTTTCAACAATTCCACCTGTAATACACAAAAATAATAACAATTCAAAAATCTATCACATCTAAACTACTTAAAACCTCTCATCCTTCTTTTATTCTCAAACACAAGTACACAACCAACACATATATAATATATAAATAATAACATAGCAAAAACCCAAGAATAAAATAGTCATCAAAAGGGAAAGCTCATGAAAGTATGTTAAGGACTTAAGGCCCTAAAAATCTTAAGGGCGAGAAGGATGACGCAACCAATCTTCATCATCTCCATAAACGTCTTCCATAACTTGTTCATTGTCGGACTCAAACTCTACATCAATGTTCTTCTCCCCCCTCTCCTCCTCTTCCTCCTCCTCCTCTCCAGAATCAAAATCATCTTCATCAAGTTGCCTCGATCACTTCAAACCGGCCCCTACTTCATCATCATCACCACCCCCTAGAACAAGCCATCCTTGTGCATCAGCAGCATCGGCATTAGCTGGTAGTAGCACATCAACATTTTTCTCAACTTGTTTGTTCATTTTGCTTGATAATTGTGAATTGAAATTAACAAAAACCAAATTGTTCAATCGATCTGTATTTAATCTATTTCTTTTCTTCAAATGTATCTACATAAAATATAAAAATTAAAATTGAATAAATCAATAAATAATTAAAATTGAAAACGTTAAAATAAGTTATAGATATTGCACATTTGCACTTATCCATTCAAAATTACTCCAATTTCTTTCATATCCCGATGAACTAACTGTCAATGAAAGATCCTTTTTGCCATTTTAAGCATGTTTGGTGTGTGACTTCCAAACATGAGTCATACACCAAACATGCTCCACCAAGTAACTATACCATGAAACATAATCAAATATAGAACTAGTTCTTGGAAGATATATTTTCATAAATACAATGCCAAAAATATAATCTATAATAAGAATTAGTATACAAGTTAAACAATTAAAAACAATTTATATGAATTAAAATGTTCGATTTTTTACCTAGATCCTTAGAATCACTGTCACATCCTCTAATGGCCAATGGTCTCCCAAAAGGACCATCCTTCATCTGATACAGTGGTCATTCAGTCATGATAATTACATCTTGTAAAGCTATATCACTGTGATGAAAAGTCTTCACACACTCCATAAAGTTATTCAACAACTCAGTTTCATCAGAAATGCTTGAATCTTTGTAGTGGTAATAAGGGTTTAATAGAAATGTCGCCTTATGCAATGGAGAATCTGGCCGATCTTTCGTTTTTCCATCAATTAATTCAATAATTGGTCGATAATTATTTTCCACGTTGTTCAGGGCCTCTCTAATGTCTTGTTTAACCTTTCTTAGTTTTCCATATAACCAAGGCATTGATGACTTTTAATACCCATCCACCAGTCTTAACACTTTAATCAATGGTACAAAAACCTTCAAACAACATGCTACACCATTCCAAAATATTAAACTCATAACAATTTCGTAAACCAATTTCCCTTTTTTACTTTTGAGTTTTTGCACTTTTCTTATTCTTCGCTACCAAACATTGTCTTCAAAGCATTTTTTTTATCCATCAAGCTTTGCGAAGTAAGGAAAGCGGATGCAAATCTAGTCTTTCCTGGCCTCATTATATCATTCTTTTTGGTAAAAGACATGATCATTCCCAAAGTCTTGTAATGAGCATAAATAAATATTGTTAGTTGCTTTACTTGCTTAATATACTTGCTGAACATCAAAAGTTTGTCAATACTTTCAAGCATGAGGTTGATAGTGTGAGCAGCATATGAGGTCTAAAATATGTTTGGCCTCTTCTCCTTCAAAATCTTAGCAGCGACCATATTATTACTAGCATTGTCGGTTACTACTTGAACAACATTTGTAGGTCTGACTTGTTCAATGCATGCATTCACATATTCAAAAATGTGTTCCCCAGTGTGTGCCACATCAGAGCACTCTTTGGAAGAAAGGAAAGCGGTTTTTAACATGCAATAATCAAATATTAATCCAACATAAATTAAATAATATAATATACAACTAATATTGTATAGTAGCTAAATTATATGAAATTTATACCTGTAATTCACACATAAATTCATTATGCTCATTCTTTTCCTATCTGTCCAAGCATCAGTCATAATTGAGCATCCATTTTTAGCTCACTCTTCTTCTTGCCTTTTCAACAATAACTTAATTGCTTCCACCTTATTTGGCAAATATTGCTCCCCGATTTTATAATAATTTGGAGGCCTATAACCAGGTCCAAACTTACCAATTACTTCGCAAGCATGCATGAAATCATCATTCACATCAACATGTCATGGAACGACTCTATTAAACATTCAAATTGTTACCCAATTGTGCACATGATCGAGTCTCTCTTTAAAAAGTGCTTCATTGATGTTTTGTTGTGACATTGACTTCCTTGAAGCTTGTGACAACTCTAGATTAATAGATCTTGTAAATCTATCCATTGGGCCAAGACGATGAGACTCTTTCCTTACCCCTCTTACCTCTACTTCTTCCATCTCCTCTGATTCGTTGATATTTACTTCTCCTCTCTTCAATTTCTCCTCAATCATCTTATTTCTCTTTTTAGTTTTTGACTTCATAAGTGCATTCTTACAACTATTTGTATCCTCAGGTTTGGCCTTTAGACATTTAACCACATTTCCGGACATGTAAGTCATATGTTCTTTCAATTTATGTATCCCTTCAGACATAATCTTTCCACACAATATACATTGCACTCTTTCTATAACGTTTGGATCAACCAACTTCCCATAATCCCATCTAACATCACATGAATTCCGTTTAAGAGATAGGGTAACGGAAGCTCTCGAAGTTTTATTATCCATAATTGATTAACATAAAACAACCTAATCATCAAGCAAATGTTTAAGCATGGAAACTTTTATACAACAAACATTAATTATCAAGCATCTATTACAAATGTACATATCAGTATGTCTAACATATGTTACAAAGCAAATAATATAGAATACAACATCATTAAATGATTTGAAATTTAAAACACATAACACAAGAATTCAAATCTCATGTTCCTATCAATTTAATAAATGTACAAAACCCTAAACAAATATAGTTTGTATAATTCATCAATCATCAATTCATCATTCACCCCTAAACAAATATATGTGAAAAACAAAAAAGAGTGATGAAAGCAAAATAATAATAACAATAATAATAATAATAAATAAAAAAATCACGAACTCACGGTCACAGACAGAGACGGCGATAAAGACGATGATTGCGACGAACAACGGTGAGAAGACGACTGCAGCAACTGTCATGCACCAACAGCAAAAGTGCAGAACCAGAACAAAGCAATGTGTGTAGGTCGGGAGAGCTGAAGAAGATGAAGAAACGAGCAAATGCAGAAACCCCTCTCATCTATTTTATATATGACGCCAAAACAGAGTCATTTTGGTACACCAAAACGACTCTGTTTTGGCTAAATTTTTTTTTACAAAAAAATACCGAGTAGGTTGAGGTCGAGTCAGACTGAGTTGGGTCGATTTTCCACAGAAACCGATCGGGGATTTTCGGATCAAAAACCAACCGAGAGGCGATTTCTCGATGAGAAATCAACCAACTCAACTGAGTTTTTAAACAATTGTGCTAGCTAAGATGGGAATAGAGCCCACAATTAAAATCCCATGAGTCAGATTTCAAGTCCCACTAATTTTGGTGGGAAGGGTGATTTCATTTCATTTTTTATATTTATTTTTTAATATTTTATTTATAAAAAATTTTAACAACTTTTTATAAATGAAATATAGTTAATAATTATAAATTTATTTAAAATAATTTTATGAAGTTTATAATTTTAGTGTCAATTAAACATCTCAATTATACCAAGTACAGTATAGTACTAATTTAATCTAATCAAATCCTATCTCATTCAATCCTATCTAAGTTTATTTCATTTCATCCTATCTAATCTCATGCATCAAATAAAACCCTAGATCTGTTTGTTACAAGAGATTGGATTAGGATTGGATAATTTTCAATCCAATTGCTTGTTTGTTTGTTGCATAGGATTGAATTTCTCCTTTCTTATGAAACCAATTTATCCCATTTTGATGGGATAAATTTAACCTGCCAATTTAGTTGGTTAAAATTATCCCTTTTTTTTACTTTTTTTTTTTAATTCTTTCATTTCTTACATTAATTATATAAAACATTAAATTTATTTTTAATAATATTTTTATGTACATGATTAAAATATATTTCAATAATAATTATAAGATAAATATTACTTTAAAAATTAATTTTAAATGGTTCGTTTTACTTTTTAAAACAATATTAAGATAATTATAGTTTTATATTATTGAAATAATAAGATATACAATTATTTTTTGTCCAATTCCATAATACATCAAATGCTAGACGGTATTATTTTTAATTCATACAACACCAAACATATCACAGGATAAATTTATCCAATTCAATCCTATCCCACCTAATCCAATCAAATCCCATCAAAATAATCTAATTCGATCTCATGCCAAATGAGGCCTAATAGTCTAATAGTTAACCACAACATGAGTACACAACATAAATGAGTAAAATAAAATACACAAATTGCACACATATGTCCTCAAATCGACCCAAATGATTTCATTAGCGATTCAATGCAATTTGTAGGATTTTGTAATCTGTGTTTATGTGTCAATTTAAGTAAATTAAGGAAGGGCAAGGAAACATAAACCAATAAAACTACAAATATAATTACTATTCAGAGCAGACTACTCTCTTTACTTAGATCTTAATCGCATCCTAAAAACAATATAACTACAGATATGTATGTATGTTCATAAATAAGAGTAAAAAATTTAATTCGATAACAACAAAAGCCCATTTGAAATGACGAAATCCCACTAGAAATTGATAAAAAAGAACTAAGCGAACCCCAGAACAAATATAGCAAGCAAATCAAAAAGAAATAAAATCGAAACCATAAACTAAAATTACAAAACTCCACTATACCACACATTGTAACAATTTCTTCAAGCCAATCAATCCAAACAACAATAATCACAGAATGCCTAATCAACCAATCAAAAAAGCCACCATTATGTTTCAAAAATAAAACCAACAACAGATGACATTAATCAACAAATGAGCAAGCAAATCAACAAAGATATAAAATTTGAACCCCTACTGAAAACTATACCACACATTGTAACAATTTCTCCAAGCTAGTCAATCCAAACAACAACAATCACAAAAACACCAAAGCCAGAAACGAAGGGAAAAAAAAAACAGTAATGATAAGAAAATGAAGAAAAAGATAGGATTAGAAGGAAAAAAAAAAAAAAAAGAGTTTCGAGCCATTTGTACCAATAAGCCTTACACTGCTTGTGTAACAGAGGTGGCAAAGCAAGTAATGGAGGTAGAGAAGAGAGTGTCTAGTCGGTTTAAGAAGGTTGCGGTTGTTTCAGTCAAGCTCCCATTTAAATTGTGACAATGAGAATTGTTCAACGCCCAACCTAACTTTAAGAATCTTTCAACGATAGTTAGAATTGCAATAGTGAGAATCGATCCACCTCCCATCTAAATTGCTGTTACAAAGAGAATCAAACTCCCAACCACTCATATTAGCAAGGGATGAGTTAGATGGAGATGATACATCAGGGTCGTTTCAAGGGTTTTAGGGTTTGTCTATTTTGTAGGTTGGGATTGAGTTTGGATAAATTTTAGTCCAACCAATTCACCTTTCACTTGCCCCCTCCCAATTTTATCCCACTAGATTGGGATAAATGAAATCCATTGAACGCATGGGGTTAAAAAAAATGTGAAATTTTAATTTAGTTCTTAATATTTAGTAAAATATTAATTTTTTTTCTAATGTTTACATTTTGAATTCTCGTTATCCCTAATGTTTTGGAAATGTATCAATTTTTAGTTCTTCTGTTAATCAAAAGTTAGTCAATCTTAATAGAGAGAGGATTAGTTTGGTCATTTTAACTTGAATGTTTTTGTTCTTCTCATATGGGTGTGGAAGAAGATGGTATTTGTTTTTCTTGTAGGATGTTTTGCTTGATGATACCATACTTTGTGGATATTTTGCTTGATGATGCCATATTTATAGAAGTTTTATGGATGTAATGACACTCAAATTATTGCATAAAAATGAAATAATATGAGTAAACAACCATGAATGTGAAAAATGAATACTGATAATTTTTAGAGAAATGCGAGATTTTGGGAGACGAATTATTTTTGGTGGAAAATATGAGAAGTTTAAGACAATAAGGTTGATCACAAACCTGTGTTATTTATACATGTATTGGTTATCGTTGCTCAACAATAATAACTGAATGTTTTATTAATACTAAAATTCTTTTAGAAAGATAACGGTGGGATAACATGGAAATTTCACATGTACATAACACAAATCAAACCTATCCGCAACAGCACTTCCATTTTTTCCAATTCAAAATGAAAATTGATTCAATGATGTATCATAATTTGATTGGAAGGTGATCAATGACAATTTTTTACTAATGGAGATAGTTATTTTGCAATTTTCAGTTTTTAAAAAGGTAACTATGTCATTTTAGTCATTTTAACTATTTTAAATTATATCAAGAGTAAATCCGTCTTTCTTCCACTTTTATTTCGTTTAACCGTCATTTTTTTTTTTTTGTCAGAGAGACTAAACTGATACATTTCTGGAACATTAGAGATGATAGGAATTCGAAATATAAATATTAGTAAAAAAGTAATATTATAAACATTAGTAAAAAAGTAATATTTACTAAACGTTAGAGACTAAGTTAAAATTTCCCCTTAAAAAAAACCTTTCACCTCTCTTCACCATGTTTTCCGCCTTCTTGAAAACCAGCTCAACTCTAAGGTGCTCTCCCTCCACATCGACTTGCTTAACTAGGTTATCATTTCATTCCATGCAATTATCAGATATGGCAACAAAATCATAATTCAAACCATTTCAATTAGATTCGTATGTTACATTGGAGAATAGAATTCCCCCTACCATGATTTACATGGCATTAGGATTTTTCGGTCCGTTCAGTTTGATCCATCCCACTAATGGCCTCATTGTATCATTTGTAGATATCATTTCTTACAAACATTACATTTCTAAATTAAAAAAAAAAAAAAATCAAGTAATAATATCCACAATTAATCACCCCATATAAGGTTTGAATTATCCTTACACAATTTACCTCTCACGTTGTTGTTGGATATATTTGCAAAATATCAGTCTCGAGAACCTATTTCGAATCAATTTCCAAATATTCTCAATACTTAGGACATATTTACTCACAACTAATAGCAACCCAAAATATAAATTGTTATATATTCCTCACTTTTTGGAATTTCTCTAACTATACATGTTAATTTCCATATAGGAAATTAACATCCCAAAATTACATAAATTTAATCAAATGAATTCCTTATTAACCAATTGAACATAAAAACCTTACTTATATTTCATCCACCAAAATACAACATTTTCTAACTCACCAAATCCATCTCTAAAAACTTCTACTGATTCATTTGTTCCCAAATCTTTCCAAAAATTAATTATTTAACCTAAAACATCATTATTAAAACATCAATCAAAATATAATAAAAATGATATTTTTGTTCTAGTTCCGGCTAATCAAACTCAAATCAATTCTTATAATTAGGTCAAAATTCTATACAGAGCACTACAACCATTCTTGAGTCTATATATATATATTTCATAACACTCAAGATAAACCTTCAATTTCTAGAGAGAGAAGATCACAAGTCAAGAACTGAATCAATTTCTTCATCTCAAGTAGAGTTGAAAATAAAAAATCTTTGAAGTTCAGCACTAGAAATATTCCTTCAGTTTTTCTTTATTTTCTCTTCTTGGCCGGTTCTCCTTCATTTTCTTCTTCATTTCTCATGGCTCTCTCTCTTTCTCAATCTCGTTTTCTTGCCTCTTCCTACCATATATAGCTCTTCCACCTTCGCCCCAATCATTTATTAATTTATGCCTCTTTTTTCCATTTTTTGGGTTCTAATGACTGGGGTACACTTAAAAAGTCAATGGAATTTATTTAGAGCCCATCTAACTTTAAAATGTAGAGTTCACTTAGTAGCCCATGTGAGTTCAGGTAGTAATTTTCTCCTTAAACGCAATTGGCTTAAGTTAATATTTCTGTTTGGGCCTAACTCTTAAATAATAATAAAAATGAGCCCAATAACAATTTTATTCAGCCCAATTCATAACATCTCCAAATATAAAAGTTTGGATCTTAAATTTTTGGGCCTCTTGGATACTAATTCCTGTTCTAATGAGTCTAACTCATTCCAGGGTTATCATAGGTTTTAATTAAAAGTTTTCACTACTAGATTTCTAGTTGGATTTAATATTAATACAAACTTCATTTAAGAGTCTTAGTTTCAATTTGTTTCTAACTCTTAGAGACTTTACTACAAATAGGGGTCACTAGTTTATTACTCTCATAAAAGACTCACAAAAATATGACGGCTCTTTGTGTTGATTTCATATTTTTTGTGAGATTCTTCCACGACAGTTATTATTTTTAAGTCTAAATTTTTTGAGAATGAGTACATATTACATCTAGGCTGACATAGAGTGTTTCAATATAATATTCTATTTGAGAATGCAGACATAATTCATTAAGTCTATGTGTGTGCATTGATCATGATTGATTCAAGATCAATTGGGCTCTTTAGAGAGAAGTGAGGAGGATTTGTCAATCTTACATGACCAAACAAGAAGGCAAGACCAAGGAAACCGTAATGAATTTAAAAGATTAATAGGTTGGTGATTCTAAGTTCGTGAAGGGTGAGACTTGGTGACCACTTCAATAACGATTAGGTTTTTAAGTAAAGTGGGTTGTGAAAGAAATTTGTAATTTGTATTTATTGTTGGGTTTTCACATAAAAATAGTTATGACTCTCTCTCTTCTCCTTTCTCTAATTTTACTTTTGTTTTCACTGCATAAAAATGCATCATAAGGTTGATGAGGAGCTTTTTAAATTCATGATGAGATAAAAAAATCTCTAGAATTCAAATCTGAATTTTGAACGCAGGATTGCCAAACTTCAAGAAGATAATGAGAAGTTGAAGAATGAAGCAAGCCTTACACAAGAGGTTGAAAATCTCAAGATTAAGAAGATGATAGCTACCAATTCCAATCTTGAGAATCAAGTTGGGGTTCCTGAAGAAAAAGTGCAGAACTTGATTCAAGAATCTATCAAGAAATAAGAAGAGATTGAGCCTACGTTTACCTAGTCAAGAGGAACTGTTTGACAAGGAGAAACCATCCTTAACAAAGGAAAGGCTCCAACTACAGAACCCTGGTACATTCCTTCAAGAGCTATTCTCATTGGAACAAAAAATAATAATAATAAAGTTTAATCTTTATGAGAATAGGGGTTTCATTGTTGAGAGGAATGTGAATCTATCATCTTTTTTAAAATTTTGGGTATTGTTAAAATGTTTCAAGAACAAAAATGGGAAAACACGTTGATAGGTTTTAAAGGTTTTGTGCAATCTTATGCCAATTTGTTTGCTGATGTTGCTGAGCCATCTGTTGCAAGACATAAAGTGTATGTTAGGGGTCATATTTATGATTTTGCTCCCAAAGTGATTTTAGATATTTTGAAAGCGCCTGTTTATGAGTTTAATCAGTTTGCTAAACAATACGACATGGATGTTGTGGCCTTTGAATTGATGGGAAGAACTCGTGGACTGGCCTGCTAATAAAGAGATCTTTACGACCTATGATTTGACAGTCAAGTACTCAACATTGCACAAGATTGCACTGACAAATTGGTGGCCCCTTGCTCACTACTCAACTATACCAAAGGGTTTCGGATTTTTCCTGTTTGATTTAGGTACAGGAGTAAGGGTTGACCTGGGGAAGATCATTTTCGATGTCACATTTGCTCTTGCTGAGGGAAACAAGTAGACTCAAAAACTTGTGTTCCCTTGTTTGTAGCAACCATATAGAATGATGAACTAATTGGTTGTTAAAAATCACTTTGCTACATCATCTGAACAATAAAATTAGGTAACATTTTCTGTAATATAGTATCACTCATTACAACACTAATTTGGTGTAATTCTAACCTATCTAATCCAACATCATAATATAATCCAATCCTATCCTATGTACCAAATAAAAATAGAGAAATGTTAAGTTTATTAAATAAAATATGGCCCCTTAACATCAGTCATTAGTGTACACTTAAAAGAAATTTTCTTTGATACCCAGTTACAAAATTTTAATTCTATAATTTGGTATTACATATTATTGTGAAAAGAGTAATAAAACATATTCCATATTTTAATTAATCAAAATGCTTATCCTAGATAAGGTGTTATTTTAACATGTAATTTTTTTAAACAAACTTATGCTAATTTTTCCTACATATTCCTCTCGTCTGATGTAACATGGTCTCTAACCAACAATAACCATCCTTGAGAACTAGTAATATAACCAAAAGCAGATAGTTTTCACTCATTAAAAATAGCCTAGTAAATGGCCTTATCCTTCAGAAAACATTTCTCCTAGTAAATAGATGCCCATCAGTCGTCACAAGTAGTCAAAAACAAGAAAGGCAAGGAAGGCATCCAAAAATTAAGAGCATGCAGATCATTTCCAGAAATCTCGAACTAAAGACTCTCCAAATACTTTTATTCACTTTACTCCTACCTAATAGCACAAGGCCTTAAGGTGATAAAACTCACTTACAAAAGACAATCCATTTCAGTTTCACATAAAAGAAGTTGCAATGTTCTGCTCTTCTCCATATCAGAAAACGCAATATGTTTATGAAACATACTTATTATCCCCACATGGCCACAGACCTCAACAGCATTGCATAATGCTTTTAGGAATAAAGAAAAGATGTAAAGGTACCAGGGAGGTCAATTAGCCAAACATCCATTGCTAAAGGCAATGTTATTATGAAGCTTTCCATGAAGACAGGGGAGGAGTTTCAGAGTCCTCATAAGTAGATATATCAGCCCCATATCTATGACCCCTAACAGCATCTTCTGTGGCAATAGATTCAAGTTCAGCCATGTCTTCTGGAGTTAAATTCACTGACAAAGCTTTGATGTTTTGATTGAGGTTTTCAATCTTGTTGGTTCCAGGAATGGGGCATACATCATCTCCTTGGTGATGAACCCAAGCTAGTGCAGGCTGTGATGGGGTGCATCCCTTATTTGCTGCTATTTCGTTAACACGTTCATACAACTTTTTGTTATGTTCCAAATTTTCAGGCTGGAACCTGGGTAGGTACTGCAGTGATTGAAAAACATGCATTTTAGAATTGAAATGGAATTTGAATCATTAAGAAAGGAAACAGTTACAGGGATTTATATGCAGTGGAAATGCAAGCTTCATGTAAATATTGGGAGGGTGTAAACTAGGAGCAGATTTAACAAGAAAAAACTATTATGACGGGATTTGGGCAAGCAAATATGTTGATTCAGACTAGAAGAACATGACACTGGTTCTCAAACTTGCGACACCCAAATGCACGTGCAAATTGCAATATATTCCAAATACCAACATGTTGATTGTTTGTTTGCAAACCTTTCTAAAGTCATCCTTCGAAAAGCTTTCAACCATCTTAGGTCCTGATGATAGTAATCCTCGTCCTAGAGGACTGTATGCAACAATCCCTATACCAAGTTCCCTGAGAAATCAGCAGGATATTGCATAAGAATTAGTACAGTTCTGCAATAACAATATATTCTTTTAGAGTCTTGACAATTCTGTTAGCCCCATCAATGTGTTACCTGCAAGTAGGAACTATCTCTTACTCCACATCTCTTGACCATAAGGACCACTCCAACTGCACAGCTTTTATTGGATGAACAGCATGAGTTCGTCTAATTGTTGAAGCAGAGGCTTCGGATAAACCTATGTACTTTACTTTACCCTCTTTGGCTAGTTTCTTAAGTTCTCCTATCTTCCAAATGCCACTACAAAATATATTAGACATGCTGAAAGCAGGCTTGTTAAACAATACGATTTGCATAAAGGAGATGTAGTAGCAAGAAAATTAAACTGCAACCCCTTAGCAGAATGTTAGTTTAATCAAACAAGTTTGAATGAAAGATTTGGCGAAAGTGAACGTTACTGATAACATGAAAAGTATTCCACCATGCTTTCAGGTGTTACTGATAATGATACCGTGACGTTTCGAGATTTCATTCAAAAACTTCACTAAGATAACTGAAAAGCCGAAATAAGATGTAACCATGATCAGTCAAGCATACTGCCAGATGAATGCAGAATCTCATCTTAATCGACAAGTTTACAATCGCTGTGTAAGATAAGATGCTTCACATAATGTTTAAAACATGAATAATATGGGCAGTACAAACATGCAAAACATACACATCAGCCTGGTCTTTAATTTGCATTAGACTTGGATAACTGAGACACATGTAACACATTTGGAAAATCTTTTTCTTTTTGGACTTCTAATTTGCACGTCGTCATCAGTCAGTAAATCAATAACAAATCTGAAGCATATTATAATAACGAGGAAACAGCATCTCCAGATGAACTTATGGCAAACAGAACAGAACAGGCCACTGTAATTGTGGAGATCAATTGTTAGTGCATACAGCAAAGTTGAATGCAGTCAACAAACTTTTGATTCACAATACAAGATAAAAGAGTTGTATCATATCACTTCTTCAACAATCAATGCAGGTAAAAATCATAATCTTCAAAACTAACCTAAAAATGACAAGCTAGGTTAGTATAGAGGTTTAACCACCTCCATCTACTACTTTAAATACCAGGTTCAAGTCTTCTTACTCTCACTCTTTGTGTTAATAGTCATAAAAATATATAGGTAGATCTCTCTCAATATTTAGAAATAGTTATCTAAATTGTGCTACTAGAGTCTTATTTGGGCTAGATTGGTCTCGGTAGTCCTCCTGACCTAAAAATAATGTTAGCTAATTAAAAAAGAAAAAATTAATTTAAAAATAATTCAAAATCATTTGATGTATTTTAATTAATATTCTTGATTTGGTGTATTTGAATGTTTGTTTACTTGCATATATAATTTGTATTTCATGTGTTAAGATTGTTTGCATATAGTTTTCAACTCATAGGATTGCATTCATATCTTTTTGAACTTGTTTGTTAAACTTTTTTTATAGAGGTTCAATTCTTAGAGTTAGTTACTAAGAGCATTTTGATTTTTGATTTTTGATTTTTTTAAAGATTTTTTTTTTTTTTTTTTTAAGTGGTTTCTTCATAAAAAAAATATGGTTTTAAGTGTGAGCTAACCATAGGAAAACACCATGAATTTAAGAAGTTAAACGAAGGAGTTATAACTAAAACCATTAGAGTGCAAGGAGTTAGAAGACCAATCAACAGGGTTGACTATTGAGTCACTGTTGGGGCGGTGACCCAGCGGCCATGGCATGGAGGATTTAACTATATTATACTGTATTGGACTATTTTTCTTAATGGGATTATTTTTATACAAATCATGTCACAATTTGAGCGCAATTAGATCCTAAACTATAAAAGCTTTTTACATATATAATACAGTATAGTGCAAGTCTCTAATATCCTCATTAATGAGATTGTGACTTCAAGGTATGTTTTCTAACTAATTCGAATCTCTAAATTAAAAGTAAATCAATCCAGCTGTCTATAATTTGTGTGGACAAATTGTTGAGTATTATTCATACTGGTCCAATTATAATAAAATAACTTAGTCTAATTTGAACATCAAACATGACCTAAGTTCGTATTGGAAAAACCTGGAATCCAAATTATCAACTTAGACTCTTGCACTGTAGAGGAAAAGTTGCGAAGCAATATTTTGTCAAGATTCGTGGTGACTCTGTGGGTTTTGCTGTGCTCATATTGACTTTGGGTTATATATATTACGACTTTAACCCCAGTGAAGCTGAAGTCAACAGGTATCAATGAATTAAATTATTCCACAGTTGACTTGGACTTGTATTTCGTTTTCATATTATGCGATACATAATTCAATGTCGCTTGAATCTGAAAAACCCTAACAATTACCTGGCTGTGCTGTTCCTGGAATTGCATTAATATAGTACTTTTTCTTGTTTGATGTAACTATATATATTTTCTTTGCCAAGAAGTAACATGACATGCGCCCCATTGAACTGTGATAGATTGTATGAGTAAAAAGCTTAACCGGGCCTTATTTTTGTCTCTAACAATTTTCTTTATCCTTCTCAATCCATCAGAATCTCATCAAAACGTCAAGAATACTATAATTAGTTTGAGTTCTGCGGCATTGGTACATGTAAGAGTGACAGTTAATATGGGATCATGGTCGGGGAAGATCAGTCACAGTTGCATTTCAATGGCCATTTCTGACTCTTATGCCACCAATGATTATGACAACAGAACAAGAAGAAGCATATTTCTCCACTGGAGGAATCCTAGGGCGATCCTGTTCTTGCTTTACATGCAGGTTAGGGATTTTTAATTACATAATTGTATTATGTATCATGTGTAATCTTTCTTTGATAATGTTAATGTTAATGCTCAATCATTGAAGGCAACTTTATTTGAGTTTTAATTCTGATAATGCAACTAAGTTAATTTATGTAAAATTGTAGTTGTTACTTAAGCTTAGTTGCAAAGGATAAATCATATCTTATACCCCATCTTATTCCTAGTGGAAATTGCTAAAAGGAGTAAATTCAACTTATTTTTAACTAATAAACAAAACTGATCATTACTAAAAACTAAGGGTGGCAATTTGAGTCATGATACAACGGATCAACATGAAATAAACATGGATATTATGGGCTAGTGTTGAGCATAAATAGGGCCATATCACTAATCATATTAATCTGTCTAACCTGTTTAATAATTGTGTCGAGTTCGGGTTCATTAATCGTGCCATGATTGACCCATTTAATAAGAGTAAACAGGTAATCTTATTATTGAAGTGTACTTATGTAATTTTAGTTGTAAGTATTGTATACTTTAAAATGTTAACCACACTTTTCACCCACCAGCTGCACCACATTCGTGTTTTGATTCCTTCCTTTATCTCTCTCTCTCTCTCTCTCTCTCTTCTCTCTCTCTCTCTCTCTCTCTCTCTCTCTCTTTCTCTCTCTATCTCTCTCCACCTTGTAATTTTTCCTCTTCCTTTCTTTCTCTCTCCTATTTTACATTCTTGTTTTAATTCAGATTTTTACGGTAGCAAACATATCACAACTTCTCTATTTTTTACCTTTCTTTCTCTTCTATCCATTTTTCTACGTTCTCTCCTGATATTCTCTCTTTGTAGCCTTGGATCTGCAATAAGGATGTTTATTTGGTACAGTTTATCTACTAGTCAAAAAAACTTTTTTAATTCTCAAAGATATTTTTAATCTTTTTTGCGTTATTTAGTTGTCATTCTAGTACAGTTTTTGAGTAATTAAAAAAGTTGAAAAACATTTATAAGGTGAAACTGAAATTTTGAGTTTTTTTTTTTCTGTTAAAATATTTAATATAACCCTTTTATATTTTGTTAATATCACTATACTCTTAAACTTAAAACCCCAATATACTTTTCTTTAGCAAATACACTCCACTTTCATTCTACGTATTTGTTTCAGCAAAAAACTCTAGAGGCTCTTCTTAATTGGTAAGCTTTTTAATATTTTGTGTGTTTTAAATTTTTTAAATTGGTTTTTTACATTTAATATTTTTCTTGATACACGTATATAAACACTGAATTGGAATGGTATTGTTATGTGATTATTGATGATTTGAAAGTGAAACCATTGCATAACATTGATTAAATTCGTGAACATGATCAAATTACAATTCTTCTCATGCATTGAAATTAATTAATTTATGTTATTTGCATTGATTTTCAATTGGAAGAATTTTAATAATATTACATTTTGAATTTTTGATATTTTATTTCAAAACCCATAATTTCATTTTATTATATTGTGTATTTTTTTTTTCACTATAAATGTAATATTTTCTTAAATATTGTTCTGTAACATTTTATTTTCTTTTAAATGTTCTTTTGATAATTTTATAATTTAAAAGATTTTTTTAAAATAATACAATCAAATGATCTATAATTTAATTAAAAGAGTTTTTTTTTTCCTAATTGACAACTAAATAACTAGCAACTTCGTTTTAAAAGTTTTATTTATAAAAAATTTACTTTTAAAATGTCTATCTAGAGAAATTATACCAAGTGAAACTTCTACCATTTCACGGTTAAATCAAAGAACTTGATTTATTTTTTGAACACTTTAGTAGTTAACACAGACGATAGTATAGTTTAGTACTAAATGACCTACATTAGCAATTATTCTTGATGAGGCATTTAATTGATTAAGTACATTTATTCAATTCTACTATTTATGGTCTTATGGATGTATTGAAGAAAAGATGCTGCAGATGTAGGCTGTGAGTAAATGGGTCATACATGGGTAAAAACAAGTCATTAAATGAGTCATCATCAATAAACAGATCAATAAACGACCCAAAAATAAATAGGTGAATTGTGTCTTATTCATGTTGACTTAAATATAATCGTGTCATATTCCTATCTAAGCAGTTTAACTGGTTTATTAATCGTGCCGTGTTTATGTTGAGCAAAAAATAATCATGTCGTGTTCGTATTGACTCAAATTCGATCCATCAACTTGAATTGCCACCCTTACTAAAAATTGTTTCTTATTCAATATAAAAACACAAAAATGATGTTGTTGACAAACCATTAAATATCTATTGTTTTAAATTAAATATTTATTTATTAAAGATAAATGCATTTTTAATCAAAATTGTTGATTTCTTGAACCGAGATATTCATGAATTGGGAGCCTCAAGATTGTTATTCTAGAAATTTACTTTCTAAATAAAATAAAATTTGTTTAGAATACTTATCCATGAACCTTTAGAATCCAAACAATCATATTTATAGAAATACGAAGGTAGTTGACATTTCATTAACTTTCAAATGCAGCTTTAAATCTTTTGCATAATGTGACATTGCAAGCAATCATCATTACAAAGACATAAAGTGGAATATAAATCATAGAAGAGTTAGGATTTAAGGCTAAAATACCTATTATTTCTCTCTTTGCAAATGGTCATTCTCTAACCTTATCCAAACACTCAAATTCTATTCAAATTGATCATGATAAAGCTTTTGATCAAGCCAAAGACATTCCTACTCTCATCAAAGCCTTCAAATGGAAAGATGCCATTCTCATTTATAAGGATACTAATAGTTGGACCTTTCTTCACATGTTTGATTCCTCACAGAATGCTAACATTCATATTGCTTATAGAATCAACATCCCATCTTCATCTTCTGATGAACATATCATTGGAAAGCTTTCAATGATAAAGATTACTTACCAAACAAAAGTGTTTGTTGTGCACATGTCTCATTCCCTTGCATCTAATTTCTTTTTGAAGGCTAAAAAGCTAGAAATGATGATTGAAGGATATGTTTGGATTGTTACTAATACAGTTATGAGTTTTTTCCATTCAATGCATACTTCAGTGGTGGAGTCCATGCAAGGGTTGTGGGTTTCAAGCCATATATTCCAAATTCGAAGGAGCTCCAGAACTTCACTTTAAGGTGGCGAAGGAAAATGTATATTGATCATCCAAATACTGAGGTATTGGATTTAAATGCATGTGGGATCCTAGCCAATGATACAACTTGGTCTCTAGCAGAAACAATACAAAAACTGCAAAGCACTGAAATTTCTCAAGTTGGTTTGATGTTTCATGAGGAAATAATGAAGAGCAGGTTTAAGGGTTTAAGTGGTGATTTCCAACTAAGCAATGGCAAACTACTTTCAAGGGGATTCGAAATAGTTAATGTAATTGGAAAAGGAGCGAGAAGAGTTGGATTTTGGACATCCAAAAATGGGAATATTACAAAAGACCTTAATTCACCATCGACAACTAACCTTGATGGCATCACATGGCTTGGAGGATCTGCAACCATTCTAAAACGTCAGTTGATTCAAAAGAGTTCTAAGATGTTGAGGATCGGTGTTCCAATCCAACATCATGGATTTAAAGAACTTGTCCTACTGTATAGATGTGTTCAAAGCACCAATAGACTCTCCAAAATATGAAGTATCTTATGAGTTTATACCACTCTTAAATGCCAATGGAGAGACTGTTGGATCTTATGATGATCTTGTCCATTAGGTTTATATCTAAGTATGATTAGAAACTTAAAGATTTTCATGTCAAATTCTAGTATAGAATTATTATATATCAATATTTTCCAATTTATGTATGTTCATACATGTTATATGTAAATCAATTCATCAACTAGAAATTCCATGCTGCTTGTGAGATATAACCATCACTGTTAACAGATCTTTGGAAGTGGATTTCACATTGCCATTCACTGATGTGGGAGTTGGAATGTTAATGCCTACTTATCAATCTAATAACATATGGATTTTCTTGAAGTCGCTTCAGGTAGATCTTTGGTTGACCAGTGCTACTTTCTTTATCTTCACTGGCTTTTATGGTATGGATCATTGAACATCCTATCAATGATGAATTCGAAGGTTCACTAGCGTACCAAATCGGAATGGTGTTTCTGTATTCCTTTTCAACACTCGTGATTGATGAGCATTCCAAAAACATTCATATATCTGTGTTGTAAGACGTTTTAGGATTACGATTGACTAAAATTTTATGTTAGACTTATTTTCATTTTCCTTCGAAACAATTAATGAATCAATATTTTCTTTCATGTTGTTTACCAAAACGTCAAAAAACCACTTGCTATCATATTGTAGAAGACTGTTTTTTCTAATAAACAATGGATTTTTTGACAATTTCTCAAACAATAAGGAGAAAAATAATGATTCATCAATCATTTGGGGGAAAATGAAAATAACTCTTTTTGTGATGATGTAATTAACCTTTCGTCAATTTTTTCGCTTTTATGTTTTTTATTATAATTTGATGTTTCAGGGGAGAGACTATTGAGCAACTTGTCAAAGTTCGTAGTAATCATATCATGTTTGCGGTGCTTATATTGAGTTCAAGCTACACAAGCACTTTATCTTCTATGTTAATCGTTGAAGAAATTCGTCTAGGGTCAAAGACTATATAGGAATAGGATTTCACTCCATTATATCAGCAGTTAAAAGCAACATAAATTTTGAAGAATCCAAGTTGAAGAAATATAATTCTACTAAAGAATTTGTCGATGCTTTAACAAAGGGATTTAAAAACGGTGGCGTGACTTCCATTGTCGATGAATTACCTTACCTCAAGCTATTCCTTGCTCATTACACCTTGATTATGCCTACAACTTTTTCTTCAACCAATGGTTTTGCCTTTGTTAGTATGCACTAATTTATGAATAATTTTCTTAAAAATTGGAATAGTATTGTTATAGAGCTTATACATTATTATTTTAGACCACTTTCTATAAGTTTACGTTTGTTTTTTTTTTTTTTTTCTTTTGGTAAAATTATTACTAAATTGGTATCCGAGTTTAATCTATCTTGAGAATCGTGACTTCGAACCCCTCAAGTAATAAAATTTAAATTTATTATTTGTTACAAGAATTTGTTGTGCGTTTGTATCTGACCTTGAGCCAACTAGTAAGCCAAACATTGGTCTTACACTTATGGGCAGTGTTAGTCTAAAAGCATGCTTTTATATTGTAGGTTTTCCAGAAGGGTTCACCATTGGTCCTTGACATGTCAAGAGCTATTGCAAGACTAAGAGAAGAAGGAAAGCTTAAAATGCTGGAAAATTACTGGTTTAGTTTGTACACTAGTGGGCTTACAATTTTTACGAACAAAGATTCCTCCAGTAATCCTAGTAGTCTAAGCCTCAAGAGCTTCCGTGTGGTTTATTTCTCATTATTGGGATCTCTTCAACTTTAGTTCTCTCCATATTCTTCATTTGTTTATTCCATAGAAAAATGGCATGCTTTGTCAGGCCTTATTGCAGAAAAATCGGAGTTCCTGAAGGGGTACATTCACCATCTTCCTACTCATCTACGATATCATTGAGAGAAAAATACAACGCAATACAAGACATGAAAGTGTAGTGGTGGGGAGGTACATGCAAGTATTATTATTTCATTATTAAAAATAATTATGCGTTGTGAACACGTCAATTAATTGGCTTTGCACCACACATTTATATTGCCAAGTGTCTAAGTGCATGTAAGGTTTAGTGTCAAAATTGTTTTTCATTGAAAGGCATTGTACTTGCCCACATATATGTAAATGTAACGCCAATTTGTATTGAGATATTGAATGGCTCTCTCTTGGCCGATATATAAGTGGAAATAAAATCTCTATATATCTTCACTTTCTTCTTAGTTCTCAATGTATCTTCTTCATGTGTTTGTTTTACTTTTATTCACGTATGTCATGTCTATTTCTCTATCTGATTGCTATTTGTATTTACAGTACGTTATCTAACATGATATCACCCACGTAAAAGGGATTTCCAGGAAAGTAACTTACCGTTCTTTATATTTTATTTCATCTCTTCCAGATAACTACTTTTGTGAGTATTCTTTGTGGTTGCCTATATACTGGATCCATCACATCGCTAATTTAGTGTTTATTTCTAAAGGCTTTTATTATGTGATATTTTATTTGAGAAATGCATATGAAACCAGAAGTTTCAAAATTTGAATCTAGTAAGGAATTAGAAGTTTTGAATTCAGTTTTAATAAGGATCGAAAAGTTTCAAATTGATTTCCAATCAGAAATCAAAGTTCTGAATTTTAACTTAATCGAGAACCTGAGGTTCTGAATATGGAGCTTACTGAATCTGAACTCAAAGTTTCAAAATTAGAACGTGAAGATTTGGAAATAAAACATGAGATAGAGATATATGCCTAGCAGAGAGTGCAATGACGCACAAAATTCTATGGAATCAGAAATATTTCTTGAATTTGACTTTACTTAGAAACAAAAAACTGTATCAGGTCCGGAAGATCTATTTAAAGGATCCGGAAGACATCATACCCTTATTAGCAAATGATGCCAAAAAATATATATATATATATATATATCGATGTTGTTATGCATCATAGCAGATCTAAAAGAAATCTGCTTAATAGTTTTGAAGATACATGGTGTAATGGATATCGTATAGAGACTATTGATGATAATATGTTGAATATCTATGTATGACTTACAGTGGTTCGATCCTGAAGTTCGTTGTAAAAAAATAAAAAAAAATAAAAAAAAGCTGCACGGTTTTCTCATCTCAAATATATCATACAGTTATAAGAAAAATGTTAAGATTGATGTAGTTGAGCATCAGAAGTTCACAAATCCAAAAATATTTATACTTTGGTTTGACCGTCTTGGTTATGTATAGGATTTACAATGATACGTATGATCATTGAAAATTCATATAGACATGCATTAATGAACCAAAAGATGCTACTATTTAATACAAATTTTTATATGGCATGTTCTCAAGAAAAGTTGATAATCAGATCATTGATTACTAAATTGGCTCTAAATACCAATCACCTCTAGAAAGAATTTAAGAGGATATATGTGGGAGTATTCCCACCAAGTGAACCATTTCATTATTTTATAGCTTTAATTTATCCATCAACAAGATGGTCTCATGACTCTTTGTTATCAACTTTTAATTTTGCTCTTGTTAATTTAGTTACACAGATTGTAAGTTTGAAGCTCAATTTTCAATTATCCAATTATGTCCATACACATTGGTGATCTAGTGAATTCGCTTCATATACATTTGATGAATATTGCGAAACAGTTGGGATTGACATTGGCATGTTCAGAATCAAAATGGATTAGCACAATCATTTATAGAATGCCTCCAGGTAACTGTTACAACTTTATTGTAATGCATACAATTACCAATATCTGTGTGGGGAGATCCTATTTTACGTTTTGGTGCATTAATTCGTGTTCTACCCTATTCTTGTCACCAATAGTTTTTTACAACCCTTTCTGATGTTGTCGTCTAATTTTCACCACCTGCACCATTCCAGAACCAGGCAAGCTTATAAGCAAACCCCATTTTTATGTGTCAAACAACAAAAAAATTAAACGGCAGATCTAAATTCACTAAATTGAATAAGCCACCACTCAATTGTCCATCAAAATCAGTAAAACGAATAGATAATCTCGGTATCTCTCATGTAAATAAGCACCAATCACCAATGCCACCATGTATCTCAACATTTTCTTAACAAATGCTCACAATCACATATCCTATACTAAAAGAATTGAAGTTGAAGATCTAGGTAGGTTTTTTTTTTTTTTTTAATATAAATAGTTCTGGGTGGTTCTTAAAAAGAAAAAGAAATATTTTTTTAAACAATGAAGTTGAAGAGATCTGGGTTTTGAATCTAGATCTTCGAAAAATGAAAAAACAAACTTTAATTAACCTTCAATCCATCATCTTCTTCATTATCTTCATCATAAATCAACCTTACCCAATCTATCACAAATTCACAAATCCATCACAACATAAAAATAAATGAATAAATAAAATAAAATAAAAATCCATCAAAAAATAAAACCCAAAAAAAAAAACTACTAGGGACCAAAGTTTTTGTGATTTAAAGACACAATTTGGATCTTCAACATAAAGACACAGTTAAGAGTGGAGAACAAGTCCTGTCTCCATGATGAAGACCCCCCAATTCAGGTCTTTATCATGGAGATCCAGGTTGTCTCCAATGGTGGGCACCCAGATGGTCTCCAATGGAAATAACGTCTTCCATTGGAGACCATCTCCATATTTAGTTGGTCTCCATCTCTTTTTTATCTTTTTATTTTTTTTTCAATTGTTTTGTTTCTTTTAATTATTTTGATCTCTACCATCCTAAGATGGATGATGGAGATCCATATATATATTTTTATTTTTTAAAATGTTTTAAAATTTATTTAAAAGAATTTAATATTTTATTATTATGTTTTTGTCTTATCCATGGGCAATCTAATCACTTTACAATATTGAGATTATTTTTGATATTTACCCAAAAATCCTGATCAACTATTAAAGTTGACAGAAGTCAAGCGATGGCGTAGAGGCTTGGTGTAATAAAAAAATAAGTGTGTAAGAGATAACTTGAAGGGGTTTTCTTTACTGGGGGGGCGGGCGGTGTGTGTTTGATGGGATTGGGGTGTTGTGCAATTTGTTTTTGTGGAAGCAAATTTCGGATAGTACTACGTACTTGATTTTACCCTCTTCAACTAGTTACTTGAGTTCTCCCATCTTTCAAATGCCATTGAAAAAGATAACAGACATGTTTGAAACTCCATTCAACGACATTACTACCATGAAGATAATGAAAAACTAAACAGGGACGAACCGTGACTTCAATGGGAACTCAGTCATCGATACGCTGCTTATAATAAACATCAATACAATTAACATCAAGGCGCTTCAACCTGGCCTCACAAGCAGCCCTCACAAAAGCTGGATCACCTCGCACTTCCGTACGTGTTACCATCCACGAAGCTGAAACCAAATTTGGCGGCTAATTCAACTCTTTCCTTTTATTCCTCCCTTCAAAGCCTAGCCAAACTCACTCCCTCAAGTGTCAGCAGCTTGGAGCAAAGTAACAAGTGAGTCAACAAGTGCCATTAGATTATGGTTGGCATGATTTTTGGACGCTTACATCTAGCTTTAAAGCTCAAAAACCATTTTAGAGGTTTTGGTTGACGAATGAAAAACAATTTTCAACTATTTTAAAACAAACTACACCAAACGATGCATCATTGAACTGTTTTTAGACGATTGTAATTGCAGAACTATTAATTTGGTGTGCCCATTGCAGAAACCGACCATCATGACCATCATGACTTTCATTATTTTTCCTGTAGTGAAATTATCATGATCATCAAGACTTTAATTATTTTATTATTATTATTTTTTTCTTTTGGATTTTTTCATTTAATCTTATGATGTTAACATTGCTTTTGTTGAGCTATAAACCTTGATTCTTTTTATTTATAAATATCAAATTTATTTTAAGTAATTATAAATATCAAAATATTATTATTTAATAATGTATTTAACTCAGATTAATTTATCACTTCATTATCTTAATAAAATGTTCTTAGAAAATATACTGGAAAGAAGTTATGTTGTACCAAAAATGCTCATATGTTATTCCCACTATGATCATAAACATCATATAATAGACGAGTTTTAGAATGTACAAAATAGATATGTTCAAAAGCACTTTTGGTAAAAGGAAAAAAAAAAAAAAAAAACTCTTCGAAAATGTAATAATTAAAAAATTCAGTCTTTTTATTCTCTTCCTCTGTTAAAAAGTTATTCCAAAACACGTCTATCAGATCTAAAAGTAACTAACACAAAATTGCTTGTCCTACTTAGAAGGGATTTTCCATCGAAGCACTTGTCAACAAAGTAACTCGGGTGTTCTAACACAAAACACTTTTCCAAAACTGTTTTCAACCTATTCAAAGTGCTTCATACAAATCCTATTAAGAGAATAATTTAACATCGAAGAGTTTTCTACAAAAGCGCTTCTCCCATTAGCCAACATTTTGGTAAAAGCAATATCAACCAACAAACATAAAACCAACCAAGAAAGGGAGAGTACAGTGAGTGAATAGTGTGAGGTCCATACATGTGATCAGCAGTGTCAAGTAAGGCTGCTGAAAATACCAAAAAAAAAAAAAAAAATAGAAACAATAAAGCTGATAAATAAAGCACATAGGGAGATATTTTCTGCTATATTTAAATTCATTGACTAATAGTCTTTATGTAGGTAGTACACTAACACATAAGAGTAAGAAAAAACATCAGACACTTGACCGCTAAAACCGCTAAATAAACAATGCAAATACATGATCCACTTTATACAACAACTTTGCTAAAATATATACCACTACTCACTAACAAACTTCATTAAACAAACTCCAATAAAATAGGAAAGAAACATGCACTGAAATACTAATAAAATGCCTAAAAACTTGGACATGACAAACAACTTGATTGCTCTATTCAACAATCCCTCCCTTAAACTAAAAACTTCAGTTTATTGGTACAGTTCCTTCAAGGTGGATTCTCCAAAGTGCAAACTCCAAGAAATCTTCTCAAATTCTAGAAAGGAAGAAATCTAAGAGGTTAGTAAATATATCAGCCAACTGATCTTTGCTTCTGCAAAACTTTATATCAATTGTTCCATCAATGCTGAGATCTATTAAAAAGTAATACTTCACATCAATATGCTTGTTCCTTCCATGTAGCATAGGATTTTTGGAGAGTTTGATAGCTGAGTTGTTGTTACAAAAAATTTTAGTACCTCCCACTTACTTGACATGTAGCTCTTCAAGAATTTTCCTCAGTTATATAGCCTGACAAGCACAAGCGATTACAGCAATCAATTCTTCTTCAATAGTTGACAAAGTGACAAATGGTTGCCTCTTGAATGACCACAAAACAGCCCTGTGCCAGCATAAAAACATAACTGGAAGTGCTCCTTCTATCATCTTGATCTCTTGCATAATCACTATCAGTAAACCCAAACAAATTTGATTTTTTACCCTTCTTATAGAACAACCCAGAATCTTTAGTTCCTTACAAGTAAGGAAAGATTCTCTTGGTAGCTAATAGATGCATTTTTATTGGGTCTCCATATCTACTGATTAAACTTATAGAATGCATTATTTTTGGTCTTGTTGTAGTTAAATACATAAAATTGCCCACAATTTGCTAGTAAAGAGTGTTGTCAACTTTCTTTCCTCCATGATCTTTGTTTAGTTTCAAGCCAAACTCAGTTGAGGTACTTACAGGATTGCAATCCTTCATCTGAATCTTGTCTAAAATTTCTTGCACATATTTCTTTTGAGAAATAAAAATCCCAATAGTAGATTGTACTACTTCAATGCCAAGAAAATAATGCATCTTTCCAAGATCAGACATATCAAATTCAACCATCATGGACTGCTTAAATTTTTTAAACATGGCACAATCATTTTCAGTAAAAATTAAATCATCCACATATAAGTAAATAATGAGCATCTTCTCTCCATTTCCAGTTTTTGTGAAAAGTGTATGCTTATAGGAACGTTTTTAAACCTTCTCTCAAAAAATAAGCCTCAATATGACTATACCAAGCTCGTGGGGGCTTGTTTTAATCCATAGACAGCTTTATTTAATCTGTATACTTTGTGCTCATTTCCATTCTTAATATAACCAGGAGGTTGATGAATAAATATATGTTTCTCCAAGTTTTGATGCAAGAATGCCGATTTGATAGCCAACTGGAAGATAGACCATGAATTCTGTGCTCCTAATGCGTTCACCAATTTGATTGTATCATGCCTTGCAACTGGAGCAAAAACTTCTTTATAATTAACCCTATACTCTTGCTTGTATCCCTTGGCCACTAATCATGTTTTATACTTGTCAACTTCACCATTCTCTTTTAGTTTCATTTTGAAGACCCACTTCACACCAGTGGTTTTGTGACCTTTTAGAAGATTAGATGACTCCTAAGTGTCGTTTTTTTCAATGGCTTCAATTTCATCATCTATCGCCTTTTGCTATTTTGATTCTTTGACAGCACTTTCGAAAGTTGTACGGTTACAATCTAAAAATAAAGTAAAATGAGTGATTGGATCTTCGGTTTGATCAATCCCTATTATCTTAAAGTTTGTCATCCATGTAGGCCTTTTTCAAACACAACGAAGACGTGATTCAGCTATTGCATCAGTAGCTTCTACTACTATTGGTGAAGTTTCAGCGACTATTGGAGCTATATTTGGTGAATTTTTGGGAATAGAAGCAGTGGAATTTGTTGATAAAGGAGTTGCTATGTTTTTTCTTCAACTTTGTCATAAAAAATGACTGGAGTATACTACCGTTCATTCTAATTCTAAATCTTTTTCTCATCAAAAATAACATGTTTGTTGGTCACAATTTTTTTTTGTTAGTGGATTGAACAATTTATAAGCCTTGGATGCTTCAGTTACATCGAGAAAAATATACTTTTCACCATTATCATCGAGTTTCTTCCTTTTCTCATCCGGGACATGTGTATAAGCAATGTAATCGAAAATTTTAAAGTGATCTATAGCTGGTTTTCGCCCACTCCAAGCCTCTTCTGGTGTCCTGTTTTGAATAGCAAAAGTAGGGCTTTTGTTCAAGATAAGGATGCTCCAATTCACTGTTTTAAGCCAAAAATGCTTTGAAATTCTCCCCTTTACCAACAAGCTTCTCACCATGTTGAGAATCATTCTATTCTTCCACTCTGATACACTGTTTTGTTGTGGTGCATAAATGGTTATAAGTTCTCTTTGAATGCCATAAACCTCACAAAAACCTTTATATTCTTTTGAGCAATATTCTCCACCATAATTAGTATGGAGGGTATTAATAATTTTTCCTGCTTCATTTTCAACACATGCCTCAAAGCTTTTAAATGCACTAAAAGCTTCTGATTTCTCTTGCAAAAAATAAACCCAAATTTTTCAAGCATAATAATCATTAAAAATAGTTAGATTTCTTTTACCCCTATTAGAAGATGGTTTTATCAACCCATAAATGTTGAAGTGAAGTAGCTCTAGGACATTTTTGGCTCTCTATGAATTTCCTTGAGGGAACTAGGATCGATATTGTTTGCCAACAACACATTCTTCATAAACTTGAGAAGGAATGACAATATAAGAAAGACCTATCACCATGTTTTTTTGTTGGAGAGTCTTAATTCACCAAAATTCAAGTGGCCATAGCGAAAATGCCCAAGCTATGAAGGGTCTTTCACTTCAGCCATCAAGCAAGGTTAAGCACTTTTGATCTTTACTGGAAACAACCTATTTGAACTCATTTGAACAATAGAAATAGTTCCTCTAGAAGGATCATACATCTCACATGCACCTGTAAAACCCAAAACTCTATTTTATGAATAATAATTTATATTTTTTCTAATGAATAGTATCTTCGTATGAATAGTATTTTCGAGTAAATAATGATTTTTGGGAAACGGATACCGAAATCGTAATTTTAGGAATAGAGTTTTCGGTTTTTGAGTGAATAATATTTTCGAATGGAAACTATTCGTGTGAATAGTAATTTTTGAAAAGCGGACCTCATGAAGCAAAAGTTTTAAAATTAATATTAGAGTTGAGAAAAACTAAAATATAACAAAAATAAGTCCATTCGAATAGGTTATAAGTGATCCGAAGCTTATTGGACGAAAATATCTTTCCGATTATTTATGTAGTAATAAAGTAATTTAAAGTGTCTGGAAAGGTAAATCAAATTCTAGTATGATTCCTGGTGAGATCGAAAATTTTTAGATCGAATACAAGTATAATTCCTGGATCTGAATGCATAATTAGATTTTAGTAGAACTTCCGAACACGTTATCGGATTTTCGTAGAATTTTTGAAGGTGTTGATTTAATTATAATAAAATTTCTGGATGAACCAGAAATGATGTTCAAATTCAAAATTGGCATGGAGATTAATTAAGTATTAGAATAAAAATTTAGTACCAAAAGAAATTACCAAAAAGGACATGATGTTATTAAATTGTAAAAGATAAGTGTAAGGGCATTTTGAGAAACAAAAGTATGATTGGCATGCTTGATGAGTTGGCATGCAAAAGGTGAGAAGGAGAATGCATGAAAGACAAATGGATAAAAGGATTCATGCATGCTTGACATGTGGAAAGTATGTCATGCAAAAGTAAGATATATGGTATCAATGTGGGAGCCCTGCATGGACCAAGTGTGTAAGAGCTTGACAAGTGTAATTCATACATGAAGTGAAGCTTTGGGTGAGTGCCATGTGGAGATGTGAGTTATAAAGTATATAAGTGAAATGAAAAGCAAGAAATGAAAGAAGAAAGAGTAGGTATCCGCCCAAAAGTGCAAGAGAGAAACAAAAAGGTGAGAAAACTCATTTTGAGAGGAGTGTTCTCGGCCAAGCAAAGAAAATCGAGATAGCATGCTAGTTTAGTGAGTTTAAGCCATTTTGGGTGTTTCTAGCACTTGCAAATCTTTGAAAGGAGGAAGAAGTGTTCAGCCATGATAGAAAAGCAGGGTAGTAGCTTTGCATGTTGGTTTGGAGTGATTCTTGAGTGATTTTCTTGTCAAGGAAGTTGCATGCAAGGCTAGGAGCAAGGTTTACGCTCTTGCATGTCATTTTGAAGAGGTAAAAACTTGATTTTCATGAGATTTTGTTATGAGAATGTTGGATTTATGTTGTGATGGGCTGGTTGTGGTTTTGTGTTTGGTGTTTGATGAGTTTAAGGTATCGAAATGTAGATATGAGGTTGCATGTGATGTTGGTGTAAAATTTGAAAGAAATATTGAAGTTGAATACATATTATGTTCGACCAAAGGGGTATTTTTGTGATGTAATTTTTTTAAAAATGTTTTGCCATGAAGTGCGATGTTATTGTGATGAAAATGATTATTTAAACTTTAAAAAAAAAATGTGGGAATGTGTTGCATGTGAATTTGGCCAAGGATGGGTCTTGGTGATTCAATTTGTGTTTGTTTGTTTTGCCATGATAAATGAAGTGATTAGGATGTGTTTGCAAGAGAAAATTTGATAAAAGTTGGTATTGTAATTGCATGATGTGTTCAGCCAAGATAGGGTTCAAAATGGGAGTTGATTGTTTTGCCATGATATATGATGAAGCTGTGATAGAAATTAATGGTTTAATATGAAGAAATGATGGTATTATATGCTTGAATATAGGTTCGGCCAAGGGGTGTTGAAATGGCCCAAATTTAGCTTTTTTAAGTTGAATGGATTTCATGCATGTATATATGTAGAAATATTGAAATTGACATTCAAAATTTAAAGCAAAGTCTTGGTATGCAAGCTGCCAGGATTTGGTTATTAGGGTATTAAAGTGTTATGCAATTATTTTTGAATGACTTGAATGGTTTCATAGGTCATTTTGATGATAGAATTGACATGAGAATTAAAAGGAATTGATTTAGATGCCAAATAGTCGTTTCACGACTAGAATTTTTTTCAAAGTTGCACTGATGTCATCTTTGATGGATTGAATTGAATTTACACCATATTATGTGTGTTTGATTGTGTTTGCGATGAGAAAAATCGAATAGGATTGATGGTGTAAAAATTGATGGTTATTCGACCAACATAGGCCAAGATAATGTGAAAATGCGTTTAAAGTATTAGTATGAAATTTAGGTTTGAATTGATGAGTTTTATACGCATGAATGTTGCGAAATTCGAATGGAATGCATATCCATGTCATTAGGATCGTTATGACTCGAAAAATGACATTTCGATACCCTCGAGTAGTTAGAAATATATGTGTGATGCGTGTGTACATTTTAAGCGGAAATCGTGGTTGTGTTTAAGTGTAGGTAAAGCGACGAACTAGACGAAGGGTGTGGAAGAGTGGTTATTATATTGGATAGCAAGTTGTGAGTGTAAATTTTTACAAGCTTTTATGAGTTTTATCAATTGAATATTTATTGTTGCAATATTTATGTTCGTATCCAAATTAATATAATTTATCGAGCAAGCTTTTAGCATATCATTATTTTTATCGTAATGCATGTATAATTTCCGTAAATTTACGTTATAAATGTAAGTATTTTAAAAGTATAGCAAGTTGAAAGTTGATTGAAATACATGCATAGAAAATACATACTAAGAATATTTCGAACGTTTTAAGCTTTTGCCTTAGAGAGATTTAGGCTTTTGCTTTAGTAAAGCTTTAGGCTTTTATCTTAGAAATGAAGTATTTTGGTTATAAACCATATACTAGAGAAATAAAAGTTTGCAAGTAAAAATAAAAAAATAAAAAATAAAAACATCAATATGCTTTCAAGCTAAGATAAAGAGAAAAGCTAAAAGTTTTAAACATATTGAAAGATTTTAGATATCTTCAGTTTACCCTAATCCTCTATTATACCCAATCGTAGTACCGTGTGCGTGTATGGTAGATTGGTTGGGAGAGTCACTAAATTGGGAGGATTTGAGTCAGCGTGTCACCCTTTGGATGTATACGGTAGTGCAAATTCACCAATATTAGGGGGGAATCACGACCCCAGAGTTCCTGCATTCATACTACTACATAGGTAGCATTCCTTAGTCTTAGTTCTGTGACATATAGACATACAGTCACATAAGAATAAGGTTCCTTGGGTTACCTCGTAAGACAAGTTTCAGAAAGAAAAACATGTCATTTGACGTGAAATTTAAAAAACAAGAAAGATTTTCGATTTATAAAAATTACTATCAATTTCAAGTAGAAATGTTTACATGTTATATGCTTGATTTATATTTTATCAGTTTGAGATAAATTATTAGTTTTTCAAATTATTTTGGGAGGATATATATATTTCGAAAGCAAATTTTAAAGTCTAAAAGTTACCTACTCATTGAGTTAATACTCACCACTCCTTTCGTGTTTTATAAAAACCCTCCCTAGGAGCAAGTGCGAGCCAGAGATCAGAGGGAGCTTCGTCGAGTGTTCAAAGTCTAAAAGTTACCCACTCACTAAGTTAATGCTCACCACTCCTTTCATGTTTTATAAAAACCCTCCTTAGGAGCAAGTGCAAGCCAGACATTAGAGAGAGCTCCATCGAGCGTGCAAGAGGTCTAAGGGTGTGACGCCACTGCACTAGTCTATTATTTCTGAAATATCATGTACTTATACAACTTTTGAGACACGATGCATGATTTGTAATAATTTGATATTTCATACTTCGTACTTTTGTATTGTATTGAAAATTATGCGTGCATTGCGTTTTATTCAAGTTCAATGGATTTTCAAATTATCTTTTGATTTGAAATAATAATTGTGGTTGATTGTGAAATGAATGAGGGTTTGAGGTCCGAATGTTAAGATTTATATGACTTTAGAAGTGCACAGATTTTATATCTCATTTTTACAGGATGAAATTTTCATAAAATAGCCGTTATACTGTCGGAATTTTGTTAAACTTGTTTCGCAAATATGTATTTTAAAAACCAAAAAGTTTCCACCCATTTCCGTTTTTAAAGAATTTCCAAGAGTTCTAAAAAGGTTTTTAGAAAAAGTAAAAGGTTAGTTTCACGAGAACCTTTCAACCGGTGTAGATCTCGACTGGAATGCTACTATGGGATTGCCGGACGGGCTGCCTAATAGTGTAAGGAAAATAGGCCTGTCACACCCTTTTGAATACTTATTACACAACCCTTTTTTTTGCAATTGTCCAACACTTAACAAATTATGTTTCAAGTTAAAAACATAAAATTCATTGGCAATTGTTTCTACAAAACTATTCTTGGTTTTCATACTATATCACCCTTTCCTATTACATTCATAGTAAAGCAATCACCAAAACTCACTATAGAATGAAAGCCTTCATCTAAGTAAGAGAAAGAAGACTTACTTCTGCACATATGGTTGCTGTAGCCAGTATCCACATACCATACATTGGACTGAAATTCTTTATTAACTTAAACGGCCATCAACAATGTTACTACTTCCTTCTTTTTTGCAAAATTCAATTTCTCTCCCTTTTCTTTGTCATTAGGCAACTTAGTATAACACTCAGAACAATAATGATCGAGTTTGTGGCATTGAAATCACTTTATCTTAGATTTGTCAAATTGTTGATCCCGTTCTCTACCTTTGCTTTGAGTTTTTTAATCATCAGTTTTGAAATTCCTACTGCCTTCTTTATTGCCACAATCTCCCCTATCGCTATCTCTACCTCCATCTTTACTTCTACCTCTTCTTCTAGAATTTGAGGAATGAGTAAATGTAGAAGCCTTTAAAGCTTGCTCCTTTGTAGTTGAACTTCGATTCATCTTCTATTCATAGACTGGTAAGGAGCTTTGGAGTTCATCAAGAGAGAGTGCATCTATGTCCTTGGATTCTTTAGTGAAGCAGACAACATAATGTAATTTCAATGCTAAAGAAAGCAATATTTTCTAAACAATGGCAACATCTTCAATCTTCTCACCATGGAATCACATTTTGTTGGCTATTCCTATGGTCCTTGCACAATAAGTGGTAACAGATTCACCATCCTTCATTTGTAGTGTCTCAAAATCCCTTCTTAAGGCTTGAAGTTATGCATGCTTCATTCTTAAAGATCCTTGATAGTTTTTCTTCATTGAATCACAAATATCCTTGGAAGTTTCTTTGCTGAGAAAAGTTTCAAGGATAGATTGATCAATGGCTTGAAACAAGTAATTCTTTGACTTCAAATATTTCAATTTCAATCCCTCGAACTCTGTTCTTTATGCATTTGTGAGTGTCATTCCTTCTGCAAGTGCTGCTACACAATAGCGGACCCAGAAATATATGTGAGGGGGGGCACTTTTATATAATAATTATAACATCAAAAAACTAAATTATATGAAATGTTTTTATAATATTTCTTTCAATTATTAGAATGACATTATATGAAATAAAAATACCAAAAATATATAACCAGTAGGAGATATATAATTTTACCCCTTAGAAGATTATAAACAAAATTTCTTAAAATAACATTCTTAATACAAATATAAAATCAAAAGCATATAGATTATGAGTTGATAATTTATTAAGTTAAAATGTTTCAAATTTAAAGATCAGTTTGTAATAATGGAAAGAAAAAAGGAAAAAACATGTTTTAATAGGGGAACAAATTGAACTATAATGTAAAAAAAATTGAGGAAAAGTAAAATGTTTTGATAAGGAAATTGATTGAACCATGGTGGATGAAAGAAAAAAAAAACAAGATTCATGCCATAAAAAAAATATTTTAAAAAAAAATTATGAGACAAAGCAACATTTATGAGTGAATTAAAAAACATTTAAAAAAAGGGAAAAACAAAAAAGAAAAAGCAATGTTTGTGAGTGAATAAAATGAAAAGAATGTAAGACAAAGGGGAGTAGAACCATGGTTGTGTCTAGGAAGGAAAAGCAACCACAACCCACAAAGCCTTCAAAATTTTGTGCTTTTATTTGACATTTTATTTATATAATATATATTAAATTACTAAGAAAAAAGATAAAATGCATAAGCTAGAGTTCGAACCCTATATCATCCATAGCAAAAGGCACGCTACAACCATCAAGGTCATTGTGCATTGATGAAGCATTTTCACATTATATTTATATTTAAATACAGTAAACTTAATTAATTTTCAAAAAAATTCAGGGGGGGGCTCGTGTCCCCCCTAGCCCAACAGTGGGTCCGCCCCTACTATATTCAACAACATGCTAGTACTCTTTGGACCTTAAGAAGTTCTCCATCATCATACTCCAATGATCATAGTGAGCATTAAAATGTGGTATAGACAATTGAATGAAGTTGTTCTCTATGGCCATTAAAAATTGTTACTACTGCAAAACAAAGCAAAGTGAATAGCAAAAACAAAGCTGCTGCTAAACGTCACTCTAACTCACAAACTATTTTACTCTAACCAGGCTCTGATACCACTGCTGAAAATACCAAAAAAATATAAAGACAATAAAGTTGATAAATAAAGCATACAAGGAGATATTTTCTGCTACATTTAAATTCATTGACTAATAGCCTCTATGTAGGTAGTACATTAACAGATAAGAGTAAGAAAACACATCAGACACTTGACTACTAAAACCACTAAATAAACAATGCAAATATGTGATCCACTTTATACAACAACTTTGCTAAAATATATATCAGTACTCACTAACAGACTTCATTAAACAAACTCCATTAAAATAGGAAACAAACATGTACTGTAATACTAATAAAATGCCTAAAAACTTGGACATGACAAACAACTTGATTGCTTTGTTCAACAATCCCTCCCTTAAGCTAAAAGGTGTTAAACTTCAGTTTACTAGTATAGTTCCTTCAAGGTGGATTCTCCAAGGTGCAAACTCCAAGCAATCTTCTCAAATTCTAGAAAGGAAAAAATCTGAGAGGTTTAGTAAATATATCAGCCAACCGATCTTTGCTTCTGCAAAACTTCATATCAATTGTTCCATCAGTGTTGAGATCTCTTAAAAAGTAATACTTCACATCAATATGCTTGCTCCTTCCATGTAGCACAGGATTTTGGAGAGTTTGATAGCTGAGTTGTTGTCACAAAAAATTGCAGTAGCTCCCACTTGCTTGAAATGTAGCTCTTCAAGAATTTTCCTTAGTTATATAGCCTAACAAGCACAAGCTATTACAACAATCAATTTTGCTTCAGTAGTTGACAAAGTGACAATTGGTTGCCTCTTAGATGACCACAAAACAGCCCTGTGCCCAACATAAAAACATAACCAGAAGTGCTCCTTCTATCATCTTGATCTCCTGCATAATCACTGTCAATCAACCCAAACAAATTTGATTTCTTACCCTTCTTATAGAACAACCCAGAATCTTTAGTTCCTTGCTAGTAACGAAAGATTCTCTTGGCAGCTAATAGATGCATTTCTATTGGGTTCCCCATATATCTATTGATTAAACTTATAGAATGCATTATGTCTGGTCTTGTTGCAATTAAATACATCAAATTGCCCACAATTTGCTTGTAAAAAGTGTTGTCAACTTTCTTTCCTCCATGATCTTTGTTTAGTTTCAAGCCAAACTCAGTTGGAGTACTTATAGGATTGCAATCCTTCATCTGAATCTTGTCTAAAATTTCTCATACATATTTCTTTTGAGAAGTAATAATCCCAGCAGTAGATTGTACTACTTCAATGCCAAGAAAATAATGCATCTTTCCAAGATCAGACATATCAAATTCAAACATAATGGACTGCTTAAATTTTTTAAATATGGTACCGTCATTTCCAGTAAAAATTAAATCATCCACATATAAGCAAACAATGAACATTTTCTCTCCATTTCCAAATTTTGTGAAAAGTGTATGCTTATAAGGACATTTTTAAAACCTTCTCTTTAAAAACAAGCCTCAATACAACTTTACCAAGCCCGTGGGGCTTGTTTTAATCCATAGACAACTTTCTTTAATCTATATACTTTGTGCTCATTTCCATTCTTAATATAACCAAGAGGTTGATGAATAAATACATATTCCTCTAAGTTTCGATGCAAGAATGCCGATTTGACATCCAACTGGAAGATAGACCATGAATTCTATGTTGCTAATGCATTCACCAATCTGACTGTATCATGTCTTGCAACTAGAGCAAAAATTTCTTTATAATCAACCCTATACTCTTGCTTGTATCCCTTGGCCACTAATCGTGCTTTATACCTGTCAACTTCACCATTCTTTTTTAGTTTCATTTTGAAGACCCACTTCACACCAATGGTTTTGTGCCCCTTTGGAAGATTAGATAACTCCCAAGTGTCGTTTCTTTCAACGGCTTCAATTTCATCATCCATCATCTTTCGCTATTTTGATTCTTTGACAGCACTTTCGAAAGTTGTAGGGTTACAATATGAAAATAAAGTAAAATGAGTGATTGGATCTTCAGTTTGATCAATCCCTATTATCTCAAAGTATATCATCCATGTAAGCCTTTTTGAAACACGATGAAGACACGATTCAGCTACTGCATCAGTAGCTTCTACTGTTGTTGGTGAAATTTCAACAACTATTGGAGCTATATTTGGTGAATTTTCGGGAATAGAAGCCAGTGGAATTTGTTGATAAAGGAGCTGCTAAGTTTTTTTTTTTTCACTTCATTATAAAAAATGACTAGAGTAGACTGTTGTTCATTTCAATTCCAAATCTTTTTCTCATCAAAAATAACATCTCTGTTTGTCACAATCTTTTTTGTCAGTGGATTGAACAATTTATAAGCCTTGGATGTTTCACTTACACCGAGAAAAATATATTTTTCACCATTATCATCGAGCTTCTTCCTTTTCTCATCCAGGACATGTGTATAAGCAATGTAACCAAAAATTTTGAAGTGATCTATAGCTGGTTTTCGCCCACTTCAAGCCTCTTCTGGTGTCATGTTTTGAATAGCAAAAGTAGGACTTTTGTTCAAGATATGGATGCTCCAGTTCACTATTTTAAGCCAAAAACTCTTTCAAATTCTCCCCCTTGTCGACAAGCTTCTCACTATGTTGGGAATCGTTCTATTTTTCCTCTCTGATACACCGTTTTACTGTGGTATATAAGTGGTTGTAAGTTCTTTTTGAATGTCATAAGCCTCACAAAAACCTTTAAACTCTTTTGAGCAATATTCTTCGTCACAATTAGTATGGAGAGTTTTAATAATTTTTCATGTTTCATTTTCAAACACGCGCCTCGAAGCTTTTAAATGCACTAAAAGCTTCTGATTTCTCTTGCAAAAAATAAACCTAAGTTCTTCAAGTATAATCATCAATGAAAATAGTTATATGTTGTTTACCCCATTAGAAGATGGTTTTATCAACCCACAAATGTCGAAGTGAACTAGCTCCAGGACATTTTTTGCTCTCCATGAATTTCCTTGAGGGAACTAGGATCGATGTTGTTTGCCAACAACACATTCTTTACAAACCAGAGAAGGAATGGCATATAACAAAGTCTTATCACCATATTTTTTTGTTGAAGAGTCTTACTCTACCAAAATTCAAGTGGCCATAGCTAAAATGCCAAAGCTATGAATGGTCTTTCACTTCAGCCATCAAGCAAGGTTGAGCACTTTCGATCTTTACTGGAAACAACCTATTTGAACTCATTTGAACAATAGAAATACTTCCTCTAGAAGGATCATATATCTCACATGCACCCTTTTGAATACTTATTACTAGGGGTGGGCAACACCATGTTCGGATCGCTTCCAATTGGATCCGATCCGAACATGGTAACTTCGCGGATCGCCATTTTTGGATCCGAACATGATCCATCAAGGAAAAGGAACCGATCCGATCCGAACACCTAGTTTGCGGATTGAACGGAATCGAAACACCTACTTTCAATTTCAACTTATGATGAGAAGATAAATAGAGATATCTTATTGATGTACGTTTGTGAATTGTAATACATATCTCCCAAAATTTGTAAACATTCATACAAATTAATCAACATCAGACACGTGCAACATCTCCTTTGCTGGTTACCAAAATCAAAATCAAACACCACCGACAACTATCCACCCAAAATAATAATAAAAATAAATAGGAGAATTGGGCACTCAGTTTTCAAGGTCATTTTCAACAACAAGTCTTCTGAATTTCAATGTGCTCATCTTTATATGAATGGAAATCATAGTTCAAATCCCACCAGCAACACTAACAAACTGTCCCAAATCCCAACAATCTAACTTAAGTTTATAACTACTTTTATTCTTCATCTTCTTCTTTACTTTTTTTTTTTTTTTTGGTCACCCTATGATTTTGACTTTTTCCAATCGAATGGATATCATCAATATCAAATTCAAACTCCTCACCACTCTTTATACTTTTCCCCATTTATTCACAGCAACAATAACATATATATATATATATAATCAACAAATGAAATATGTAACTCAACAACAGAATACAACAAACAAGCGTAGAAATCACTAAAACACTAACACCCAATCATATAAATATCAAGCTAAAGCTGCAAATAGACTCACCAAGCTGTTAAAATGAGAGTGAAAGGGAGTGAGAGATGGATGTTAGGGTTAGCTTAAGTGGACTTTATATAGAGACATATGAAATTACATATGTATCATTGTTCATGGGTTCACGGATCGGATCGGTTTTGGATACCCCGATCTGATCCGATCTGTGAAACATGATGTTTTCACAAGTGAGGATTCGAACACCTTACTTTTGAACATGTGATCCAATCCGAACACCCACGAATCGGAGCGGATCAAGGTATTCGGATCGGTTCCATGTTTTTGTGCCCACCCCTACTTATTACACAACCCTTTTCCTACAATTGTCCAGCACTTAACAAATTATGTTTCAAGTTAGAAACATAAAATACATTGGCAATTGTTTCTACAAACTATTCTTGGTTTTCATACTAATATCACCCTTTCCCATTACATTCATAGTGAATCAATCACCAAAACTCACTATAGAACGAAAGCCTTCATCTAAGTAAGAGAAAGAAGACTTACTTTCGCACATATGGTTGCTGCGGCCAACATCCACATACCATACATCTGATGGAAATTCCTTATTGACTTAAACTACCATCAACAATGTTTCTACTTCCTTCTTTTTTGCAAAATCCGATTTCTCTCCCTTTTTTTTGTTATTAGGTAACTTAGTATAACACTCAAAAACAATAATGATCGAGTTTATGACAACGAAAGCACTCTATTTTAGATTTGTCAAATTGTTGATCCCGTCCTCTACTTTTGCCTTGAGTTTGATCATCATTAGTTTTGAAATTCCTACTGCCTTCTCTATTGCCACGATCTCCCCGATCGTTATCTCTGCCTCTACCTTTACTTCTACCTCTTCTTCTAGAATTTGAGGAATGAGTAAATGTAGAAGCCTTTAAAGCTTGCTTCTCTATAGTTGAACTTCGATTCATCTTCTGTTCATAGACTGGTAAGGAGCTTTGGAGTTCATCAAGGGAGAGTGCATCTATGTCTTTGGATTCTTTAATGAAGCATGCAACATAATATAATTTCAATACTAAAGAATGCAATATTTTCTAAACAATGGCAACATCTTCATTCTTCTCACCATGGATTCACATTTTGTTGGCTATTCCTATGGTCCTTGCATAATAAGTGGTAACAGATTCACCATCCTTCATTTATAATGTCTCAAAATCCCTTCTCAAGTCTTGAAGTTGTGCACACTTCACTCTAGAAGATCCTTGATATTTTTTCTTCATTGAATCACAAATATCCTTGGAAGTTTCTTCGCTAAGAATAGTTTCAAGGATAGATCGATCAATGGCTTGAAACAAGTAATTCTTTGACTTCAAATCTTTCAATTTCAGTCCCTCAAACTCTGTTCTTTATGCATTTGTGAGTGCCACTCCTTCTGCAAGTGCTGCTACACCATATTCAACAACATGCCAGTACTCTTTGGACCTTAAGAAGTTCTCCATCATCATACTCCAATGATCATAGTAACCATCAAAACATGGGATAGATGATTGAACGAAGTTGTTCTCTATGGCCATTAAAAACTGTTACTACTGAAAAACAAAGCAAAGTGAGTAGCAAAAACAAAGCTGCTGCAAAATGTCACTCTATCTCACAAACCTTTTTACTCTAATCAGGCTGTGATACCACTGCAGAAATACCAAAAAAATATAGAGATAATAAGCTGATAAATAAAGCATACATGGAAATATTTTCTGCTACATTTAAATTCATTGACTAATAGCCTTTATATAGGTAGTACACTAATAGATAAGAGCAAGAAAAAACATCAGACACTAGACCACTAAAACCACTAAATAAACAATGTAGAAATGTGATCCACTTTATGTAACAACTTTCTTAAAATATAGACCAGTACCCACTAACAGACTTCATTAAACAAACTCCATTAAACTAGGAAAGAAACATGTACTGTAATACTAACAAAATGCCTAAAAACTTAGACATGAGAAAACAACTTGATTGCTCTATTCAACAAAGGTGATATTGATATACTGTTGATGGCATGGTGGAGCAAAGCGATCATATCAGATTCAGGCTTTGGAGGGCCGTAGACGGCAGACATGCCCATGCAATGCAACCCTTGTGTTGACACTCCTAGCCCTTGTGATCCCAGCTTCATTTTTCTCATCGTCTCCATTTTTGTTTTTAGCTTCAACAATTGCTTGAAACCGCACTCAAGAGTTGTTTCTTGGCAAATTTTTATAATATGGTTTTTGTGGATGATGTTAAATTCTTAATAATAACATTAAAAGAATTAGTGTGAGTTTTTAAATTAGTATCAAATTTTTAAATTTAGTTTTTTTAATAATAAAAGAACAGACTATAATTTGCAGACAAAAATAATATTTCAAAAATAAAGTATATAAACTAAGTTTTTTTTTTTTTCTTTTTAATTGATGAAGTATAATTCACGAACACGAACTATAGTGTTGTAAAACATTTACTTTGAAAGATCAGTTTTAATTTCAAAACTTATATTAATTTTAATTATTTAAAAAAAAAAAAAAGCCTTTAATATGAAGGCTTAATACGTGAGTGGGTTGGCAGGTCTTGATTGAAAAAAATAATGAAAAAGGAAACGTGGAAGGCTAAAAGAGAGACAGCATTACAAAATAATGGTTTATGTTTGCATTATTTTCTTAAAAAACAAAATAAAATTAAGATTGTGGTATTATCCAATGAGGTATAAAGAATTAAAAATTAAAAAAAAAAATACAATATAACTATTCAGCTTAAAATCATACTCAAATGGAGCAAACTTTTTGGTTTTATTATAATTAACTTACCGCCTATTAGTGATTGTCCATTAGATTTGATAGTAAACGGTATAAATCCAAATAAACTAAATTAAAAAATGTCCTCACTTTTTATTTAAAGAAAACTAAAAAATTAAAAATAAAGAAATAAAAATAAATTTAAAAATAATTAATAATTTTTCTTATCACATTGTCAAGATAAATATATATATATATATATATCTTCTTTCTTCATCTTCTCTTAACCCAAGGAAAAAAAAAAAAAGAAAAACTTCTTTGCAAAATGAAGATGGATCGGGTATGGAGGAGGTCTACTCCATCAGACATCCACCCTTTTTCATTCTTTTTGTTAGTTTTTTAATTTATTTATTAATTTATGGGATTTGTTTTTTATTAAGTATCAATGAGATCTGTATATTGAGTCATTTTCTCCAAATCCCCTCTCCCCCAACTCTCCCTAAGCAGCAGCTCTCATCTCATCTTTTCTCTTCTTTTCTTCTTCTTCCTCCTCCTCTTCTCTCAAATCCACAGCTCGTCCTCTGAAAACACTGCAGAAGCCTATTGTTCTCTTGATTTCCTCAGATGGATTTCGATTTAGGTACCAATTCAAGACTCCAACACCCAAGGTTCGGGTTTCGATTTGAGTACCAATTCGATGGGTCCTCTGAAAAAACTAAGATTGTGTTTTTTGGTTTAATTAAGATTGGGATTGAGGAAATGTGAGTTTTACTAGATTTGTTTGTTTGCTCGAAATGCAGATTGTTATTTTGATGAATTGGGTGTTTATTGTTTTCAGAAAAAAAAAAAAAAAAAAAAAAAAAGAAGAAGAGAGATCTGCATATTGTAAATTTATTGAAAAAAATTGTGTTGAGATGAGAAGATGAGATGTTGAAAATCTGGGCATAGCTGTTTTTTTTTTTTTTTTTTTTTTGAACTATTATAAAAATTTATTTTCATAATTAAATTCAATCTCGAACAAATCAAACCAAACCTTGATGATTTTATTGGATTTTCATTTTTTTTATTTTTTTTAAATAATCTTGATGAATTTTTTTTTTTTTTTTTAATTTTTTAATTTTTTAAATTAATCTCTACCATTCATATTAGAGATCTGATTAACAAAATTTTTTATTTAATTTATTTTAAAGCTTTTTAAATTTTATTTAAAAAATAAAAAATAAGATAAATAAGATTAAAGATAAGTTTGTCCCTCATTCAATTAGCTATAACATATTTGAGCTAACGATAGGGTTATTTGTAATAAAAATGAAACATTTACTCTATTTGAACATATATTTCAACTAAATAACTAAATTGTAATTTACTCTATAAATTATAGTAAAATAAATTTATATTATTAACACATAAAATTAATTTATTAAAATTTTAAAAGAATAGAGTCGGCTATTATACCTACCATGTAAATGGTGGGTGTGAATGGCTACCATACATGGGCCTAATAGATCCAATTCAATTTGATCGAATCAGATCTTGTATGGTTTGAATCCAATTCAACCCATTGTCCTTTTGACCGGATATATATGTTAAAAATATATATTTAAATAAATAAAAAAAAAACCTAATTTACCTCTCACTTTGTCACTCACTTGCAGCCGCAGACACACCTCTCCTCTCCCCCCTCATCGGCCTCATCTCATCGCCTGTCATATCCACCTCACGCCTCACCTCGCGAATAATTAGGCATCATAAAGATTAAAACATCATATAAGACATAATCGAGAATTCTTAATTAGGTTGAGATTTCTCAACCAGGTTATGAATTCTCAATTCTAAACCTGGTTAAAAATTCTCAACGGGGATGAGAATTCTCAATCAAGAGCAAAAATGTATCCGAATTAGAAGAGTACAAATTGAAACATAATTTATACCACATTATAATAGATAAATGAACATATTTCTCTTGTGATAAAAATCTTTATTGCGTATTTTAAAGTTATATTTAAATAATAATCAATGATAACACATCATTTGAGGCAAAATTAGGAATTCGCAATCAGGTTGAGAATTCCTACTTCTCCCTCAAAACAATATCAAATTCATTTGTGAACACAATCACTCAGAAACATACATAGAAATCTACAGGTATTTCAATTATAAATTACTAGAATCATCAACCAAACAAGAAAACTTAACAAAAATTTCAATTTCAACAGTCTCACCTTCATGAGCAAAACTCATATTCATACAAACATCACACATGTATCAAAATTGGACATTAAGGCCCTGTTTTTATAAAGGATTGGATTGGGATAGAATAATTTTCAATTCAATACCTTGTTTGTTGATTATATAAGATTGGATTTCTCCTATCCCATGCAACCAATTTATCCCACATCTATTTTTTTTTACTTTTATGTTTTTCTTCTTTCCTTTCTTACATTAATTATATTAAATATTATATATACTTTATGATATTTTTTATATACATTGTTAAAATATTAAAAATATATATATGTCAATAATAATTATAATATAAATATTACTTTAAAAAATTAATTTTAAATGGTTAGTTTTACTTTTCTAAACAATATTAAAATATTAATAGTTTTATATTTTTAAAATAATATGATATACAATTATTTTCTATCCAATTCCATAATACACTAAATAATGGACAATATTATTTTTAATCTAATCTCATACGATACCAAACACATCACAAGATAAATATATCCAAGCCTCCAATCCAATTTAAATGCACATGCTAAATGAGACCATATAATCTTCATGAATATACACCAATCATTATTGGACTCAATTAATCACACATTCACACATACAAGGGTGCAAGCAAGAATGCTCGCACATGCATAGTCTTCATGAATATGCACCACCATTATTACATTCATTTAATCAGACGCAGACATAGGTGATTATACACCAATCATTATTGGACTTAGTGAATATACTGTTGAAGTGTTATGATGTTTTAGTGTGTCGGGGTTCATCATCTTTGTGATATATCTTCTCATATTGAATCCTTTGCATGTGAGTATGTCACTTTATTTGATTATACTCCTTCAAAATTGTCCCATTCTAATAGTGCATGGTTTTCTTGATTTTTCAAACACATTTATTGACATAGGCAACCTGCCAAAACTTAGCTATTGTTGATTTAATTGGATGTCGTATTGAAGAGGATGGAATTTTCCTTGATTAATACCTCAACAAATTTATCAAACCATTGACAGATGTACATTATCCCAAAATTCAACAGATATTATAGAAATTTAAAAGAAAAATAAATAGAATAAATCTCAACCGTTGAAGTCACATGCTTATGTATGTTAAATAGAATAAATCTCAACCGTTGAAGTCACATGCTTATTTATCTAGTATCTTGAAATCTAGAAGGTTACTTAACGTATATATACTTTTTTTTAATTGAAAATTTAATGTATGTATATTTGTATACTTTGAGATATTTTTATCTCCAAGCTGAAATATGAATTATTTTTCTTTTCTTAAAATATTTTGAATAAATCTCAAAACTAACTAACTTGAGTCTTATAATATATATATATGTATATATATATATATATATTTATCAGTATATCTTAACCTAATTCTCAAGAATAAATGATTGTAAAACAATTTCAAAAGAACAACTTAAATGTTTGGGGGACAAAATTAAATGAAGTTTAATTATATTTTACCTTATAAATTAATAAGCTTCATAGTGATGCATTCGTGCATCAAGAAACTCATTAATTTGTTTATCAAATGAGTTTATCCGATAAAGAAAACTACTTCTAAAATATATTTTATGAAAATTAACTTTATAAATTTATTAATTATAAACGTACTTAACTTTTGAGGACAATATAAGAGTCTCACCTCTCTCATTGTAAATCATCCCTCAAGTGTCAAATTATCCTCCACAAATTTCAATTGATTTCTTAGTTCAACTTGGGCATTTCAAGAAGATGTTAGGTGTTGCACTCGATAATGTATCATGCAAATACATTAATATGGTTAGAATTGAGTCCAGGATTGGCTGAATCTCAGAGATAGAATAGCCATTAAATTCCTTGCATATTGTGGGAGGCTTCAATTATTTTTGTGAAGTGATTATGCACCTTTAAGTTGTGAATCAACATAACTTATTTTAGGCATATCATAAGTACGATAAATTTCATTTTTTGTGTACTTGTTAAATGTTAAATACTAAAATTTTGTAGTTTATTTTAAATATTTGTATTATTCTTTAACTTTCAATCAAAATATTTAATTAATTTCTAAAATCTGTACTTCTTATAATATTTTCTTCTTGTAATAACTTTAATCTAACTGAATAATTGAAATTGTAAAAAAATTCACGGGATATTTATCAAACTGTCCCCTAAAATCGAAACTAATGTCAAACCATCTCTGATTTTCAAATTGTTACCCAAATATATCCAGATATTAGTGGCTGGGAATTTTCCGTCTAGAGGATGACAGATAAGTTAAGATGCAAGGATACTTAGGTAATTATATGTTGTGTTTAATTTTTAATTTAATATTAAATAAAAATGAACGGATTGGATAAAGATACATGGCATCCATCTAACGAACCTAAACAAACAATATAATTCTGTCATCACCATTTATCTCACACAATGTTTTAAATGGCAAGGCTATACACCGTCTTATTGCCTTAGGGCTTGAAACACCTCAAGGCAACCACCTTAGGCGACAGGAATCAAAAATCACACTCTGGAGGGTAAGGCGATCGCCTCAGGGCCACCTTAAGACGAGGTGAGGCAGACTAAGGCGATTGTGAGGCGACCTCCTTGGTGGCAGCTCTCCTTAATAGTGTTAGTTATGGATCCTCACTCCAAGCCACCCTCCTCTCCTTTCTTTTCTATCTCCTCATCTTTGGGACCACCTTAGTTTACACAATGGCAACGATGGTGGTAGAAGACAACGAAGATGAAAAGGCAAAGAAAAATTAGAGGATGATGGGAGATGATGAGAGAGAGAATCGAACTATAATCAGAGGCAAAAAAAGAAGGTGTATTTGGAGAGAGTAAGAGTGAATAACTGAGATGATGAGAGATGACTTCGATGTTGTTGGATTGTTAACTTTAAACTTCTTAAAAACTAGAAGATTAAAACATCATATCAAACATAATCGAGAATTTTTAATTAGGTTGAGATTTTCTCAACCAGGTTATGAATTCTCAATTCTCAACCTGGATGAAAATTGTCAAGGGGGATGATAATTCTCAATCAAGAGCAAAAATGTATCCAAATTAGAAGAGTACAAATTGAAACATAATTTATACCACATTATAATAGATAAATGAACATATTTCTCTTGTGACAAAAATCTTTGTTGCATATTTTAAAGTTATATTTAAACAATAATCAATGATAACACATCATTTGAGGTAGAATTAGGAATTCACAATCAAGTTGCGAATTCCTACTTCTCCCTCAAAACAATATCAAATTCATTTGTGAACACAAGTACTCAGAAACATACATAGAAATCTACAGGTATTTCAGTTATAAATTACTATAATCAACTTGTCAATACTAGAATCATCAACCAAACAAGAAAACTTAACAAAAATTTCAATTTCAATAGTCTCAACTTCATGAGCAAAACTCATATTCATACAAACATCACACATGTATCAAAATTGGACATTAAGGCCCTGTTTGTTATAAGGGATTAGATTGGGATTGAATAATTTTCAATTCAATCCTTTGTTTATTGACCGTATAAGATTGGATTTCTCCTATCCCATGCAACCAATTTATCTCACATTGGTGGGATAAATTTAACCCACTAATTTGGTGGGTTAAAATTATCCCATCAACTTGGGACTCTTTTTATTTTTTCAACTTTTTTTTTTTCTTCTTTCCCTTCTTACATTAATTATATTAACTGTTATATATTTTTTATAATATTTTTTATATACATTATTAAAATAATAAAAAATATATATTTCAATAATAATTATAAAATAAATATTATTTTAAAAAATTAATTTTAAATGGTTAGTTTTGCTTTTCTAAAAAATATTAAAATATTAATAGTTTATATTTTTAAAATAATATAATATATAATTATTTTCTATCCAATTCCATAATACACTGAACAATTGACAGTATTATTTTTAATCTAATCTCATACAATACCAAACACATCACAAGATAAATTTATCCAAGCCTCTAATCCAATTCAATTGCACATGCTAAATGAGAACATATAATCTTCATGAATATACACCTATCATTATTGGACTCAATTAATTACACATCCACACATACAAGGGTGCAAGCAAGAGTGCTCACACATGCATAGTCTTCATGAATATGAACTGACATTATTGGATTCATTTAATCATACACAGGCATAGGTGAACATACACCCATCATTATTGGACTTAATTAATTTCTCTCTCTCTCATAAACACAAAGTCTTCTTGAATATACTCTTGAAGTGTTATGATGTTTCAGTGTGTCGAGGTGCATCATCTTTATGATATACTTTCTCATATTGAATGCTCTGCACATGAGTATGTCACTTTATTTGATTATATTCCTTCAAAATTGTCCCATTCTAACAGTGCATGGTTTTCTTGATTTTTCAAACGCATTTATTGACATATATAGGCAACCTGCCAAAACTTAGCTTTTGTTGATTTACTTGGATGTCGTATTGAAGAGGATGGAATTTTCCTTGATTAATGCCTCAAAAACTTTATCCAACCATTGAAAGATGTACATTATCCCAAAATTCAACAGATATTATAGAAATTTAAAAGAAAATTAAATATAATAAATCTCAACCGTTGAAGTCACATGCTTATGTATCTAGTATCTTGAAATCTAGAAGGTTACTTAATGTATGTATACTTTTTTTTTTTTTTTGAAAATTTAATGTATGTATACTTGTATACTTCAAGATATTTTTATCTCCAAGCTGAAATATGAATTATTTTTCTTTTCTTAAAATATTTTGAATAAATCTCAAAACTAACTAACTTGAGTCTTATAATATATATATATATATATATATATATATATATGTATGTATATATTTATATATCTTCATCAGTATATCTTAACCTAATTCTCTACAAAAATTGATTGCAAAACAATTTCAAAAGAACAACTTAAATGTTTGGGGGACAAAATTAAATGAAGTTTAATTATATTTTACCTTATAAATTAATAAATAGGCTTCATAGTGTTGCATTTGTGCATCAGGAAACTTATTAATTTGTTTATCAAATGAGTTTATCCGATAAAGAAAACTACTTCTAAAATATATTTTATGAAAATTAACTTTATAAATTTACTAATTATAAACGTACTTAACTTTTGAGGACTATATAAGAATCTCACCTCTCTCATTGTAAATCATCCCTCAAGTGTCAAATTATCCTCCACAAATTTCAATTGATTTCTTAGTTCAACTTGGGCATTTCAAGAAGATGTTAGGTGTTGCACTCGATAATGTATCATGCAAACACATTAATATGGTTAGAATTGAGTCTAGGATTGGCTGAACCTCAAAGATAGAATAGCCATTAAATTCCTTGCATATTGTGGGAGGCTTCGATTATTTTTGTGAAGCAATTATGCACCTTTAAGTTGTGAATCGACATAACTTATTTTAGGCATGTCATAAGTATGATAAAATTCAGTTTTTGTGTACTTGTTAAATGTTAAATCCTAAAATTTTGTAGTTTATTTTAAATATCTTTATTGTTCTTCAATTTGCAATCTAAATACTTAGGGGACGTTTGTTTTTTCATCTAAAGACTGAACAGTACTGCTGAAAACTGAACACTAAATAGTGATTGAAATCTGATAAACATGTTTGTTTTTTTTTTTTTTTTTTTTTTTCTTACCTCTGAATGTATAATAATTTTGTTTATTCTTTAAAATTAAAATTGTCTGAATACTAGTAATTTGACATTTATATCATTTTCCTATTAGTTGTTAAGTAACTTTATTTCATATGATGCAAACAATTACAATAAATTATTTAACAAATATTAAAACACTTATATATATAATATTTTTATTCATAGTTAAAATAAGATTAATTATTATAGTAGAGTCAATTAAATTTATATATTCAAATAAAATAAAAAAAAATAGTTTTAAATTGAATTACTATTACATTAAAAGTTTGAAATTGTAACTTATATAGATAATATTTTGATTCATAATTAAAATAAGATTAATTATTACAGTAGAGTCAATTAAATTTACATATTCAAATATAAATAAATAAAATGGTCGTAAATTGAATTACTACTACAACAAAAATCGAAATTATAAAGTAATATATATTTTCTACTCTAATTAAACAAAAATAATTGAATACTTAAACAAATTGATTTTCAATTTGGTCTCTGAGTTGTTGTATAAACACTTGATCTGATCTTCTAAATCAATAAAGATTCCTACTAGAATTCGATTGGAGAAATATTGTAATCCAGATATAGGAAAATTTGATGTTGAGATGTTTAAGGTTTTTATTTTTCAATGTTGTTTGTTAAAACATTAAAAGAAATTTATATAATGTAAAACTATGATAAACTTGAAAATATGTTATTTTGGGAAGGATAAACTTGGAATAATATATTTATAAAAACATTAAGTGATTTTGTATTAAGTGAAAAGTCAAAAAGTGTAACTTTTTTTTTTCAATAGTTTTTGAACTGTTTTAAGTGGTTTGACCACTTAAAAAAATAAACAAAAATCTCTTAATTGACCTAATTCAGCACCATTAAGTGTTAAGTACAAAAAATAAACAATCCCTTAATTTCTAAAATCTGTACTTCGTATAATATTTTCTTCTTGTAATAACTTTAATCTGCACTGAATAATTGAAATTGTACAACATTCATGGGATATTTATCAAATTGTCCTCTAAAATCCAAACTAATGTCAAATCACCTCTGGTTTTCAAATTATTATCCAAATATATCTAGATAATAGTGGGTTTGTATTTTCTATCTAGAGGATGACGGATCAGTTAGGATGCAAGGGTACTTAGGTAATTATATGTAGTGTTTAATTTTTAATTTAACATTAAATAAAAATGAATGGACTAGAAAAAGACACTTGACATCCATCTAATGAACCTATATAAACAATATAATTGTGTCATCACCATTTATCTCACACAATGTTTTAAATGGCAAGGCCAGACGCCGTCTTATCACCTTAGGGCTTGAAATGCCTCAAGTCAACCACTTTAGGCGGTCGGAATGAAAAATCACACTTTGAAGGGTGAGGCGGTCGCCTCAGGGCCACCTCGAGGTGAGGCGAACTAAGGCGGTTGTGAGGCAGCCTCCTTGGTAATAGCTCTCCTTAATAGTGTTAGTCGTGGATCCTCACTCCAAGCCACCCTCCTCTTCTTTCTCGTCAATCACCTCATCTTTGGGACCACCTCTCTTTACATAACGGTAGCAATGGTGGCAGAAGACAACCAAGATAAAGAGGCAAAGAAAAATTAGAAGATAATAAGAGATGATGAGAGAGAGAATCGAACCATAATCAAAGGCAAAATAGGAAAGTGAATTTGGAGAGAGTAAGAGAGATTAACTGAGATGATGAGAGATGACTTTGATGTTGCTAGATTGTTAACTTTAAACTTCTTAGAAACTAGAAGAGAAGAAAGTGTCAGATTGATGATTAATGGTTGAAGAAAAAGAAATGCATTTATACCCTTCAATAAAAATTTTATTGAAAATAATATTTAATAAGGCGTATTGGGTTACACTTGCCTAACATTTGACAATAAATTTTTTTTTATTATTTTTACCTAAGATTTCTATGAAACTTTTTTTTGTTTTACCGTTCTTTTTTTTTTTTTTTTTTTTTGAAATGATTGTTACTTTGTTAGTAGCGGTCATTAGGATGATATGAATGATTTTATATATTAGAATTTTATATATTTGGGTATTTTTATTAGGTTTATTCTATTTTGTTTAATATTTATATTTCTAACATTAGTTTTCACTATATTTTAAAATGTTATGGATGATTTTGTATGTTAATTTTTTTTTTTCTTTTACTTCTTTTATTTTTATTTTTATTTTTTCATTTGAAGTTGAGGTGATTGTCTCAATCACCTCAAGGTGATCGCCTTCCCTCGCTGAAGCTTTACCTCGCATTTCGCCTTTTAAAACATTAATCTCGCAAACCCATTCATCACCACCACACATTCACTTCACCAAACACCACCACTCAACCCACCACCTTAACCACCAATTTTGACCACTTTGATGCTGGTGAAAGGGATCCAATGTTGAAGTCAGCACTGTCCCTCTCTCTTCCCTTTCCACCCTCCGTCATCACTCTTTCTTCCTTTTCCACCCTCTGCCATTGCTCTCTCTTCTCTCTCACCCTCCACCATCCCTCTCTATTGGCTCAATCTCTAGACCTTCAAGGTCTCCGACACCATCTGATGGAGGCCTATTAGGACCTTTTGGTTTCTCCCTCTTCATTTTTGAAGTTTTTAAACCCTAACCATTTCATAATCTCCACCTTAATTTTTTTTTTTTAATTTTTTGATCTTTTTGTATGGTGGTGAAGGGGTATGTTGTGATGGAGATGGGTTGATTACTATTATATATTAATTATTGATTAATTACTATATTCAAGAAAAAACAATTTTTTGAAGGTTATATTCAAATTATTTTGTCCACTGTTCTTATGCTCTTTGAGATTTTAACTACTAATCAATTAAAGTGTAACCCAAGTTATATTCAAATTATTTTACTCACTATTCATCTGCTCTCTGAGATTTTAACTAGTAATCAATTAAATTGTAATTCCTGTGTGTTTGATACAGAGAGTGATTATGTTGGCATGTATAAATATTAAATATTAGTGGAGAGCGATTATGTCAGAATTGTTACAGTGCCTCTTTCATCGCTCATGGTGGTCCCCGCTACTAGGAGCAGCTTTTTTTTTTGGGGGGGGGGCTTTTTCCTCGTTAGTGTCAATATTCGAACCCAGTAACATGATATTGTACTCTTTTTAAGCAACCATTTTAATTGTGTTTGTTTTTGTTTCAACCATTATGTCTCTTTCATATGAATCTTTCCTCTGCAGTTACGCACATCCTATTCCCTTCAACACCATACCATTTCCAACCCAATTATTGGGGGCTTTTTGGCAATATTTTGAAAAGTGGTGGTTAATAGGTATTCTTTTCCATTCAAGGGGGGATTTCATATTTTCCCAATATTCATTAAATATCCAATCTTTATAATAGTTAACATAATTTAAATCAAAACAACTCCGAAATAACTAAACATAAATAAATTTTTGGATTAATATCAATCACATTTTATGTACATTATTGCACATAAAATATTTCACTAACTTTTTTTTTTTTTTTTCCATTCAAAATTGATAAGATGGTAATTACAAAGTTAAAATTGGTCTGATACTGTCATAATTTTTTTTTTATAACAACCAATTGAATGTTGTGGATATATATATTTTTTGATAAATATTTATAATGCACCAGAGAAAAGATTTAAGTTCATATGTTTACATGTACAATTCTGTCCAATGGTAATGTAATAATGAAAATTTTTTGGTTGGAATGGACCAATTTGGATAAGCTGGTCTTTAACAATTTTCCATAGTGAAAAACTTAAGGTTCAAGTCAAGTCAATGTCTTTATTATAGGAATGATCATTCCACCAAGAGAGGCTTCCCTAAAGTCCGGGACAGTTTATTTATCCAGGCCACGTGCTAAGACATTGACATTGTACATATCGTGCCAAAGGGTTGGAATTTTTCCACTTTATTTAGATAATTAAATTTAATTATTTAAAAGATTTTTTGTTCTGAATTTTGTAAATTAAAATTTTAGAATGCAGATGTAATATTTACTTATATTTAGTTTTGGTTGGTTCTAATTATCTGATAGATCCATTAATCATCTATGTCAAATTTAAAGAAATTATTATAATTAATAATGATTATGCCGTGATTTTGCTGTCTAAATCTACCGTTTGGTTTCCTTCGTTTTGTTGTCGTATTAGCTCATCTCATCCACTACCCACAAACTCTATATCAATAGCATTTGAATTTAAAATTTTCGATTACAACCATATTTAAATATACACATATTCATCTCTAAGTTCACAAAAGATAGGTTTCAAGCTGTAGGTTTTATCAATGGTATCAAAAATAATCACTCTCATCTTTCAAATTCTCCTTGTCTCTTTAGATTTAGTCTCTGGGAAAGCAGAGACATGGATTAACTAAATATGTCCTTTTTTAAATTTTAAGAAACCTATAAAGAAATTATAAAATAATTAAACTAAACCATAAAATTTTTTTTTTTTGTTTGAAGAAAAAGTAAAAGTGCTACGCCAATCCCAGAAATCCCAATAACACTCAAATCATCTCTGTTAATAACAGCTCCATATTTTGCTAACGGGGCTCCTGCCCAGCACTACTTACCTTATTTTCTCATATAAGATGTTGTCTGCCTCCTTCATCTTTCCTGTGCAAAATGATTCTGTTCCATAAATTTGTTTGTTTTGGAAAGCCTCCTCGTCCTTCCAAGGTTGGATCTAGGTTTTTATTTTTTATATTTGTTTTGCTTTTATATTTTTAAATTTAATGGCTTATAGAAAAAGTTAAATACATAAAACCCCCTGAGGTTAAGTTAAATACAGACATATTAATATTTTTTTTTTGTACATAATACCCTCCCATTAATAGTCAAAGACAGATAAAATTAATGATTGATGATTAACAGTCAAAGGAGAATAAGGGGGTATTGTGTAAAAAAAAAACAAAATATTAATATATCTGTATTTGATTTAACCTCAGGGGGGTTTTGTATATTTAATTCTTTGTAAAAATTTGAAAAATAAATTATTACAAATAATAATATATACTAAAAAACATTAACAAGCCATTTGAAGGGTAGTGTCAGAATTTTAAAAATATATAACATTAGGGGTGCACATGCAATTTCAAAGGGATGGAAATATGGTCACTCAAAAAGAAGAAGGATGATGTCAACACGTGAAAGTAGCCCAATATATCAATTCTCAAATCAAAGTAAAATGATTATATATATATATATATATATATATGTATGTATATAACACTAGATTCTCCAGTCCGGTTAAATTTTTGTTAAAATTTAAATAGGGGTGGAGGGTCGGGTGGAGCGAAACAGGTGACCCACCTGCTCTTCAAGTAGGTCTGCCCCTAGTTAGATCCATCCTAGCACCAATGATTTTGTCTTTGTAAGTATCACTTTTTGTCATTCTTTAGTGCATATGTCCATAATTTTTTTTTTTTTTAGAATGTCAAAATTCAGCCATCGGATACACTCAATGATTTGAATTTAAAAAGAAAAAAAAGAAAAAAATCAGAATGTCGAAATTTAGCTACCCCATTCTTGCATGCAGGGGGAACATGTGATCCGCCTAGTCCTCAAGTGGGCCCGCCCCTGATTAGATCCATCCTCACAAACCAACGATTTTGTCTTTTTAAGTATCACTTTCTGTCATTCTTGGGTACATATGTCCATAATTTTATTTTTCTTTTTTTTTAATGAGAAATGTCAAAATTCTGCTACCAAATGCATAAAATGATATGAACTTTTTTCTTTTTTTAATCAGAATATCAAAATTCAACTACCAAATACATGTAATGATTTGAAAAGATGTTATTATAAAAGAGTAATGTACATTACTTAGAAATTTATTTAAATTCTTTATCTAAATAATGTAACAAACTTAAATATAATTACTATATTATTCTGAAATTGAAATTAAAGTGATAACTATAAATTAATTTATCACATCATTTAGATAAAAATTTTAAAAAATATAGCATTATTCATTATAAAAGGACCTTATTATTATTATTATTATTATTATTATTATTACTGTTTACTATTAAGGTTTTTCATAATGGTTGTCCATTGGTTGTAGATTTGTCAAGGACAATGGCAAAATTGAGAGAAGAATGAAAGCTAATATGATGGAAAATGCATGGTTTAAAAGTCAATCAACGTTTAAAGCTTAATATGATGGAAAATGCATGGTTTAAAAGTCAATCAACGTTTACATTTCATCCGAGGACTCCTCAAACAATAATGTGAACCCTTTGACCCTTAACAGCTTTTGTGGTATATTCCCCATTATTGAAGTCCCTTCAACTCTTGCTCTTGCCATTCTGTACAGTTTTTGCTTTACAATTATGAGAGGTTTTCAGATTAAGTCTAAACCAAAAGAAAAAATACATTTAATCCCTTTATTTTTTTATAAAAATTCCTTTTTGGCCTCTCAGACAAATTAATTGCTACTTATACCATATTACCCAAATTATCCAAATTGCCCTTAAGTATTGTTCACTTCAAATTCCATTTTAACCTTATCCAAAATTACCAAATTACCCTTCTTCTTCTTCCCTTTTCTCTTCCAAAAGATTTTCACCTCTTCCATTCTTTACAATTTTTTGTCATCCATTCAAGATTGTTTGAGCACCTATTAAACTTTCTTTGACTTTAAAAAGCACACATTCAAGCTTCCTTGTTGCCAAAAGCCTCGCATTGAAGTTTTTTTTTTTTTTTTTTTTTTTGAAGTTTGAAGGCATGTGTTTGTTATTGGTTGATTTTCCATTTTTTTGTTTGCATTGCTTAGCTAAAAGCCGCAAGAGTGATTTTTTGTTATAGTTTAACCTTATGTAAGTGAGATCTATAGAAAACGAAGGAAAAAGAAAAAAAAGATCCACAGTTTTCAGATATATGTTAGGTTTTGTGAGTATATATAACCCGATTTGGGTTATGTGTACTAACAAAACCCAAATCAGTTTGGGTTGATACATCAAAACTGATTCAGTTTGCATTGATACACGAAAACCTATTCACGTTTTGTAAGTCCACGTAATACGATTCCGTTTATGTGGATGCACAAAAGCCAAAAATGGGTTTTATTGGTTTTAATTTTCCTTCTGATGTATATATTTGGTATTGATCATATGTGATTATATTTGGTTAGATTTTTATGAATTTGACAATATAAAATTGGATATTAAATATGATGAGAGTATGGGTGAGACTAATTTATTTTATACTTTAAATTTTATAGGAATGGGTGAAGTGGCAATAATAGTCAAATGCAACGTAGAGTGGAATGAGAATAACTATGTTGGGGGTGAGATGTTCATAATGGGGCCCCCCAAGAATGTCAAATTTTCTCGGTTGGTGGACTCTGTTTACATAGTAACTAGCATTGATAAAAGAATGTGGGATAACTGTTTACATTATTTACTCCGAGCTAGGGGAATGGCCGCTGTTAAGATACCTATCACTACCAATCTTAGCATCCGGGGTGTGATTTCAGACAAAAAAATTGATTACAGAGAAATTTATATTGATAAGAATGTGAGAGATTCTAGAGGCATTAGCCTACCATCGCTCCATTTGCCACCAATTCAATACTAGACCCAAGGAATTGCTTATAGTGGTAGTAATCAAGTGTCAACTTCTGTCATCGCATTTACATCTAGAGGAAGTCTAATGTGCGACACTGATTTTGGTGAAAATGATCGTGAATATGAAGATCAAGACACAGATAGTGATGGTGATAAGACATCGAACATTGGAGATGATGACCAGGAAACTATAGGTGATGACATTGAAACTAGAGCTAATTTAAAGAATTGAGCATTTAAAAGTTAAATTTTTAGATTCACAATTTGAAACTAACCTTTCACAACCATACTAAATTGTTCTCAGTATAGATCAGTGAGAAATTGAGGCTATGTCAACCACCATGTCGACCCTCAACCGACATGTCAATCTTCATCTAACATAATACAATGTATAGAGGTGTATTATTATTATTTTTTTTTGTAGTAAATATGAATTGAATGTGGCTATTAGAAAATGTGTTCTTAATTCCAAATATCTACATAAGGTTAGATATTCATGCATGGTTTGATATGAGACTGGTTATAAGGATCTAACCTGCAACTTTGAGGTTTGCACAAGATACAGAAAGGGTGGCCCGATATGGTATGTGTACAAGTATGTGTCGGAATACATATATAATTATTATACCATCGAGTCACATAGACAGAGTGTGAAGACGATTGTCATAGTAACATTATATCAAAAAAAGGTGGGGCGCGATAGTATTACACCTCAGTTTTAATTGCAAAAATGTTGGAGTATAATGTGCAGATCATATAAACTAAAGCTTAGAAGCCTTTACAATATACAAAAAAATTAGCATATAAGAAAACGGATAAATCATTTCAGCAACTTCCTTAGTACTTTCACATATTAAAAGAAGCAAACCCCAGTACAATGATGGTAATTGAGACAGATGAAAACAATAGGTTCTTATACTCATTTGTTGCACTCGAAGCCTTAATCGAGGGTTTTCAGTCTTGCATCAGACCGGTTATCGCTATTGATACCACTCATTTGAAAGATTAATATAAATGAATTATTTTTATTGCTATGTGTAAAGATAGGGAGGAGATAATTTATCCTTTCGCTTTTGAATTTGGTGATAAAGAGTCGAATAATTCATGGATCTAATTCTTAAGTAGATTAGGAGAGATTATTGGTAGGACATAGTATTTGCCATTGGATTTGATTATCATATCTGATTGTCATAAAAGCATTGCAAATGCGATGAGAAACTTTTTCCTGAAATCCCACATGTGTTCTGTTTCTTCCACTTGAAGCAAAACCTTAAGTAACACTGTAGAAAACAAGTAGATATGATGAATATGTTTTACCTTGTAGCATATTTTAGACCATCGTAGATTGTGATAGATATTTAAAACAAATTCAAAGGTATGTCCAAAAATACATGAAAAATTGGTCAATGTTAGAATGACAATGTGGTCACATGCATATTCTTCAAAAAGAAGATATGGCATGATGACCATTAACATTACAGAGTAACTCAATAAATGCATGATGAAAGCACGTCAGTTCCCAATAATAACTACACATAAATATCTGAGACATATGTTGCAGAAATATTACAACAATAAACATATTCATGCTGAGAAACTCAAATATTCGATTACCAAAACTATGGAGGATAATGTGAACTCGATGGTTGATGTATCGATGAGTGGCATAGTATATGTCATTCAACAACCGATTAAGTTCAAAGTCGCACATGCAGTTAACCCTTTTGTGCGCTCATGCAATTGTTGTCATTAGAACCTAGATCAGTTACCATGTCATCATATAATTGTTGTTTCCAGGTATTGTAATTGTACTTTGTTATTTTTTGTTTTTTAATGTCATATACTAACACTCTACCTTTGTCATACACATTAAGTTCAATGATATCCATTATTATACATTTTGTCATGATTATTATAGCAAAGAATGGCTCAAAGTTGCATATGTACGTCCGATTAATCCTGTCACTATGACATGTTCCTTCAAAAGTAAAAAAGTATGATTGTACTATCACCCGAAAGAAGACGACAAGTAGGTAGACTAAGAGAAGCTTGGATTTCTTCAGTTAAGGAAAGTTATCCCAAGAAAAAGTGTAAAAATTATGATGAAATGAGACATAATCATCTTCATTGCCTTAACCCCCTATATTTGCCATCAAATAGACAAGTATAGCTCCTATTAGAGATGCTGGGATAAGCATAGAAGTTGCTAAAGAAGTTGGAACAAGTATTATCGTCACTGTTAGAGATGTTAAGACCAGCACAGAAGCCACTGAAGAAGCTGGGAGTAGCTCCCCTACCACTGTTGGAGATAGTAGGATCATCACAAAAGCTGTTGCAGGGGTTGAGATGAGTGCCACCCTTGCTAGATGTGCCAGACCTCTTGAAAATACCACCTTTATGGTGTGACTGGACATATGCAACATCGATGTGATTAAAGGTTTCCTATTCCTCACTCAGAAGATGAAGAAAATTATGGTAATCATGAAAATTTTCGAATAAATAAACATGATGTTTGTTTAATAAAAATCTACTTTATGGTTTATCCTCGTTATAATTGATGATTACTTATTATTAGAATAAGTTACATTAAAAAGCTAAATGCAACACTTTATTATCATATATTTGAGATTGATTTGGCGTTTTCTGTTTTTGTGATAGTCATAGTGGTATATTTATATTCATTAATATATATATATATATATAATGCAGGCTAGGTACCATTGTAATAAAAAAATAGAAGAGATTCTGTCAAAATTGTATATATATATATATTTATTTATTTAACATGAAACTTTTAGTTTTTGGGTCATTTTGGCCATTAAAAAAATATATTAAAAATAAATAACAAAAAAAAAGAAAGAAAGTACTTAATTGGAATCCAACATCAGTTTCTATACAATAAGAAAGGCCAATGTTGGGTTGCTTCGTATTGCAAGAAAGATGAAGCGTAAAAGCCTGATGTCGGCCTTAGTGACTTATCTCACACTGACATTAGGTTGACAAGAGCCATAAAATCTGCCATACGATATGTTAATCACATTAAATTGTGAGATGACATAAGATGATGATGCATATTCTCACTCAAGATAATTAGAGCATTTATTTTAGGCCATTGGAAGCCAAAAAAAAAAAAAAAAGTGGATAATATTTATAAATTATGGGCAATAAATCAATGTATCAGTTTGTGTGATTATTTATGACCTAATGTTGGTTTGTTTAGTATTGAAAAACCGACATCGAGTTCAAGCCTATGATTTGCCAATTTTAAATCGAGTTCTGATAGCATGCAAACCCGACGATGTTTGAAAGATGACTAAACCCAAATTGTGCCTTTTTTTTTTCTTATAACTACTTACCTTTTCTAGCTCTCTCTCTCTCTCTCTCTCTCTCTCTCTCTCTCTCTCTCTTTTATTATTATTATTTTTTAATTATTAAGCTAATAGTGTGTACCTAACGCAATTGATATTATGGTTGAATTGTCTTGAAAAATTCAATTGCAGATAACACACTTATTAATTTTGTGAATTTATCTAAAAAAATCTAGGTGTCATTTAGTGTTTTATTTACAGGGTGCAATTGTCTTAATTTAAAAATTCATTTTCCTTTGGTTAATTTTGTGATAAATTTGATAAATATCTCCTGTTTTTTGACGAACCGGGTATTTCAACCTACATAAAAACAACATTTCGTTTATTTCATCTCGAGACTCTGTCTCTCTATTCATCTTCATATTACCACACAATATTTTCAAACATTTAAAATTAATGCATGAATAAATAAAACATCAACGAATATTAACATCAATCATATACAACTTGGCCATTATCATCTAATATCCATTGTCCCTATTCATCTGTTCTATGCCTTAAGATGGAATACATATATATATATATATATATATCGTATGCTATCTATGCCCTTATTCTACATGCATTTTCCTTGTCTTGTTTAAAACTCTATTCACCTTATAGGGAGCATAAAAGGTCGTGGATATCATTACACAATATGCTCTGCAATTGGTCCTGTATTGGAAACAGAACAAGTCACTAATTCAATTAAAACTTTTTAAATTAAATTTGGCCTACACATATGATGAAGTGACATTTACTTGTCAGGTTGTTAAGACACATCTCGTATATTAACACGCTCCACATCCCATATTTTTTCCACGAGTGGCATTTCTATGTTGGTTTTCTTAAGTTACCAATCAACCACAATATTAATGGTATGAAGCAAACCAAAGGATCAATGCCATTGTCATTTCTTCTGTGTACAAACTCTATCATTGCCTCTGGATCATATATGACTATCATTTGCTCTCTCAGGCACACCTTACAGACTATCTAATAGGTTTGATATAGATCATAAAAGAGCAAAAACTACATTTTGAAGAAGTTAGTGGTGTAGTTATAATTCGAATGATCAAATAACAACTATTAATCATGAAACGACGCTTACATTATGAGCAGACCACTAGGGGATCTTAAAATCTTATTGACCTCTAGCAACCCTTACCTAGTGTGGGGGGATCTCTACCGTAGCTGGGATCAAACGTCTTTTCTTTACTGACGTATTCCCTATTCATAACGACGACCATGTCCGCTTGCAAGAAAAAAATTTAAAATGTTAAATTATTTACTACTTAATAAAGAGTATCTGAAATGTAGACACTCACAAACAAGACTGATCCATGCACTGTGTATCTCTCATCATGAGCCTTATCCTACCATCCGTTTTCTTTATTCTGCAGGCATTGCAAATAATTGTCGATATGCTCTGAAGTCAACTAGTAGTCCTCATTCTCAATGGTAAGAAAGAAATCGAGGGTGAATGACACCAGATAACTATCAATGTAGAACATAAAATATAAATAAGTAAAAGATATTAATTTTACATTAGTAATCATATTTAAAAAGTATAACCAATATTTTCATCCATACATGAGGCCTAAAGAAGAAGATTTGTACTGTCTATACACATTCTCCATCACATCCTCCAACACTGGCATAATTTCCACCACCTTCTCCTCTAGCACTTTTTTTTTTTTTTAATGTGTTCAGGATCTATGTATGATGACAATAAAGATGCCTATGGTTTAATCTTTGGTTTAGGCTGTTTTGGTTTGACTTTCCCCTATGGTATTAGAAAAACTAAAATTTGCAATTACACATTTATAATAATATGAAAAATCAAACTAAAACATATAATAAATATAAAATTTACCTGATCAATATCATGTTGGGATGGTGGGTCATGATGGAGTGGCAGTTCCTCATGGGGTAGTGGGACATCAACCTCCCCTAACAACTGTGATACTAAGTCTTGGACTTCCACAATTTGCAAAGAATCAAAATAAATAATAATTTATAATGATATAAAAAACTAACCAAAAGCACAAAATAAATACAAAATTTACCTTATCAATATCATATTGGGATGGTAGGTCATGATGGAGTGGTGGTTTCTCACATGGTAATGGGACCTTAACTTCCCCTAACAGTTGCGATGCTAAGTTCTAGATCTCCACAATCTGTAAAAAATCAAAATTTATAAGAACACATTTATAATGACATAAACAACAAAACTAAAACACTAAATAAACACAAAATTTGCCTTATCACTATCATGCTAAAGTAGGTCTTGATGAGATGGTGAAACGCCAACTGATTGTTGTTTTTTTTGTGATGGTGGTATTTTCAGTGGTAATGGTCTTTTTGGTGATAAAGAGTGATGGATGTGCTCATCCCAGATAGAACTCTCAATATCATCATCATCATCGTCATCGTCATCCCTACTATCCGAAGGCTCACGAATTTTCAATATCCTCTCAATCCTATCCAACCTTTTATTTTGCTCTTATTGTGTTTTCAAAATAGACTCTAATAATGCCATAATCTTCCTTACCTTTGTCTAAGACTCCTACAACAATAATTAAACCACAATACAAATTAAATGGATAGTCAAGTAATAATGGAATACAGTAATATAATCATACAAAAGTCACACCTGACATTCAAGGGCCATACTGCGACCCCATGGGATTACGGTGTCATCCTCAGCTCACCTAAAGTTGCTCACTCCTTCTGTCCCTATCTCTAAATATATAGCCTTTGAGTCAACTTATGGAATTGGGATGTCATAATGCTACTGTTGCTCCTCATCCTTCCTAATCGACTCCCTCTCACTCTTCTCCTTCTCCAAATGATCATCTTCATCTTTATCAACACCCCTTTTGCCACCCATATTATAGGCGTTTTCGCTAACCAAATGCTAAGATTGAAAGGCTTTCAATAATCTTTTTCTCTCTCTACGACACTGGGCTAGGTACTACTCCCTCTTGTTAACTACACAATACATATATAATATTTAATATATTTAATATTATTATTACAAACAATAATAGTCAACAAATGAAAATAAATGTAGGTTAGTTTAGACATTTACACTAGGAAGCTTATTAAACTAACTTATTTGCTTGCTGCTATTACAGACCTAAGTCACACACCTTGACAGTAACATATCACCTCCTCTGGCTCTCTTCCCTACCATTTTTTCCAACCACGAAAATATTTCAACCAACCACTATTGTAATTTTCATAGGATTAAACAAAATTTTAATAAACTTTTAGTTAGTATATACATAAAAATAATAAGCAATTTTCATTATTTATAAAGAGAGTATATTAAGTGTCACACCTAAAATACTCAAATAAATCCATATAAATTAATGTTATATCTAATCATAACCTGATCCTCATCAAGTGCTTGACGGAGGTTCTTTAGAAGTTTACTATAGCCGACTGTAGCCTAGGGGAACAAATTCTAGACATCAACTTCCTCTATCAAGACCCATAGATAATCGTCTACCTTAGATTGATCATCATAGCTATAGAATAGAATGAAGGCGATGATTGTATTTGTTAACTTCAAGACGTCCTTATTGTGCATATCTTGCTTCTACACCCTTAACATATGCATAATTTTAGCCAATTTCGATGAATTTCCTTTAAAACATCACCATAGAAAACTATTCTCGATTTGTTGCTTTGTCTTAAGGATATGTAAATCGACATGCTCGAACTGGAGTCCTGTCACTAATAAGAACTCCTGCTTTCCAAACTTATATGTCCTTCTCCCAATTTCAAACCACATCTCATCAGGGTGTAAATCAAGATACACCAACTCTCTATCAAGAATGACTAGCATCAAGGGAGTAACAAGCAGCTATTGGCTGAGCATTTCTATAAAATGTGCGATCAAGCTCTCCCTCTCGAATCTTTGTAGGAGTTGTCTCTACAAAAGAAGTACATTCAGATAACCAGTATGTTTCAAATTATTATGTGTACTTCTCGACATTCCGTTTGGAACATTTGCATAGTGTCCTTATGATGGAATTGCTTTGTAGAAAAAAAAAAGCAACAAATGGTATGTTTAAACTAAATCAAATTAAACTAAACAAATTAATTAAAATAAAAATAATAACATTAATTTAATTAAATTATAAATTTAATAATTAATTTATAATTTAATTACTTTCAATACATTTACACTAAATTTGTTTCTAATTTTATTATTATTGATTAAATAATTTATTTTTAAATTTGTTTCACTAATTAAATTTCTTTCACAATTTATTTAAATTAATTAAATTTTAAATTAACTTAATTTCTAATATTAATTAATTAAATTATTTTCATTTAAATATTTTAAATCGACTTTTGTTATATCACAAGACCTAACATCATGTTATGTGTACAAACAAAAGCCAATTCGCTTTGTGATCAGAGGTGAACCGATGTTGGGCTATATGTCCAAACATAAGTTGATCATAGTTCTATATTATGAACTCAACTAAACATGCATTTTCAGTCCAAATCCGATCATATCCTAACTATATATTATATAATTTTACCCTAGTCATCAATATCCAACAAATACAAACCAAATAGCGACAACGATCAGCTTATATTTGTAAACATAGGCTGACATCAATGTTAGTGGACAAATATAAGTCGAATTGGCATTTTGTATACTTGAATCGATGTCGGCCTATGTTTACAAATATAAGCCAATAGTCTTCACACATTACGAACTCAACCAAACCTGCATTTTCAGTCTAAATCCAACCACATCCTAACCAAATATAACATAATCTCACTTTATCATCAATACCAAATATATAAAACAACAATTAAACTATACAAATCGCCCAAAAAAAAAATAAATTCCAAAGGTCACAAAACAAACCAAATGAGAGCATATCGACGTACTTGCACCAATGAAGGAGGACGATGAGCTCGTTGGTAGTCTACAACACTTACTGAAAGGCGGCAACGGTGTGAAAAGGCTAGCAACTGTGCAAATGGGTTGTCGGGGTGCGTGATTTAACAAAGGGCGAGTGGTGTGATTTTCAAACCGATTTTCTATTTTGTAAATACGAGGGCAGCATCAGAATTACGTTTTTTTTTTTTTTTTTTTTTTTTTTTTGAATTTTGAAATTTAATGGCAATTCTATCATTTTTGGTTAGGGGCAATTTGGCCATTGGGTATAGGGTGCAAATTATTTGTTTGAGAGGTTAAAATGGAATTTTTTGAAAATTGGTTGATAAAAACGTTTTTTCTGTTTTTGGTTTGGTTATTTTTGGTAATTTTCACTTACAATATTGTGATTTCAGACACCGTATTCGAAGAAGACTTGAGTTCATGAAGGACTACCTCACCAAGAAATCTATCACAGGACTGGGGACAGAAATGTAATACACCCTGAATAATATAAAATTTTGTATGTATGCAGTGGGATTTTATAATAATGGATAAAACTGTAAGTCCTCAATAATTTGGTTGCAAAGGAAGAGATTAATTAAGTGATGATCTTTTTTGTCCAAAAAAAATAAAAAATAAAAAATCAGGTTGTCATTGTTTTTGGTGTCACATTTGTCTTATTCGAGTGCAAGATCTTAGGAAACAACCTTGATGCAATAGTATGCATCCTACATTTTTGAGATTATTATATTCAAATTTTGTTATATTACAATATGCTAAGGGGTGAAGCCAATCCTATTTCATCGGAGGGACCAGTTGAAAATATTTTTTAAATTTAAGAAAAAGAAAAAAAAAACTAATTTGAGACAAAATTTAATTTTTTTTATATTTAAATTTTTTTTAAAAAATAATAATAAAAAATTGAGGTCAGAGGGGCATGTCCCTGCCCACCCTTGTTTATTCAAAGCTAATTATTGGTCAACTCGACAGTTTTTTTCCAAGTGATATCTAATCTCCCTTTTTTTTTTAAATAACAGTCTCCGTTTTAATATTATGCAACACATAATTAAATGAATTAAATTATAATATTCGAAGTGGCCTTTTTCAAAGAAAGAACTATTCCAAGTTGACTTGGACTAGTATTTCGTTAGAATATTTTGCGATACATATTTCAATCTCGCATGAACCTGAAAAAACCTAGCAGTTGCCTGGTAATTTTGTGTTGCTTCCTGGAATTGCATTAATATACTACTTTTCTTATTTGATGTAACTATATATATTTTCTTTGCTAAGAAGTAACATGACATGCGCCCCATTGAACCGTACGTGATGGATTTTATGAGTAAAAAGCTTAACCAGGCCTTATTTTTGTCCCTAACAATTTTCTTTATCCTTCTCAATCCATCAAGTCCATCAGATCTATCTCATCAAAACGTCAATAATACCATTAGTTTGAGTTCTGCGGCAGTGGTACATGTAGGAGTGATAGTTGATATGGGATCGTGGTCGGGGAAGATCAGCCACAGCTGCATTTCAATGGCCATTTCTGACTTTTATGCTATCAATAAGTATGACAACAGAACAAGAAGAGGCATGGTTCTCCACTGGAGGGATTCCAAGGGCGATCCTGTTCTTGCTTTACATGCAGGTTAGACATTAATTAATTTTTAATTACATAATTGTATTATATATCATGTATCTTTCTTTGACATTTTAATACTCAATCATTGAAGGCAACTTTATTTGAGTTTTAATTCCGATAATGCAAATAAGTTGATTTCAGTAAAATTCTAGGAGTTAAGTAAGCTTAATTACAAAGGATAAATCATATCTTATAGGGTTAAGTTGAAAAATAACCATTTTTTTAGATCCAAGTTAAACATTAACTATTTTTTCAAAATATTGTAAGAACAACTATTTCTGGATAAAAATTCATTTGGTAAAAATATGAAATCTAAAAAAAAAAAGTTATTTTTCAACTTCAGCCTTAAAAACTGGTTATTTTTTATATTTTCTCTATCTTACACCCCATCTTGAAAATATCAGTTTTCAAATTTACTTTGGATCGAATCAATTTTAAACATTTAAAACCAACTTTTATTGGTTTCGAGTCAGTTTTGGATTGAAAAAACTTATTCAAATTGAAAAACCAACTTATATATAAATAATGATTTTACCATCGATGCCTTTTAATTTTAAAAAGTTAAGATGAACCAATCAAATTCATCAATTGCATTTGAATTAAATAAGAGAGAGAATTTGTTTTAGGAAAGAAAATACAATGAATGAATTTGATTGGTTCATTCTACTTTTTAAAATTAGGAGACAGCAATATAAAATCATTCTTTATATATTTATATATATATAATATAGGGCAGGATCAGGGGAGACAAAAATATTGACACAAGTTTTAACACAATTTTTCAACCATTGAATTGAAAAGCATTGAATGGTGTAGATTAGTTTTTAATTTTGAATTGGTACTCTTCGCCCTATCTTATCTATCTTTAAACTAAATAAAAAAAAAAATATCAATTCAATTTTCATTAATCATTTATCTCTATTTGGTTAACCAAATCACGTAAATAATATATGGATCTGAATCTCTCAACATAAACTTTCAAATAAAATCCATATTGCATATGTTTAAACAAACATATTGATCAGAATAACACAAAATAAAAAATCAATTAATTGTTTTTCAATCCAATGGTTGAAAAATCGTGTCAAAACTTGTATCCTCCAATCCTACCTATATATATATATGCTAAAAATATAAAAATCAAACCTTTTAAGTTCTCAAACCTAGCCGTCGACCCCCTCCTCTCACTGTCACTCTAATCTCTCATCTTTCATCTCAAACCTCTTAACCCTAATCGTCAAGCCCCTCCCTTCACTATCACTCTCATATCTCATCTCTCATCTCAAACCACTTAACCCTAGTTATTGACCAGCTCGACCTCGTTAGTGTCGCATTGTGCTTGTCTTTCGTTGTTGTGAATCTTGCCATTTGTCTCTCTTTCCTTCCATTTCTCCACTTTTCTCTTGTTTTTGTCGCTATGAATCTTCCCTTTCTCTATTTCTTTGCTGAAAAGTTGTTGTGGATTTTGCCGTTAGATATGGCATCTGTCGAAGGAGATCGACATCGATCTCTTCTACTGAAGGAGATCAGTCTCTTCCTACTAGTGATGATGGCTTGGTGATGGTGATGATGTTATTGATGGTTACGGGTTGGTGATGATGCAAATGTAGAGAGAGAAAGAGGGAGGTTAGGGATGGAGAGACAAGAGGAGAAGAAAGGAGAGGTGTGGTGGCGGAGGTGGTGGTGGTGACTAGTGAGGTGGGGGTGGTGACTAGTTGTTTTGGTTTTGGCTGTTTTTCGAGTGCTAGAGACCTATTTTCTTTTTGGTTTGATTGTTTACTAGAGGCCCAATTATAAGCCCAAACTGACCTATCAATTTCATATTCCACCCTTATTTTGGATTGAATCAATTTTCAATTTTAAACCAATCTATATTGGTTTCGAGTAGATTTCTCTAAAACCGATCTGACTCATGTCTACCCCTACATAAACTTTTAGAATACAAATAATCATTTTTGCAAAAATATGAAGGTAGTTAACATTTCATTAATTTTCAAATGCAGCTTTGAATCTCTTGCAGAGTGTGACATTACAAGCAATCATCATTACAGAGACATCAAGTGGAACACAAATCATAGGAGAGTTAGGATCCAAAGCTAAAATACCTATTATTTCTCTCTTTGCAAATGGTCCTTCTCTAACCTTCTCCAAACACTCAAATTCTATTCAAATTGATCATGATGAAGTTTCTGATCAAGCCAAAGGCATTGTTTCTCTCATCAAAGCCTTCAAATGGAAAGATGTCATTCTCATTTATGAGGATAACAATGGTGGGAGAAATTTCTTTCTTCACATGTTTGATTCTTCACAGGACGCTAACATTCATATTGCTCATAGAATCAGCATCCCATCTTCATCTTCTGATGAACATATCATTGAAAAGCTTTCAATGATAAAGACGACCTGCCAAACAAAAGTGTTTGTTGTGCACATGTCTCATACCCTTGCATCTAATTTCTTTTTGAAGGCTAAAAAGCTAGAAATGATGAGTGAAGGATATGTTTGGATTGTTACTGATACAATTATGAGTTTTTTCCCTTCAATGGATACTTCAGTGGTGGAGTCCATGCAAGGGGTTGTAGGTTTCAAGCCATATATTCGGGCTTCAAAAGAGCTCCATAACTTTACTTTAAGGTGGAGAAGGAAAATGTATATTGAACATCCAAATATTGAGGTATTGGAATTAGATGCATATGGGATCCTGGCCTTTGATACAGCTTGGTCTCTAGCAGAAGCAGCACAAAAACTGCAAAGTACTGAAATTTCTCAAAGTGGGTTGATGTTTTATAAGGAAATAATGAAGAGTAGGTTCAAGGGTTTAAGTGGTGATTTCCAACTTAGTAATGACAAACTACATTCAAGGGGATTCGAAATGGTTAATGTAATTGGAAAAGGAGTGAGAAGAGTTGGATTTTGGACATCTAAAAATGGGAATATTACAAAAGACCTTCATTCACCCTCGACAATTGACCTTGATGGCATCATATGGCCCGGAGGATCTGCAACCATTCCAAAACGTCAATTGGTTCAAATGAGTTCTAAGACGTTGAGGATCGGTGTTCCAATGAAAAATGGATTTAAAGAATTTGTCCATATGGTGCCTGATCATCATTCTAATAAAACAAATATATTCGGCTTTTGTATAGATGTGTTCAAAGCAGCCATAGACACTCTAGAACATGAAGTATCCTATGAGTTTATACCATTCTTAGATGCCAATGGAGTTGCTGGGAGTTATGGTGATCTTGTCCATGAGGTTTATCTCCAGGTATAATTCGAAACTTAAAAATTTTCATGTCAAATTCTAGTAAATAATTATTATCAATATTTTCTAATCAATTTGTGTATGTTCATACATGTTACACGTGAATCAATTCATTAACTAGAATTTTGATGCCGCTGTGGGAGATATAACCATCACTGCTAATAGATCTTTGGAAGTGGATTTCACATTACCATTCACCGATATGGGAATTGGAATGTTAATGCCTACTTGTCAATCTAACAACATGTGGATTTTCTTAAAGCCGCTTCAGGTAGATCTTTGGTTGACCAGTGCTGCTTTCTTTATCATCACTGGCTTCGTGGTGTGGATCATTGAACATCCTATCAATGATGAATTCCAAGGTTCACTAGCATACCAAATCGGAATGGTATTTTGGTATTCCTTTTCAACACTCGTATTCGCCCATAGTAAGTGCACGATTGATGTTCAGCATTCTATGAACATTCATATAGCTGTATTATAAGACATTTTAGGATTATGATTGACTAAAATTTTTTATCATGATGTAACCTTTCATTAATTTTTTCGCTTTTTTTATTATAACTTGATGTTTCAGGGGAGAGACTATTGAGCAACTTGTCAAAGTTTGTAGTGATCATATGGATGTTTGGGGTGCTTATATTGAGTTCAAGCTACACAGCCACTTTATCTTCTATGTTAACTGTTGAACAGATTCGTCTGGGGTCAAAAGACAATATAGGAATTCGCTCCTTTTTATCAACAACAAAAAGCAACATAAGTATTGAAGATTCTAGGCTGAAGCAATATCGTTCCACTAGAGAATTTCTCGATGCTTTATCAAAGGGAAGTGAAAATGGTGGCGTGACTGCCATTGTCGATGAATTACCTTACCTCAAGCTATTGTTTGCTCGTTATCCTACTCATTACACTTTGTTTGAACCTACAGAAATTTCTTCAACCAATGGTTTTGCTTTTGTAAGTATATACTAATCTATGAATAGTTTTCTTAAAATTTGGAATATTATTGTTAGAGAGCTTATATATTATTATTTTGAACCATTTTCTATAAGTTTAAGTTCTTTTTGATAGAATGATTACTAATATGGTATTAGAGTTTGGTCTGTCCTAAAAATCTTAAGTTCGAATCCCTCAAGTGATAAAATTTAAATTTGTTATTTGTTATAAGAATTTGTTATGTGTTTGTATTTGGCCTTAAGCCAACTGGTGAGCCAGTTGGTCTTGCACATAAAGTGTTAATTTAAAAGCATGCTTTTATACTGTAGGCTTTCCAGAAGGGTTCACCATTGGTCTCGAACATGTCAAGAGCTATTGCAAGACTAAGAGAAGAAGGAAGGCTTAAAATGATGGAAAATTATTGGTTTAGTTACTACACTAGTGAGCCTACAATTTTTACAAACAAGGATTCCTCTTGTAATCCTAGTAGCCTAAGTGTCAAGAGCTTCGGTGGTTTATTTCTCATTACTGGGATCTCTTCAACTTTAGTTCTCTCCATATTCTTCATTTGTTTATTTTATAGAAAACGACATACTTTGCGGGGCTTTATTGTGGAAAAACTGGAGTTCTTGAAGAGGTTCATTCACAATCTTCCTAGTCTTCTACGGTATCATTGAGAGAAGAATAGGATGTAATACAGCACACGAATGTGTAGTGGTGGGGAGGTGAATGTAAGAATTATTGTGTAATTATTTAAAATAACTATGTATATTATACAATGATTTCTTTGTAGATTCCCAATAAAATATTATTGTTTCTACAAAACATGAACCTAGCCAACACACGAAACTGTGTCAAGAAAATTTGTTGTGACAAATTACTTGTATGTATTATTACAAAGGGTGGCTCGATTGTTACCAAAAATATTTCTTATTACACAATTACTTTATAAATCCTTATTAAAATGTTAAAATTAAATTTTTACTTTCTACACCCTTTAAAATACCAAAACTATCCGTCAACATTAATAATAATTTTAATCATATATATATTTTTTCTCATTACACGACCATTGCCACAGTCATTGGCTGATTGCTCCAGGGGTCACTCAGTTCACCCCTTTTGCACAATTTTCTTTCTTTTTTCATTTTTCGTTCATTTTTCATGTTTTCACTTTCTAATTTTTATAAAATATTTTGGACACTTAAAAACTTGAATTAGGAAGGTTAAACATGTCCATTAAATGTTATGAATCATTCCATGCATGAATTCATTCACTTTATGATTCTTAAAACTTTTCTGTATAAGACTAGTAATTTGTATATGAAAATGTTTAAGATTCTTATCAACCGAATGGGGTTCATACTTGGTTTTGTCACATCATGAATCCGCGTACGTGAATAAAATAATAAAATTAAATGGGAAAAGAAGGAAAATCCAAATTTCTTCACTTTCTAAATTTAGATTTACAATGAAATTCATTCTTAAAAAAAAATTCGACAGGGTTTCAACTATTTCTAGAGCTTCCCAAAAATGTATTTAACTTGCACTTACAATATCTCAAGTCCACAAATAGTATCCATCATAAATTTGAGACTCCATCTCTTATAAAAAAACCATGTCAAAAAAAAATTTATAACTCTAATCCGAATATATTTACATCTATAATTACATTCCTCTTTATATACATCAAATGGGAAGATAATACACTTAATTAATCATCTCACAACACCTAACCCAATGTCTATGATCCGCATAAACACAAATCGAGTAACTTGCCGTTGTAAGCTAGGAGGGAAATAAAGGGTGAGCTTACAAAGCCCAGTAAAGATCATTCGAAAGTCCATATAACAATATTTTGTCTATATATAACTTTTAATAAACATAATATCTCAAAACAATAAACATGGATAAAATAAGTGATGCATCATATATCATATTATAACGTATCCATTATATGAAAATCAAAGATTAATTTTTCCAATGCATGGCATATCATAACATTAACAATGATTTCTATCAGAATCATTAATAATGTTTCACAAGTATTTTCAACTTACTTTTGTATCAAAGAGTAGGTAAGTATCTTTTAATTAGTTAAGTTATGGCTCTATAAACAATTACCAAAATACAAGGGTACTAACAAATAAGCACCACAGTACAAGGGTGCTACCTCATCTTATCTCATATGAGGAGTGTTGCAACTCTATCTTTCGAGGTCATTCTCGAGGGCATCAAGAATAAAACCTGACCACAACATTAGGTGTTGCAAATCCCTTTTTTAAGGTCGTTTTCGAGGGCACTACAGATAAAACTTGACCACAACACTATATGTTACAACTCCCTCTTACAAGGTTGTTCTCAGGGGCACTAAAGATAAAACCTGACCATAACACTATCATCACAATAGAACCCCAACTCTCTTTCCACTAGTCATTAGTCCACGATTTGCTTTATTTCATGTAACACATTTTTCCCATAAGCATAACAAATGGAAACATAATCATGAATTTTACATTCACAATATCAATGTTTCCATGATGCAATTTCACAATCAATGCTCCAATCATAGCATACAAATTATAACACTTTTACATGTAACCCATTTCATGGTTTTTTCCACAAATATTATTAATGCATTATACAAGCATTATTATCATTTCATTCCATGCAGTTATCAAATATGGCAACAAATTCATAATTCAAACCATTTCAATTAGATTCATATATTATATTGGAGATTAGAATTCCCCCTACCTTGATTTACATGGCACTAGGATTTTTCTATCTGTTCAGTCTAACCCATCCCACCAATGGCCTTATTGTATCATTTGTAGGAAAATTTTCTTACAAACATTAAATTTCTAAATTAAAAAATAAAAAATCAAATAATAATATCTTCAATTAATCACCCCATAGAAGCTCTAAATTGTCCTTTACACAATTTACTCCTCACGCGGCTTTTAGGTATATTTTCAAAATATCCGTCCCGAGAATCTATTTCGAATCAATTTCCAAATATTCTCAATTCTCAGGACATATTTATTCACAACTAATAGCAACCCAAAATATAAATTGTTATACATTCCTCACTTCTTGGAACTTCTCTAACTATACATGTTAATTTCCATATATGGAAATTAACATCCCAAAATTACATAAATTTAATCAAATGAATTCCTTACTACCCAATTGAGCATAAAAACCATACTTATATTTCATCCACCAAAATAATATATTTTCTAACTCAACAAATCCATCTCTAAAAACTTCTACCAATTCATTTGTTCCCAAAATCTTTCCAAAAATTAATCATTAAACCTCGAAAATCATTATTAAAACATCAATCAAAATATAATAAAAATGATACTTTTGTTCTAGTTCCAGCGAATCAAACTCAAATCAATTCTTATAATTAGGTCAAAATTCTATATAGAGCACTACAACCATTCTTGAGTCCATATATATATATATATATATATTTCATAACACTCAAGATCAACCTTCAAATTCTAGAGAGAGATCACGAGTCAAGAACTAAATCAATTTCTTCATCTCAAGTAGAGTTGAAAAAAAAAAAAAAATCTTAGAAATTCAGCACTAGAAATATTCCTTCAATTTTTCTTTATTTTCTCTTCTTGGCCGGTTCTCCTTCATTTTCTTCTTCATTTCTCACGGCTCTCTCTCTTTCATATTCTCTATTTCTTGCCTATTCCTACCATATATAGCTCTTCCACCTTCACCCCAATCATTTATTATCTTATGCCTCTTTTTTCCATTTTTTCGGTTCTAATGACTGGGGTACACTTAAAAAGTCAATGGAATTTATTTAGAGCCAATCTAACTTTAAAATGTTGAGGTCACTTAGTAGCTCATGTGAGTTCAGGTAGTAATTTTCTCCTTAAACGCATTCAGCTTATGTTAATATTTCTGTTTGGGCCTAACTCTTAAATAATAAAAATGAGCCCAATAACATTTTAATTAAGCCCAATTCACAACATCTCCAAATATAAAAGTTTGGATCTTAAATTTTTGGGCCTCTTGGATACTAAGTCCTATTCCAATGAGTCTAACTCATTCCAGGGTTATCATAGGTTTTAATTAAAAGTTTTCGCTAGTAAATTTCTAGTCGGATTTAATATTAATACAAAATTCATGTAAGAGTCTTAGTGTCAATTTGTTTCTAATTATCAGAGACTTTGCTACAAATAAGGGTCACTAGTTCATTACTCTCATAAAAGACTGACAAAAAATATGACAGTTCTTTGTGTTGATTTCATATTTTTTGTGAGAGTCTTTTACGAGAGTTATTGTTTTTAAGTCTAGATTTTTTGAGAATGAGTACATATTGCATCTATGCTGACATAGAGTGTTTCAATATAATATTCTATTTGAGAATGCATACATAATTCATTAAGTCTATGTATGTGCATTGATCATGATTGATTCAAGATCAATTGGGCTCTTTAGAGAGAAGAAGTGAGGAAGATTTGTCAATCTTGCATGACCAAACAAGAAGGCAAGATCAAGGAAACCGTAATGAATTTAAAAGACTAATAGGTTGGTGATTCTAAGTTCGTGAAGGGTGAGACTTGGTGACCACTTAAATAACGATTAGGTTTTTAAGTAAGGTGGGTTGTGAAAGAAATTTGTAATTCGTATTTATTATTGGGTTTTCACATAAAAATAGTTATGTCTCTCTCTCTTCTCCTTTCTCTAATTTTACTTTTGTTTTCACTGCATAAAAATGCATCATAAGGTTGATGAGGAGCTTTTTAAATTCATGATGAGATAAAAAAATCTCTAGAATTCAAATCTGAATTTTGAACTCAGGATTGCCGAACTTCAAGAAGATAATGAGAAGTTGAAGAATGAAGCAAGCCTTACACAAGAGGTTGAAAATCTCAAGATTAAGAAGATGATAGCTACCAATGCCAATCTTGAGAATCAAGTTGGGGTTTCTGAAGAAAAAATGCAGAACTTGATTCAAGAATCTATCAAGAAATAAGAGGAGATTGAGCCTATGTGTACCTAGTCAAGAGGAACTGTTTGACAAGGAGAAACCATCCTCTAACAAAGGAAAGGCTCTAGCCACAGAACCCTGGTACATTCATTCAAGAGCTATTCTCATTGGAACAAAAAAAAATAACAATAATAAAGTTTAATCTTTATGAGAATAGGGGTTTCATTGTTGAGAGGAATGTGAATCTATCATCTTTTTTAAAATTTTGGGTATTGTTATAATGTTTCAAGAACAAAAATGGGAAAACACGTTGATAGGTTTTAAAGGGTATGTGCAATCTTATGCTAATTTGTTTGCTCATGTTGCTGAGCCATCTGTTGCAAGACATAAAGTGTATGTTAGGGGTCATATTTATGATTTTGCTCCTAAAGTGATTTTAGATATTTTGAAAGCGCCTGTTTACGAGTTTAATCAGTTTGCTAAACAATACGACATGGATGTTGTGGCCATTGAATTGATGGGAAGAACTCGTAGACTGGCCTGCTAATAAAGAGATCTTTACGGCCTCTGATTTAACGTTCAAGTACTCAACATTGCATAAGATTGCACTGACAAATTGGAGGCCCACTGCTCACTACTCAACTATACCAAAGGGTTTTGGATTTTTCCTGTTTGATTTAGGTACAGGAGTAAAGGTTGACCTGGGGTAGATCATTTTCGATGTCACAGTTGCTCTTGCTGAGGGACTCAAAAACTTGTGTTCTCTTGTTTGTAGCAGCCATATAGAATGAACTAATTGGTGGTTAAAAATCACTTTACTACATCATTTGGATAATAAATTTGAATAACGTTTTGTGTAATATAATATTACTCATTACAACACTAATTTGGTATAATTCTAACCTATCTAATCCAACATCATAATATAATCCAATCTTATCCTCTATACCAAATAAAAATAGAGAAATGTTTAGTTTATTTAATATGGCCCCTTAACATCATTAGGTTACACTTAAAAGAAATTTTCTTTGAAACCCAGTTACAAAATTTTAATTCTATAATTTCGTATTACATATGATTGTGAAAGAGTAATACAACACATTTTAATTAATCAAAATGCTTATCCTAGATAAGGTGTTATTTTAACATGCAATTTTTTTAAAACAAACTTACGCTAATTTTTCCTACATATTCCTCTCATCTGATGGAACATGGTCTCTAACCAACAATAACCATCCTTGAGAACTAGTAATATAACCAAAAGCAGATAGCGTTCACTCATTACAAATAGCCTAGTAAATGGCCTAATCCTTCAGAAAACATTTCTTCCTAGTAAATAGATGCCCATCAGTCATCACAAGTAGTCAAAACAAGAAAGGCAAGGAAGGCATCCAAAAATTAAGAGCATGCAGATCATTTCCAGAAATCTCGAACTAAAGACTCTCCAGATACTTTTATTCACTTTACTCATACCTAACAGCACAAGGCCTTAAGGTCATAAAACTCACTTACAAAAGACAATCCATTTCAGTTTCACATAAAAGAAGTTGCAATGTTCTGCTCTTCTCCATATCAGAAAACGCAATATGTTTATTAAACATACTTATTATCCCCACATGGCCACAGACCTCAACAGCATTGCATAATGCTTTTAGGAATAAAGAAAAGATGTGAAGGTACGAGGGAGGTCAATTAGCCAAACATCCATTGCTAAAGGCAGTGTTATTATGAAGCTTTCCATGAAGACAGGGGAGGAGTTTCAGAGTCCTCATAAGTAGATATATCAGTGCCATATCTATGACCCCTAACAGCATCTTCTGTGGCAATAGATTCAAGTTCAGCCATGTCTTCTGGAGTTAAATTCACAGACAAAGCTTTGATGTTTTGATTGAGGTTTTCAATCTTGGTGGTTCCAGGAATGGGGCATACATCATCTCCTTGGTGATGAACCCAAGCTAGTGCAAGCTGTGATGGGGTGCATCCCTTCTTTGCTGCTATTTCATTAACACGCTCATATAACTTATTGTTATGTTCCAAATTTTCAGGCTGGAACCTGGGTAGGTACTGCAGTGATTGAAAAACATGCATTTTAGAATTGAAACTGAACTTGAATCATTAAGAAAGGAAACCCTTACTGGGATTTATATGCAGCGGAAAATGCAAGATTCATGTAAATATTGGGAGGGTGTAAACTAGGAGCAGATTTAACAAGAACAAACTATTATGATGGGACTTGGGCAAACAAATATGTTGATTCAGACTAGAAGAACAAAACAGTGGTTCTCAAACTTGCAACACCCAAATGCACGTGCAAATTGCAATACATTCCAAATACCAACATGTTGATTGTTTGTTTACAAACCTGTCTAAAGTCATCCTTCGAAAAGCTTTCAACCATCTTAGGTCCTGATGATAGGAATCCTCGTCCTAGAGGACTGTATGCAACAATCCCAATCCCAAGTTCCCTAAGAAATCAGCAGGATATTGCATCAGAATTAGTACAGTTCTGCAATAATAATATATTCTTTTAGAGTCTAGACAATTCAGGTAGCCCCATCAATGCATTACCTGCAAGTAGGAACTATCTCTTTCTCCACATCCCTTGACCATAAGGACCACTCCAACTGCACAGCTGTTATTGGATGAACAGCATGAGCTCGTCTAATTGTTGAAGCAGAGGCTTCAGATAAACCTATGTACTTTATTTTACCCTCTTCAACTAGCTTCTTAAGTTCTCCGACCTTCCAAATGCCCACAGAAGATATTAGACATGCTGAAAGCAAGCTTGTTAAACAATATAATTTGCATAAAGAGCACAACGAAAAAGGAAAAAAGTAGCAAGAAAATCAAACTGCAACCCCTTAGCAGATTGTTAGTTTAATCAAACAAGTTTGAATGAAAGATACAGTGAAAGTGAACAGTAATGATAACATGAAGAGTATACACCATGCTTTCAGGTGTTACCAATAATGATACGGTGACATTCTGAGATTTCATTCAAAAACTTTCATAAGATAACTGAAAAGCTGAAATATGAAGTAACTACGATCAATCAAGTGTACTGCCAGTTGAATGTAAAACCTCATCTCAATCGACAAGTTTACAATCGGTGTGTAAGACAAGATGCTTTAGATGATGTTTAAAACATGAATAACATTGTTTTTGGGCAGTATAAACATGCAGAATATACACATCAGCCTGGTCTGTAATATGCATTAGACTTAGATATCTGAGACACATATAAACATTTGGAAAATCTTTTTCTTTTCGAACCTTTTGCACATCATCATCACTCAGTAAATCAATAACAAATTTGAAGCGTATTACAATAATGAAGAAACAGCATCTGTAGATAGACTTATTGCAAACAGAACAGACCATTGTAATTGGGGAGATCAATTGTTGGTACATACAGCAAAATTGAATGCAGACAACAAACTTTACCATTCACAATGCAAGATGAAAGAGTAGTATCATATCTCTTATTCAACAATCAATTTTTAAGTGAGTCTATTACATGGATGTTCATTCCAAAAAGTACTTCTAAACGCTGAAAACCAAAGACTAGAGAAGCACATGAAAAGAAACGTTTTTGACTAGTTAAAAAATGATTTCGCTGACACCAAAACCAATCCAAAACACGAGCAAGAATGGAAGGGTAAAGAGGGTCAAACCGTGACTTCTATGGGAACACGAGTATCAACCCGATGCTGGTAATAAAGATCAATACAATCAACATCAAGTCGCTTCAAGCTGGCCTCGCAGGCAGCTCTCACATAAGCAGGATCACCGCGGATTTCCCTCTTGCCATCTGCGAAGCTGATACCAAATTTTGTGGCCAATTCAACTTTCTCTCGCATTCCTCCCTTCAATGCCTGCACCACATATATAAAACATTCAAAAGCGCTTGTTAACAAGGCTTCTTCACCATATATAAAAAGCAAACGCAAATGGTTTTAGCACCTTGGAAAGAAGGATTTCATTGGTGTGAGGCCCGTAGATATCAGAGGTGTCAAGGAAGGTGATACCAGAGTTGATGGCATGGTGGATCAAAGCGATCATATCAGGTTCAGGCTTTGGAGGGCCATAGAAGGCCGACATCCCCATGCAACCAAGCCCTTGTGCTGAAACTTCCAGGCCTTGAGAACCCAGCTTCATTCTTCTCACTGTCGCCATGAACAACACTGTGGAGTTGATTACTTCTTGCTAAGCGTAAGTCCGAGGCTTCCTTTGGTGAGTGCGGAAGAGGAGTGGATTGAAATGGCTTAAATAACTGTGTGGTCACTGGGTTTGGTAAAGGCTATGCGAGTGGTTAGTGGGTTTTTTCAGCTTTGACAACTGACGGGCAGGTGAGAACCAACGCCATCGCTTATTTCATTCTTATCGTAACGCCTTACGTTAGCAATTTTGGTAACCGCCTATGTGTCCTTTATTTCTCCTTAATTACCATGTAAGTTATTCTTTATTAAATAGTTTACAAGTTTTATATTTTTTATTAAATTGATCCGCCTTATCCATGACTACTAAATGAGCTCCATATTTTGTTTAAAGTAGTTAGATTTAGAAAAATATCACGTTTTAAAAAAAATTTTTAAAAATAATTCTTTTTATCCCTAACCTTTTTAAAATTTTTTGAATAATCTAAACCGTTAATTAACTGATAGTCAACAATAACTTTAAGTAGTTTAAATTGTAATTTAACAATTTAAATTTAAAATTATTTTGAACAATTTAATATATAAATTCATTATTTTATAAGAGTAATCAAGTAATTTACGTGTCACTAATAACTATCAAAAATAAAAATATTTTTTTAACATATTTTGTTAACGTTAACTATTAGTTGATTGACGATTTAAACATTTTTGAAGAGTTTTGAAAAAGTTAAGAATAAAAAAAATTGTTTTCAGAAGAACTTTAAAAACCTAATATTTTTCGAAAATCAAGGACTAAAATAAAGTTTTTCCATATAAAAATATAATTAATGGTCATAAATATTTTGAAATATGTTAAAATTAAATACTAAATATGCAAAAAAAAAAAACCTATCGCTTTATTCATTGGAACCAGTGCTAGATGGGATAGCGACTAAAAGCCACTTTTTAGTTTTTCCTGTCTATAAGCTCATTTTGGGGATTAAAAATTAAAGATTTTATTAAATTTCAAATACTATGTAAAAATTAAATTTAATTTAAAATAATTAAAAAATATATATATAAACCCAATCTGAATTTAGAAATATCATTTTGCGGATATACATACTCCTTATCTAATTATCTTTTAAATTTAATAAAATAGCTATATAAAGTTATCTTTTTTTTTTTTTTATAGTAAATTAAATTAAAACAACTTATTGACATCCAGACATTGGATACCTCTTTGTAACAAAATCCCATTAACTTACAGGGAATTGGTCTCCTACTAAGATAGCTATTTCCCCAAAATTAGATATTGTTCACTCATCAATGATATTGGATTTTTTTTTTTTTTTCCCTTTCTAACTCATATAAACAAAAATCCGAAATCCTAGAAAATAGCCTGATCCTTATAGAAAAACATTTTTTCCATATACAAACCTAGTAAATAGATGCCCATCAGCCATCAGAAGTAACCAAAACGGCACAGGCAAGGAGTGCTTCCAAAAATTCAGAAAATGCAGAATCATTTCCAGAAATCTCAAACTAATAAAGATTGTAGTAATGGATTCAAGTTCAGCCATTTCTTTTGGAGTCAGGGGGTTGTTTGTTTTTTCATCCGAAAACTGAATAGTACTGCAATTCACATTACTGAAATCTCAAATCTGAATAACATATTTGTATTTTGTTTTTTTGTTTTTACCTCTGAATGTCTTGTAAATTTGTTTATTTTTTAAAATTAAAATTGTCTTAAAATTAATAATTTGATATTTATACCCTTTTCATTTGTTTTTTTTTTAAATTAAAATTATTTGAAAACTAATAATGTAATATTTATACCATTTTCACTATTTGTTGTTATATAATTTTAATTAATTTAATATAAACAACTAAAAATAAATAATTTAATAAATTCTTAAACATTTTAAGTACATGTTAATAATATTTTATTTATAATTAAAAATCTATTAGCATTAACCATATTAATATATTTAACTATATTAATATATTTAAGAGAGCAGCTAAAAACATAAATATTTAAATTGTAAATTAAAATACAATAGTTTAATTTTCAGACAATATGGAAAGAGATGTATTTAAGTTTATTTTTTCAAATATATTTCTTACAAGTATCAAAGAAAAAAAACAGAAAAGAAAATTTGAAAAATACAAAATTAGAATAAATTTGAAAATATGTTATTTTGGAATGATAACCTTGAAATAGAATCAATTAAATGCATTTAAGTGATTTGTTTATAAATTCTTATTTTTTTATTTTTAGTTGTTTTTGGGTGACTTTAAATGGTTTGATCACTTAAAAAAAATGAAAATAACTTAATAGATATAATTTAACACAATTAAATTTTAAGTGGAAAAAATAAACAATCTCTTAGTTTCACAATCAAAGCCTTGATGTTTTAATTAAGGTTTTCAATATTGTGGCTCCAGGAATGGGGCGAATGTCATCTCCTTGGTGATGGAGCCAAGCTGGTGCAAGCTGTGATGGGCTACATCCCTTTCTTTGTTGCTATTTCATTAACACGCTCATATACCTTTTCGTTATACTCCAAATTTTCGTGTTGGAACCTGGGTAGACACTGCAAATTCAATACAAATGCATCTCAGAATTGTTGGTAGATTGTTTCTTTTCTTCTTTTTATTTTTTTTGGAGGGAATTGTTGGTAGATAGTCAAATAAATATAGATATATAAATTTAGGTGGTGCCGTGCAGTGGTGTAGGATGGTCGGTTGCTAGGTGTTTGAGTTAAAAGGCGTTTTGGTGGAAGCGAGACTGACATCCTACGCGGTTTTTGAAGGGTTAGATAAAAATATATTACTTTATGTTAGGAATAGAGTTGACAAATGGAGTTTACGATAAAAATATATTACTTTAAGTCTACATAAGTACAGAGCAAGTATGACTATATATATATAGCCATCTTATGTTGGTTAAGATACAACTTGAATGTCATAGACTTCGAGTTAATTAAAATATTATTACAATTTTGTCAGGATTATTTTACATCAATAATGAGCCACGTGCATGCATGGAATCAATTCAATAATCAATTCTACATATTCTAGACTTTGAAAGCAATGATTATTCAGACCATGATAATTCTACGTATACACTAAAACATTAATTATAGGCATGCAAGTGGCTCTTGATTGATGTAGAATAATCACAACAAAATAATAATAATAATATTTTATGAAGCTGGAAGTTTCATAAAATATTGTAACTCGAAGTCGGTAAACTTCAAGTTGCATGACCGACATAAGAATGCTATATATGGCCATACTTGAGAACTTGAAAAACACTAAAATGTTTAGAAACCTCCATTGTCCAGTAACTTCTAGAAATGTCCATTAGTTCATCAAAAATCATTACTGTGATTTTATATGCAGTGAAAATATATATGTAAATATTTGAGGACGTAAACTCATTGCAGACTTGAGCACAAAAATATTACCATGGGATTTGGGTGAAAAATGTGTTAACTCAGACCTAGATAAAGTAGACAAGTGGTTGTTAAACTTCCAACCTCCAATAATGATACTAGGAAAAATTTTAACATTCCAAATACTGGCATGTGCATGGTTTGTTCACAAACTTGTCTGAAGGCATCCTTTGAAAGGCTTCCAACCATCTTAGGTCCTGATGATAGGAATCCTCGCCCCAGAGGGCAGTATGCAACAATCCCAATGCCAAGTTCTCTGAAAAATCAGGAGGACTGAATTAGAATTTGTATAGTTCTTCAATTATAATCTATTCTTTTTGAGTCTATACAATTCGGTCAGTCACATTAATGTCTTACCTGCAAGTTGGTACTATCTCTTCCTCCACATCTCTTGACCATAAGGACCACTCCAACTGCACAGCTGTTATCGGATGAACAGCATGAGCTCGTCTAATATATTGTTGAAGCACAAGCTTTGGATAGATGTACATACTTTATTTTACCTTCGCCAACTACTTTCTTGAGTTCTCTTATCTTCCAAATGCCACATAAAAAGATATTAGACGTATTGAATAGCAAGCTTGTTCACAAAATTTGTGCAATATTGTAAAAGGTGACATACTATAGCAGGACAATCATGTATATATATATATATATATATATAGTGCAATTCCTCTGCAGATTGTTAGTGTAATCAAACAAGTTTCAGTAAAAGGCACAACTAATGTGAACGATACTAATGACACAGAAACATAAGCAAGTATTAGGTTTTCAGGTGTTACTGATAATGATACGGATTGAGATTCCATTTAAAGACTTAGATAATTGAAAACCTGGAATGAGACGGAATTATTATTACTACCAGATGAATATCAGATCTTATCTCAGTCAACGAATATGATTCAAGGTTATAAGTATTATCAATCAAACATTACTGAAGCACTTAAACTGAAACACTATAGACTACTTAAAGAGCTATCTTAGTGACACCAAAATCAATCCAAAATGTCATCTCAGAAACTATGTAGTACAAGAGCAACAAAGGAAGGCTATAGAGACAAACTGTGACTTCAATTGGAACTCGGGTATCAACACGATGCTGGTAATATAGAGATCAATATAATGAACATCAAGGCGCTTAAAACTGGCCTCGCAAGCAGCTCTCACATAAGCTGGATCGCCGCGCACTTTCATCTTGCCATCCGAGAATCTGAATGCAAATTTTGTCGCCAGCTCGTCTCTTTCCCTCATTCCTCCTTTCAAAGCCTACCCAAAGTCACACGCAGAAGAGTGAGCTTGGAAGTGCTTCTTCGGCCAAGTGCTCCTATAGAAAATGCTTTTGCCAGAAACCCTTTATACAAAACACTTTTATTACTCAAAAGTGATTTTCCATGGAAGCACTTGGTAACAAAGATATTCAAGTGTTTTTATAAAAACACCCTCTCTACCTATTCAAACGTGGTTAATACAAAATTGCTTTCATTCAGAAACGATTTTCCACAATATGCTTCTAGATTACAAAAGAAAAGAAAAAAACTGACCTAACACGGGAGGGCTTTCTACAAAAGCAGCTTTTCCCATTTGTAAACAATTTCAATAAAGCACTGTAAACAATAAAGAGAGAGAGAGAGAGAGAAGTAGAGTGAGCAAACCTTGCCAAGAAGGATTTCATTGTCAGCTGTGTCAATAAAGGTGATGCCACTGTTGATGGCATGGTGGATCAAAACATTCATATCGGGTTCAGGCTTTGGAGGGCCGCAGAAGGTAGACATGCCCATGCAACCAAGCCCTTGTGCTGACACTTCGAGGCCTTGTGAACCCAACTTCATTCTTCTCACTGTCGCCATTTCTGAGCTTATTTTATCCTCGTGAAGGAGAAAATTGAACCCAAAAGAAAATGGGTCAAAATCTGATCACTACGGATCACTTAAATGCATCCAACCAAGCTTAGAGATATTGATAGATGAAGTGTCATCAAACAAAGGCCTCTACTCACACATGGCATGCAAAGAAGTAAAAAGTTGCCAAATGTCTTCGTTCTGATTGCCTACTAATGCATGTCAAATAAATGTCAAAGTACATATATGAGCTCAAACCAATGACTATGCTGTTGGTTGGCTTACTCACATCCATCTGGCAGAAGACCTAAGCAAAGGGAATGCATATATAATGATGACCACCAATGTGACCAGAAATTATTCATATCAATGACATTATAAATAACAAAGCCTCTAAGATAATGGCACGTGAAAAACTTCCATACAATGTATTTGCCAGTTGCTTGAAAGTTATAATTATTCTTTCATAAATCATATAGTTTTATAAATGGCCTAAATATAATTTGAGCGTAGGAGGTTCCTTGCAAGCACAGGCAGAATGCAGAGAGGGCTAACTTGGGCAATAGCGTAGGTCAGCTTTCGGAGAAAAAATTACAGGTGTCGATATTGCCATAGGTTGATATGATTTACCCACCTATTGTTGGAGAATTATAAGAGAGATCAAACACAACAATGTATGAATAATACTTACTCAATTAAAACAATTGTTATAACAAACTAAATAGTATAACAACAAAAAAGAAACAAAGTATTCAAACTAAAACCATACACTGACTTGAATGACAAATGGAGATTTAGGCTTGCAAATGGTTGCAATGTCCTTAAGACAAATTTCTACCCTCTCTTGTGGTTGAAATTCTTTGATGCTTGTCTTCTCAAGATTCAACAATCTATAATATTGGTTCTTAACATTTAAACTAATACTCAACAGAACCAAAGTTGAGTTTTTGAGTACAGAAATGTAGATGAGAGAGATTATGAGTGAGATAAAAGGTGGTTTTTCTCATGTAACTACCACTATGTATATGCATGTTAGTGTCCTTTCATTCACATTTATGTCTTGCTGGAAAGACATCAATATCAACTGAATGGGGAGTGAAGAGCTGTGATCATCTAATGGTGTTTAGAGGCCTATAAATAGAAACCTCTCCCATTCGTTCTAGTATCCAGTACTGAACGTTTCAGGGCTTTCAGTGAAATATGAAGTGTTTATTTCATTGATCTTTTCCTATATTCTAGTATATAGCTTTTGCACAGTGATTTGAGTTAGTAGTTCTAGTAATTGCTTTCCGACCATATACAACAATACTGAAGTTTCATTTTCCGCTGCGATTACTCTATTTATTATGATTACCAACATATATAGTACAGATGCTAATCAGGAGGAAATTATGAAGCTTTTGCTTTGAGGTAGTGCAAATGGAAATAAGATTCCTTTAATTGCAATAGTTAGACAGGGAGGAATTGGGAGAAGACTACACTTTCGCTTTTGTAAAAGGCAGTTATGTTGTTATGCAGTTCAAAATATTTTAGTGCTCTTCATAGCATATGAAATTTGTTGATTTCATAATAAGATATTATAATTTTAATTTAGTTTCAATTTATTAATTTTTGAAATATTATATTATTATAAAAAGACCGCTCCAACTGGACAGCTGTTATTGGATGAACAGCATGAGCTCGTCGAATTGTTGAAGCAGAAGCTTCGGATAGACCTACATACTTGATTTTACCCCTTCAACTAGTTTCTTGAGTTCTCCCACCTTCCAAATGCCATTGAAAAAGATATTAAACGTATTGAATAGAAAGCTTGTTCACAAAATATATGCAATGAAAAATGGGACATGCTAGCTAGACAATCATACGAGGTTCATTTGTTAGTGTTTTAGTGGAAAGTGCTTTTCGGAAAAGTATCTGTTGAATGCACTTAATTTAGAAAACACTGTAAGTAAGTCTGTTAGAAGTTTCTTTTTCACCTGTACTTTTTCATTCCAAAAAGTAGTTCTAAATATTTTTAACCAAACATTGTATGTAGAAATATTTCACTTGGGACTATTTAAAGAGCGATCTTAGTGACACAAAAATCATTCCAAAATGCCATATCAGAAACAGATAAGCAAGAATGAAAGGTTAAAGAGGGAGCTTCAAGCTGGCCTCGCAAGCAGCCCTCAGATAAGCTGGATCACCGCGCACTTCAGTCTTGCCATCCAAAACGACAAGCGAAATGACAGCAAATTTCGTAGCTAGTTCAACTCTTTCCCTCATTCCTCCTTTCAAAGCCTACCAAAAGACGCAGCTTAAAGAGTGAGCTTGGAAATGCCTTACTGGAATCCAGAGAAAGTACTCAATTGCCTGTTAACAAAGTAATCAACAAGTGCTTCTTCACCAAGCGCTCCTATATATAGAGAATTTCTAGTAAAACACTTTTATTCAAAAGTCCTTCATAAAAGTCCAATTCACTTTAGTGCAAGATGATTTTCCATGGAAGCACTTGTTGATAATAAAAAAAATAAAAATTAAAAAAAAAAATCAAGTGTTTTTATAGAAAATGATTTTACAAGAGAAATCCCCCAAAATCGGTCCTTTTATGGGAAGTTTTTTTTTTTTTTCTTTCTCCAATGTTTTCATTATTTTTGTCAAAAATTATTGGTGCTAGGTCCATCGTACCTAATATATATACATATATATATATATATATATATATAAAACAATCTATAACTTGTCTCCTATCACCACAACTCATTTCTAATCACCATATTTGACCACCGTCTCTTCTTTCTTCCTCGTCCTCATCCTCTTTCACTCCCTCTCCGTCGTCTTCATGTTCGCCCTCTTCTTCTTCTTCTTCTTCTTCTTTTTCTTCTCCTTCTCCTTCTCATGCAATTATTTTTATTTCTGTCATGACTGACTCAATGGTCCAATGATGGCTCATGTCAACGAAAACTTGTTGTGACTCATGACAATGGTTACATTGTGATGAATTACAACATAGTTGATTAATGAGTCATTTTATGGCCATGACTCGAGGTCGAGGGACCTCCATCGATGGAAATCTGGCAAACTCAATTCATGAAGTTCTAGCAACCTTCAGTGACGGAAGTTGTTGGACCTTTGTTGGAGGTCTCGATCTCTATTCATTAAGGTTTCAATGACCTCCATCAAGTCGCTAGACCTCAAATGAAGGTCGCAACCATCATTCTTGGAGGTTTGACCTCCATCATATGATGTAGGTCGTTGTAAAGGTCTGATGGCCTCCATCACAACGTCGCTTCTCAATCGATGGATTTTTTGGTTTATTTAATTTTTCAATTAGAATGTAAAAGATATATTGGTTATTTTTGCATTCAATGAGGGGTAATTTTGTCCGAAAAGGATAAAAACAATAAAGCTAGAGTGATGCTATTTGCAATCCACCACATATCTTTGTATACTCCATTTTTTTAACGACAATTTTAACCTAAATTAAAACTACTACGATGAATTTAAAAAGCTAAAGACACTACTGGCACATTATTCTTTCTCTTTTACAATTACAAACTATAAAATATCTCTTTTTTCTCCAATATTTTAAAATTTCATTGATTTCAAAGTGAGAAAAAAATAATATACAATCAAAGATGAACTTTGAATTAATGAAGAATTATTTGCAAGAAACTTCAAACAATACTGAAGAAATAAGTTTTAGTTAGTTTTAAACTTGTAGGTTTTAAACTATATGTTGTATTGAAATTTTACTACGCATGGTTAAAGTACTAATTTATTTATCTAAATTGAATCCATTGATATATGTATATATTGCTTTTAAAATTATTAAAAATTTTATCAAAATTCTTTTCTAAGACAAACTTAGTCAAAATTAATAATGGGTATATTGAAATAAAATAAATATCTTTAAACGTTTAATTTTATAAATGAAATGTCTTTGAAATAAGAATACGAAGTCAATTGTTAAAAAAAGAAAAGAGAAGAGAGAGAGAGAGAGAGAGAGAGAGAGAGAGAATATGAGTGTCAAAAACATAAAAAGGACAAATAATTAGTATACTTTAACTTTTAAGCTTTCAACTAGTCCACCCTATGTCATTGAAACCCTAAAGCGAAGCAAAATCCCTAATCGAAAGAAACCAAAGAATGAAAAAGAGAGAGAGAAACTAGAGAAGAGAGAAAAACCAAAGAAGAGATAGAGATACTAGAGAAGAGGGAGAGAGACCGAAGAAGAGAAGGGGCAAAGAAGAATTATTGATTACTCGACAAGTAGTCGGCAAATACTATTCACTGACGGTCAAGCTAGATCAAATCTGTAAAAAAAACTTAAAAAATTTTCGACAAGATCAAAACACAATTATATGACATTGACCAATTGGTTTGATACTTTTATCTATTGGCCATTGGGATTTTATAACAACTCTTTAAAGACAAAGTTTTCGGAACTTGGAGGGAGATTAATATCATTATGACCAAAACTCATATATTGGTGTAATTTTATTAAACCTTGTGGGAGGTTTGTGTAATTTGTCCTAGTATTTATAAATACACACACACACACACACTCAAACACAAACTCTCATCCCATTTTCTCTCATGTTGCACAACTCATCTCTCACCCTCCTTAGCTCATCTTTCACCCTTCTGCTCTCTCATGTCACACCTTCATCTCATCATCCAAAAAAACCCTACTTCATCCATCTTCCACCATTACTCCATCATGGATTGCTTTCTCATCACTACTAAGCTTGTTAAAATAGTGTTAGTTTCATTTACCAAAAATGACAATAATGAGATGGTATAGTCGATTGTGGAGGGGAGGACATCATCCTACTTGTTGGAGTTGAAGTTGGGTGATTGCAAGAGGGCAGCAGACGTATGGCAAGGAAGATGTGAAGTATGGTGAGTGTTAACTGATCTATTTCACTTTTTTTTTTGAAAAAATAATTCAAGTTGGGCTAAGTTGGACCGATTACTCGGTCAACTCGGCCAACTACTCACCTCCAATGAGTAAAACCTCCAATTTGGGTGTTATCGGACTGGCACTATACCAGTCAGCATTTAACAGGTAAAAAATCAATCAAATCGACCGATTTTGAAACAATGGGAAAAACAAAATGCAAGTTTTGTAAGAACAAAATGGTGTCTATGGCGGCGAAGAAGAAATGCAAATAAAAAGGAAAAAAAAGGTGTCTGCAGTAATGAAGAAGATGAACAAATCTGGTTCAATGGTGGTATATGGTTTTTTAGGGTTACGAGAGACAATTTTACGCATGTGCCCTTCAAACCAATACAAAAATTGGATTTCATGAAGGGGCATATACGTAAATGTATAAGATAAATAAATAAATATATATATATTATTAGAGTTGGTTTCTTAGGTCGGTTTGGTTCTGGATACCCAGAACCAAACCAAACTGAGAAACACTCGGTTTTCCTAACTGTCAACTTGAACACCCTTCACTTAAACATGGGAACTGAATCGAATACCCCCAGGTTGGTTTGGATCGAGTCATTCGAGTTGGTTTCCATGTTTGATGCTCAACCCTACATAAGAATGTAATGAAAAAGATTCTAAAATTATTGAAAAATGGAAATTTTAGTGAGTCTGTTATTATCGTAAGGTTCCTTTTACCAAAACATCTTTCACAAAAAGGCATTAATTCCAACTACTAAAAAATGCTTAATACAAAATTGCTTTACTCAGAAGCGACTTTTTATGGAAGTGTATTTTATATTAAAAAAAAAAAAAACAGACTAAACACATGATATCTTTCTACAAAAGCGATTTTCCCATTTGCCAACAATTTTATTAAAGCATTGTTGACGTCCGGAAACGGTCAACCAGAGATTCTAGGGCCCAGACAGCGAACTTGGCAATTAAAGGTTCTAGTCGTACTGATGGAGGGATAATAAATATGCGATCAATGAAGTTTAAGGTTGGTGGTAATTAATTCAGGTGGAGGAGTGTCGGCCTTGGTGGTTGGTCGGATTTAATAAGGTGATCAGCAAAAAATTAAAGAGAAAAGAGAGAGAGAAAGAGAGAACACAAGGGTTTTTTATGTGGTTCGGTGACTGCACCTACGTCCACGGTCACTCTGGGGTTATTTCGGCAGAGTGACAGTTCTCTAGTATGTTAAGCTTGTTTGTACAGTAGAATGTCTCCTATCTTTATAGAGGAGGGGAGATGACAATATAAAAATACAAAAGAAAGTTACACACGTTACTGGTAACGACTAGTTTCAACTAAAACTGACATTGTCATGCTGCATTAATTGTAAAGGTAATGATGATTTTCTTCCTACACAGATCTGCATTTAATATACCTGAAGAGGCCTTCACTTCATTAAATGCTTCTGGGTAATTGTGTAAGCAGTTTCCGGCGGGAAATCATGAGGGTTGGTAATTCTGACAACTTGCTATACACGGTATCCCCTGGGTAAGCCTTCTGGTCAGCCAGGTGATGCACACTGGAGGAGAGCTGACATGGCCAAGAGGAGAGGTAAGGCGATTTGGGGATCTATACGAGCTCGTGAGCTCGCGACCTTGCGAGCTCCCCGAGCTGAAGGTACGAGCAGGGGGCATCCTGGGAACTATTGCTGGCTTGCAACATGGGCGGCCTCACGAGCTGGGCTTGCAACTGCTGGTCCCATCCTTGGGCCTCCTAAGCCCTGGCTTCTGTTTAAATTAAATAAGTATGTACTGGCCTATCTGGGCCGAACCAAAAAATGGGCATAACATCAAGCCCCCTAGCTCTCTGTGCGTTCTGCGGACTGGGAGCTGACTTGAACATGTGATTGGCGCCCATTTTCGAATCTTCTGGTGTCGTTTCAGTCTCCGTACTGTAACCGTCGACACATGGCGTCCATACGGGCGTTGGAGCCGAAAAGCGTGTCTCGGGACCGTATGCATTAAATGTGCACGTCTTGTAACTGACAGGCATGATGGCACACGACCGAGATTGGTGCCTAGCCGTTGGATCTTTGACGATTATGCCTTTATGTTGGATCGGATGGCTGGGGACGTACGTCCTGGCCTATATAATCCATAGGCCTCTTCAAATTTCTCTTTTTGCTTTCCTGATACAACTTCAGCACCCTTCTTTCCACCATTTCTTCTTCTCTGCTTCTTCTGGTTTGTTATCCGCCTTCGAACAAACTTTTCAGACTCCGCCACTTCAGGAATCAGCCACCGCTCTCAGCAAGTCGTACACAGTTCAAACAAGGTAGCTCTTCTCCTGTTTTGCTTTTTATGTTATTGTAGGATTTGCTCCTGAGTTGTGTTGTTATTTTCTGCTTATGTATCACATCCGTTGGTCCCTGTAAGCCTGTTAGGCCTTTAAAGATTTGTTGTGTTAGTTGCTTGAGTATCTGCGTACGCTGGGGGCGACCTGGCTGTTAATCTAGGTGTCCCATCTCTTAGCCATGTGTTGTTGTTTAGGATTTTTCGATGACAGTGTCCCCTTACTGCCTGGTAGGGTACCTGTAAACATAGGGTTAGCAACACACATATTTAGAGTGATAGAGTACCTGACGGGCCCGTGTCCCTGGGCCTTCTCTGGTCCTTTGGAGGCCAAGTGTGCGACCTGACGAATAGGACAACAGCTCCAGGAATTCTTTTTGTGTCTTGCTAGGCTCAGTATGTTGTAGGAGTTCTGATGTCATTCCTTCTGTGTTGTAGATGTCAGGTCGCTCACGCACTGGTCGAGGCAGGGCTCCTGCTTCCAGGAGGCGGGCAGGACGTCAGACTAGTGAGGCCGAGGCTACGACCTTGCGAGCTAGTCCGTCCAACGAGGAGGTCGCATGAGGGGACGAGGTTGCTGAGGAAATGGACCCCCATCCATTTAAACACACGCCCTCGCTCGTTACTCTTCCAAAGCTGGAGGCTTGGGCCCAGGAATTCAGCTTCCCCTTGGGGTGCAAAGCTAACGTCCCCGCGGCCACTGATCGGGCCGCTCATCCTCCTGAGGGCTTTGTGGCGATCAGCCGTGAACATATAGAGCTCGGCTTTAGGTTCCCTGTTCCTGGCTACCTCAAAAATCTCTTGAACGACCTGAAGCTCGCCCCATTCCAATTAACCCCGAACTCGTATGCCTACATAACCACCTTGGCTGCGGCGTTCGTTAAGTACAAACTAGGGTTCCCTTCACCCCGCATCCTCCGTAGTGTTTTCAGTTTTAAGGCGATCTCTAGGAAGGACGGACTCTACTACGCCACGCCTCGCCAACATTCTACTCACAAGACGTATTTACCCCAGAGTTGCACTAAGTCCAACGTGGGGGAATACAAGTCAAATTGGGCCATGTTCACGTGCCCTTCGCTCGCCGGGCTGAATAATAGGAGTTTCGTGATGACACCTAGTAGGCACACAAGCACTTAAATAATATTAGAAGTAGCTTCTCTTTTTTTTTTTTTTTTTTTTTTACGAGCTGGCTTTTGTTTGTAGGTGTCGCAGCTCCTGGTTACCAGCTTAGACAGGACGAGCTCTCTATTTTGAATGCTTATGCAACAGTCAAGGAACCAACCGATGACTTTTTTCCTTCCGGTAGCGAGCTGGTAGAGCGGGGTCTCGCGCCATCTGCCATAAGTCCTCTTCTGAATATAGTCCAGCACTTGGGAATAAGGGGGAAAGGTGCGAGGTCCCTTCCGCCCTTGCTGCTCCTGCACAGTCAGAATCAGATCCGCAGCCCCTGCAACGAAGGTCTCCGAGCCCGAGCTTCCAGACCAGCGCATCTTCGGGCGACATGGGAAGGCTTACGATGTCCGTTCCTCCTCTCAAATCGGTTCCTCCTGTCGGACCGGCCGAGGTCGTCGAGGTGGATGACACTTCATCAGATAGCTCGCAGAGGGCGCCCCCTCAGCCCGCTGCAGCTGCTCCTCCTCCAACTAGGCCATCCGTGACTCCTCAGAAGCGAGCTGCCCATCCTGGAGAACAAAGTCTTTCCTCAGCGAAGAAGGCTGAGGTTTCGGTTGAGCGAGGTCCTCCCGAGGAGCAGGAGACTGAGGCCCTTGTCAGGAAGAAAAAGGGGAAAGCCATAGCAGCACCCTCAGCTCCGAAGAAGAAGAAGGGCGTCGTCGAGGTTCGCAAGCCCGGGGCAGTTATTATCGGCAGGGAGCTAGGTCTTGAGGCACCTATGCGACCTGCAGGGAGTCGCAGGGAGACTCCGAGCCGCATCCTGATGCAGCAAAGGAGATGGAATATCTTAACAACTTCGTGGAACCCGTGCCCGGAGTAATGGGGAAGCGCGATCCGGAGCTGCAGAAACCTGAGCTCTCAGGTCAGAACCTCGTAGCTTTCGCAGCTCGCCACACGGCGTTGGTAAGGTTTAACCCCCCTGTACCTTGATTTTCCTCGGCTCAGATTTTAACAACTCTTCACTTTTTCAGTTGGGTATGGCAACCGTGAAGCTGATGAGGGAGGTAGACGATCAGCTTGGCGAGAAGGAGGCCTTTAGGGTGTCCAAGGTGCAGTTCGAGGAGGAGAAGAAAGTGATGCAGGAGGAAATCAACCTCCTCCAGAAGGATAATGTGGAGCTTAAGGCCAAGCTTAAGGATGCTGATGCGGCCTTGTCACAGGAGATCGCTCGCAAGGAGGCCGCTACCTCTGAAGCCAACAAGGCCCACAGTGAACTAAATCAGCTGAAGGGCGAGCTCAGTGCTGTAAAGGTAAAGCTACAGGTTGCTGAGGATAAAGTAAGTCAGCATCAGTGGGACTTGGGAGCAGCCAGAGGGAAACTCGCGAGGGCCGAGGAGAAGCAGGCCGAGGCAGAAGCGAAATTGGTCAGACAGGGAGGAAGCTGGCTCAGACCGAGGCGGGCATTGAGGCCAGGTTAGCTCGGGAGCGCAACAGGGTCGAGGAAGAGGTCGAGAGGGCATTTCTGTTCAGCATGTGGGAGCGCTACCCGGACTTGGACTACTCCTTCTTTGGGTCAGAAGGGGTCCAAATGATCCGGGAGTTTGCGGAGCTTACTGCAGGTGCTCAGAGTGCGCAACATGCGGATACTTCCTCTGCTCCCCCAGTTGATCCATCTGCTGTCCCAATCCCTTTGCCAGAACAGGTCCCTGAGGTACCTTCAGCTTTAGAGGATCCTCCAATGCCTGAGCCCCAAGCAGAGGCCCTTCCTGATTTACCAGCTCCTAAGCCCGTCCCTGAGGCAGAGCCCCCAGTAGAAGCCTCAGTTGATCCTGCTCCCTCAGATGAACCAGTTGGTATGTAGGGCATTTTCATTTCATTTGTTTGTTTGACTTCTTGTAATTTTCTATTTGTTTGAACTCAAGCAACGAGCTCAAAGCTCGAAATTATAATATTGGATTTCCTGCACAATTTCAGTATTTTGTACAAGTATAGATATGCATACCTTACTTATATGACTGGCAACTAGCAGACAATAATCATACCATTACAAGTATTAAAATTTGTTAAGTAAATCACAATCGTGAAAATCATGCTAACTTGCGAACTTACTAGCTGTAGTTAGTGATTGTAATAATTCATTAGCTCGTAAGGATTTGAATTCGGCAAATAGCTTGGTTGAGCAAAGTACTTGATCCTGTGTGTAATACAGCTGGACAAGCCTTAAAGGATTGGCAGGAGCTCACAGTAGGTGAGGGGCTCGGAATTTCTTTAGCCCATATATTTCAATGATGTTGAGTGCGCTTGACGGTGGCATTTTCCCGAACTTTGAGGTCCGCGGGCAGCTTTATATTTGAGAGGCGTGGCCTTACCCCCTCCCGCGAGGTCGCGAGGCAATGATTCGCGAGGTCCGCGGACATCTTTATATTTGAGAGGCATAGCCTTACTCCCTCCCGCGAGGTCGCGGGGCAATGATTCGCGAGGTCCGCGGGCATCTTTATATTTGAGAGGCGTAGCCTTACCCCCTCCCGCGAGGTCGCGGTGCAATGATTCGCGAGGTCCGCGAGCATCTTTATATTTGAGAGGCGTAGCCTTACCCCCTCCCGCGAGGTCGTGGGGCAATGATTCGCGAGGTCCGCGGGCATCTTTATATTTAAGAGGCGTAGCCTTACCCCCTCCCGCGAGATCGCGGGGCAATGATTCGCGAGGTCCGCGGGCATCTTTATATTTGAAAGGCGTAGCCTTACCCCCTCCCGCGAGATCGCGGGGCAATGATTCTTTAGTCCGTAGAACATAGCGGCTGCGAACTAAGGAATGAATTTGATACTTGCCGACGTAAACCTCTGTTAGTGAGGATAATATGGGTAAGTTGAGCATCAATTGATAAGTCATCCTCGATTGAGGTTATTATGGACATTTATTGCCAGAATGTGCTCGTGGCTTTGGCCAGTGGCTCTATGTGAGCATTTGAGTTGCGAATGATTCCTCGGATTTTTGTACAGACATCTTCAAGAAATAATAATACATATGCATATATGATGATAGATCGCAGCTCGATTACTTGAGAAAGAGATTTCATTAACTTTGCTCTTTTTAACATGTACATTTGCTGATTCAACTAGTTTGCTTTCTGTATCAAACATGACACATACAACAGAAAACAAGTGAAAGCATGTTTACAGACAATCGTCAAAAAGAATCATGTACAAAGTTAGAGCGGGCTGACAGTTCTTAGGTGTAGTATGGCCGCAGGTGTTCAGCATTCCAGGCTCGGGGTAACTCTGATCCATCCATGTCGGCCAAATGATAGGCTCCATTCTTCAGATTCTGCTTGATGAGGTACGGCCCCTCCCAGTTGGGCCCGAGCACCCCATCGCTTGCCTTGCAAGCCCCGGGGAGGACTAACCTAAGAACGAGGTCCCCGGCTTTGTAGCTTCGAGCTCGGACCTTCTTGTTGTAATACCTGGCAACTCTCTGCTGGTATACTGCTACCCTCAGGCGAGCTGTCTCCCTTGCTTCCTCGGCTAAGTCTAAACTGGCCGCGAGCAGCTGATCATTATCTTCAGGTCGGAACGAGGCCCTTCGTTGGCTGGTGACTTCGAATTCTGCCGGTATCATGGCCTCCGTTCCATAGACCATGGAAAATGGGGTCTCACCTGTTGAGTTGCGGACTGTGGTCCTGTATGCCCAGAGGACTTTCTGTAGCTCGTCAGCCCAAGCCCCCTTTCTTCCCTCTAGCCTGGTCTTCAAAGTCTGCTTGATGATCTTGTTCACAGTCTCGACTTGACCGTTGGCCTGAGGATGGTCCACAGCCGAGAAGCTCTTCACAATTCCGAGCTCGTTGCAGAAGTCTATGAACTGCGTGCTGGTGAACTGAGTCTCATTGTCCGTGACGAGCTGCTGAGGGATTCCGAACCTGCAGATGATGTTGTCCCACACAAACTTCTCTATCTTCGTGGTGGAGATCTCTGCTAGCTCCTTAGCCTCAACCCATTTGGTGAAGTAATCCACAGCAACTACGGCGTGCTTACAATTTCCTCGAGCTGTGGGCAAAGCTCCGATGAGGTCCATCCCCCAGATCGCGAAAGGCCAAGGGCTCACCATCTGCTGGAGGTAGGCTGGTGGAGCTCGCGGGACCTTAGCAAATCTCTGGCACTTATCACACTTCTTCACCAGATCCAAGGCGTCCTGCTTCATGGTTGGCCAGTAGAACCCCTGTCTGAGGGCCTTCTGGGCCAAGGACAATGCTCCTGCGTGGTTCCCACAATAACCCGCATGAATATCATTCAGCACCACCTCACAGTCCTCATCATCTATACATCGCAGTAGCGGGGTTGAGAACCCCTTCTTGTATAATCTGTCGTCATAAATGCAGTATCGGGCTGCTCTAGCTCGTATGCGGCGGGCTTCCAGCTTGTCCTCTGGCAGCTTCCTTCCTGCAAGTAACTCACTAACGAGCTCATCCAGGAGTTAAGCCGAACCTGTATGATCATCATTACATCTTCGTCCTCGATGCTCGGGGTTGGTAGGAATTCCACAGGGATGAACTCAAGGAGATCCGCATCTTGGGAGGTCGCTAAGCGGGCCAGGGCGTCTGCATTAAAGTTTTGTGCCCTGGGGATTTGGTTCACTTCAAACCCCTTGAAAGCCCCCAGTAACTCCTTCACCTTTTGAAAGTATTTCGACATCCTCCTTCCCTTGGTCTGGTATTCTCCCCTGACGTGGCAAACAATAAGTTGAGAATCACTGAAGACCTTTACCTGCTCAGCTCGTACCTCCTTTGCCAGGCAAAGTCCGGCAAGCAACGCCTCGTACTCGGCCTCATTATTGGTAGCTCGGAATCCAAACCTTAAGGCACTCAGGATCTTATGACCTTCTGGACTGATCAACATTATTCCAGCTCCTGAGCTTTGCTCGTTAGAGGATCCATCCACATAAAGCTCCCAAGTTTGATCACCGGCTAGTTCCTCCTGCTCCGGTACTGGCCCTGTGAATTCCGCAATAAAGTCTGCAAGTGTCTGGGCTTTGAATGCCGTTCTAGGCCTGAACTCTATGTCGAACTGAGCGAGCTCGATGGCCCACTTGAGGAGCCTGCCTGAGGTGTCTGCCTTCTGGAGGACTTGCCTGAGAGGGTACTGTGTGAGGACCTCTATCTGATGAGCTTGGAAGTAGGGACGTAGCTTCCTGGAGGCGGTTACCAGGCAGTATGCGAGCTTCTCCATTTGTGAATATCGGGTCTCCGCATCAACCAGTCTTTTACTGATGTAGTACACGGGCAGCTGCATCTTCTCCTCTTCTCTCACCAAGGCCACGCTCAGGACGTGTTCAGAAACACCCAAGTACAGGAATAATTTCTCCCCATCCTTTGGCTTGGACAGGAGCGGGGCCTAGCCTATATATTCCTTCAGCCTTTGAAATGCTTTTTCGCAATGCTCATTCCATTCAAAGTTCCTGGCCTTCTTTATGGCTTCGAAGAATGGCACGCACTTGTCAGTAGCTTTCGAGATGAACCGGCTAAGAGCTGCGACCTGTCCGTTGAGACTTTGCACGTCCTTGATTTTGGAGGGGGACCTCATTTCCACGAGCGCCCTGATCTTCTCCGGATTGGCCTCTATCCATCTGCTGTTTACCATAAACCCAAGGAACTTACCAGATGCTACCTCAAAGGCACACTTCAAGGGGTTCAATTTCATCCGATAACTTCTGAGGACTTTGAATGTCTTATCCAGGTCGCGAACATGATCTGCTGCTTTCTGGGACTTGACCAGCATGTCATCTACGTATACCTCCATGGTTTTCCCAATCTGGTCCTGGAACATGGCGTTGACCAGTCGCTGGTAGGTGGCTCCCACGTTCTTGAGTCCAAATGGCATCACCTTGTAACAGTATAACCCCCTATCAGTGACAAAAGAGGTGTGTTCCTCGTCCTGCGGGCTCATGGGGATTTGGTTGTATCCTGAGTAGGCATCCATAAAGCTCAAGAGTTGGTGCCCGGCTGTCGCATCTACCAGCTGATCTATCCTCGGTAATGGGAAGCTGTCCTTCGGGCAAGCCTTGTTCAGGTCGGCGAAGTCAATGCAAGTCCTCCACTTCCCGTTCTTCTTCTTTACGAGAACCGGATTCGCGACCCAAACAGGATAACGGGCTTCCCTGATGAACCCGTTAGCTAGTAGCTTCTCGACCTCCTCCTTCAGAGCTGCATAACGTTCCGGGGTCATCGGCCTCCTCTTCTGACGGACTGGCCTGTGCTGGGGATCTATGTTCAGTCTGTGACACATAACATCAGGATCTATCCCCACCATATCTTCATGGTTCCAGGCGAAGACGTCAAGGTTCATCTTCAGAAATTCTATGAGCTCAGTCTTCACTTCTGATAGTAGGTCTCTTCCTACCTTTACACGTCTCTCCGGGTCTACTTCACTGACCCGCACATCTTCTAGCTCTTCAACAGGTCTCGTGGCCCTGTCCGCATCCACCTCGCGAGGGTCGAGGTCGTTGCTCACTCCGGCTTCAGAGATAACTCGTGGTTGGCCCCCCGAGACCACGTTTACTTTCCTTCCTCGAACTCCCATCTTACCGCATCCTCATAGCATCGCCTGGCCAATTGCTGTTCTCCCTTGACACAGTCTACTCCGTTGGGAGTTGGGAACTTGACTGTCAGTGATCTGGTGGAAGTGACCACGTTTAGCTCGTTCATCGAAGGTCGCCCCAAGACCACGTTGTATGCTGAGCGACTATTGATGATCAGGAAGTCTGTAAGAACAGTAGCTTGCCGGCCTGGTTCTCCGAGGGTGAGAGGTAATTTGATCTGGCCTATCGGTATCACTGCGTCTCCCGTGAATCCGTAGAGGGGCTCTGGTGAAGGTGTTAACTGCTCCGTCCCTAACCCCATCAGGTCATAGCAGCCTTTATACATCACATTGACTGAGCTGCCAGTGTCTATCATCACCCTTCGTACTTCGACGTTACTGATCTGGGCCCTAATTACAATCGCATCGTTGTGGGGCCAGCGTACTCCCTTCTCATCCTCCTCTGTGAATACAATACTGTCTGAGGACGCTTTTGCCTTTTTGGTGGGTCCCTCGACTCCCCCATATTCTGCCAGTAGGGTATGGTTGGCTTCCCGCACGTACCTCTGGTGCGACCTGTTTGATGTACCTGCCATATGAGGCCCACCATAAATGGTAAAGATTGTTCTTACAGCGGGCTCCTGAGCTTGCTGAGGCTGCTGTTGTTCGGGCTGCTGGTCTTGTCCCTGAGGTCGTTGGTGCTGAGGTCGCCTGCCAGCGGGCTGTACTACATATTCTCCTAGGCGGCCTCGTCTTATGAGTTCTTCAATAGCATCCTTCAACTGCCAGCAGTCCGACGTATTGTGCCCGTTCTCATTATGGTAGGCACAGTATTTCCTCGGGTCCCGACGTCGGTTAGGGGGTCCAGTCGGGGGTGGCTTCCCGAAGTTCTCCTTGTTTCTTTCTGCGGCGAAGATCCTGTCTTGCCTGTCCGACAACACACTATAGCTTTCATATCGGTTCGGACGCCGGGGTCGCTCCGCCCTCGGCCTCGGTCTAGCTCGCTTCACCACAACATTGGCGGTCTGGTGTCTCGGCTCCCCCGGCTTGTCACGCCATGGTTCTTTCTCTTCTCGCGGTGGGAACTGCTCGCTTCACCCCGCTGACCGCCGGGTTTCTTAGCCCCGAAGGCTTCTTCCCATCTGATTTCTTTAGCAGCCCTTTCGTAAAACTCCCCTAGATCCTTCACTGGGGATTTGTAAATGCTTTCGTATAGCTTCCCGTCCTTCCTGAGCCCTGCAGAAATAGCTGTTAAAATACTCTCGTCAGAAGGCATTTCCACATTACTCACCTCCTCTCTGAACCGAGTGATATAGTCTTTCAGGGATTCGTTCTGCTTCTGGAAAATGGTAGCGAGGTGACAGGCAGGTGCGAGCTGCTTCCTCAAGGCCTTATATTGGTCTAGGAACCTCTTTTGACATTCTCTCCAGCTCCCGATGCTGCGGGCTGGAAGACCTTTGAACCAAGCTCGCGGAGCATCCCCTAAAGTAGCTGGGAATACTCGGCACTTTACCAACGGGTCATCTGTCTGAAGATCCATCTGTACGTTGAAAGCGTCTAGATAGTCGTAAGGATCTGTCCTGCTGCCATACAGAGGGATATTAGGGAGTTTAAACTTCGCTGGTAAGGGTACAGTCTCTATCTCCCGGGTAAATGGTGCCCTGCGATTCTCCCGCTCTTCCCCGGTCCGGCCTCCAGGTCGAGCTTTTAATTGCTGGACCCTCTGTAACAACTCCTCTACCATTGGATCCTGGGTCAGAGATCGCCGACTGGGGTTCCACCTACTGGTACTTTCCTGCTCCCCAAAGTGACGACTTTGCGATCTGCCCTTTTCGCCGAAAGCTTCTACACGTCTGGGGGCCCTCTGTGGCTCGGGCTCATAACCTGCACGGTATCCGCGGACTCGTTCTGGCCCACGACTACCCTCTTCGCGCCTGGCGCCCTCGATGCTCGCCCTTGCCCTTATCTCGTTCTGGCGAGGTGGGATCTCCCGCTCTTGGTTCCGCTCTCTGGCTCTCCTTGGGTGCAAGTTCGAGGAGCGGGCTGATCCTTCGGTCAGCGACCTTTCCCTGGAGTTGGGATTTCTTCTGAAGGTCGACGGCGAGCTCTGCCTGGAGGTGCGACTTCCACCTGTCTTTGCACCGCACGGGCTTGGACTTCCACCAACGCCCTAACCGTCGTCGTCAACTCCCTTACTGTATCTTCTAGAGCTTGCTGGCGCTGCTGCCATTCCTGAGCGACCTCGTTTCCTGAAGGTGAGGCATTCTGTTCTTCTTGAATTTCACGTCGTTCTTCTGCCACTCTGACACTCCTTGTTGCCTTAATCCTAGCCATGGTAGACAAGTACAAGTAAATGTGAAATAACGACTAAGTGGAGATTACCAGGTCGCTGTTGGGCCCTCCTTCTAGCGCCAAAAGATGTTGACGTCCGGAAACGGTCAACCAAAGATTCTGGGGCCCAGACGGCGAACTTGGTAATTAAAGGTTCTGGTCGTACTGATGGAGGGGTAATAAATATGCGATCAATGAAGTTCAAGGTTGGTGGTAATTAATTCAGGTGGAGGAGTGTCGGTCTTGGTGGTTGGTCGGATTTAATAAGGTGATCAGCAAGAAATTAAAGAGAAAAGAGAGAGAGAAAGAGAGAACACAAGGGTTTTTTACGTGGTTCAGTGACTGCACCTACGTCCACGGTCACTCTGGGGTTATTCCGGCAGAGTGACAGTTCTCTAGTATGTTAAGCTTGTTTGTACAGTAGAATATCTCTCATCTTTATAGAGGAGGGGAGATGACAATATAAAAATACAAAAGAAAGTTACACACATTACTGGTAATGGCTAGTTTCAACTAAAACTGACATTGCCATGCTGCATTAATTGTAAAGGTAATGATGATTTTCTTCCTGCACAGATCTGCATTTAATATACCTGAAGAGGCCTTCACTTCATTAAATGCTTCTGGGTAATTGTGTAAGCAGTTTCCGACGGGAAATCATGAGGGTTGGTAATTCTGACAACTTGTTATACACGGTATCCCCTGGGTAAGCCTTCTGGTCAGCCAGGTGATGCACACTGGAGGAGAGCTGACATGGCCAAAAGGAGAGGTAAGGCGATTTGGGGGTCTATGAGAACTCGCGAGCTCGCGACCTTGCGAGCTCCCCGAGCTGAAGGTACGAGCAGGGGGCATCCTGGGAACTGTTGCTGGCTTGCGACATGGGCGGCCTCACGAGTTGGGCTTACAACTGCTGGTCCCATCCTTAGGCCTCCTAGGCCCTGGCTTCTGTTTAAATTAAATAAGTATGTACTGGCCCATCTGGGCCGAACCAAAAAATGGGCATAACAAGCATTATTGTACTTAATGCAGTAAAACAATAAAGAGAGATAGAAGAATGGTAAGCAAACCTTTCTGTTATTTGTATTTTCTGGATTCACCAAATGGGCTAATAAAAGCTTGATAGAATCCCAACAAGTCAACCCAATGAATTGGCCCAGCAGACGAGATCCAAGTTATCAATGCCAAGCCCATGCGAGCTCTACAGCTCGCATCACATTGTTCACAGATTGTTATGGAGTTCGCTCCATACGCAGCTCGCTACTCAGCGAGGCACAGCTCGAGATCGCTCAATATAATGTACAACTCGCTCAATGATCAGTTAGACAAGGAAATCTTCCAGATAAGGCAGTTACCCAATTTGATCGTGATTCTCTCATCAGAATTAGAAACAAATTCAAATTTGAACTCAGTTAACGTGATCTCGAGATTTACGGAGCAGTTACCTGATTTGACTCCAACTAATTAGGAAACATAATTAATTTGTGATTCTTTTCTTATTTTATCTCTTCCGAAATTGTAACGTCTCTCTCCCTATAAATAGAGGCTGAATTCATTGTAAACAGGGACATCAAGCAATATTATATTGTCACTCTGCCGAATTGTTGAGAGACAGTCGTAGACGTAGGCGCATTCGTTGAACCACGTTAAAAACCTTATGTCTTCTGTGTGTTGCTCTTTGTTCTTTGCCATCAATTCTTCTTGCTTTTTGTTTTGTTCATATTGATTGCAAGTATTAGGATTTGAGCTCTCGTTAATCAGAAATCAACGTCGACACTTTCCAACAAGGATTTCATTAGTGTGATAGCAGTGTCAGTATAGGTGATGCCACTGTTGATGGCATGGTGGATCAAAGCAATCATATCGTATTTAGGGTTTGGAGGGCCGTAGAAGGAAGACATGCCCATGCAACCAAGCCCTTGTGGCGACACTTCGAGGCCTTGTGACCCCAGCTTGATTCTTCCCACTATAGCCATTTCGTAGCTTGTCTGATCCTTTTGAAGGAGAAAAATGAACCCATAAGAAAATGGGTCAAAATCTTATCATTAAGGATCACTCATATATAGCCAACCAAGCTTAGAAAGATCCATAGATGAAGTGTCATCAAATAAAGGCCTCAACCACACATGTCATGCAAAGAATAATGAGATCAGCAAATAATAGCTTCTTTCTCATTTGTCAAATGCATGTCAAGTGCACATGAACTCAACTTAATGACTATGCTTTTGGTTTGCTTACTCACATCCAAGGCTTCCTAAAATCACTCCACCTAGCAGAATACATAAGGAAAGAATCTAAGGGAAAGGTATGAGAAAAACATCCTTGGAATATTTACGTATTTTTCCTTAGAATATTTACATATTACTCAAAAGCTGCATGAGACATTATTCTACTTTTGAAAATTCCTTGCCAATAAAGTCAGAATGTAGAAAGGGCTGATCTAAGTTATAACCTGGATCAGCTTTGAAAAACAAATTAAATATGAATCTGAAAACGATCATAAACTTATTATTATTTCATATTTATTTTATTATATTATTATTAGTAATTAAAAGGCAAAATATTCTATAAGAAAGGGAGCTTTAGTTTTTACACTAAATTACACTGAAGATACCAAAATATCCTTATATTCTTTAATTTTCTCTTTATTTAAAAGTGATTAATATCTAAGAAACTGAAATTACAAAAAGAAATAAAGAAAAAATCTGAAAAAAAAAAACCCTTTAAAATAAAAAATAATATCATTGAACCTCATTTTTTAATATAAAAAATCGTTGTTTTATATTAATATCATTTTTAAAAGATATTTTGATAATATCTCGAAAAATAAATATTTCCAATTCACGGGTGGAGGATTTGGAGGTTGCGACCTTCATCAAACTAGAGGTCGAACAACCTTCACTAGATTTGATTGAGGTTACCTGTTGGCAATATCCACCAAATTTTTTGATTGGTTCGTGATCCACTTGAGGCCTTACTTCTTAAAAGGAAGAAGTGGAAAGGATTCGTCAGACTTCTGCATGAGATAAGAGGAGCCTTCAAAGGCTAAAGCAAATTTAGAAGGGCTTGGTCGTTTCAGGTTGGTGCAGAGTGGGACTGCATAATTGATATTAGGTTGGGAAGGGTTATATTTCTAGGCAATGAATTAGATTTCTTTGCAAACGGGTATAGGTACAGTGGAAGCCATCCCTATACCCATTTTCCCATTTCCTACAAATCAGTTTGTTTTGCATGTGTGTGTATATCCTATAATATTTTAATAATATCAGTTCCAAATTTGCGAATCAATGAATGCATTGACTTTAAAATAATTAATACTTAATATTATTGATATGTGTAGACTCAACAATCCATAAACTTTGGATTAATATTATTAAAATTAATTCATTGGTATAAGATCTATTATGCATATATATAGTTTAAATTTTATAAATATCTATATATTCAAAAATATATCAATTAACGTTGGAACATTAAAGTCGAGAACTCAAGCTTGCCTTTGAAACGCCATATGTCACAGCTTAGATTTTGTTTTTGATTTTGCTTTTGTTTTTTGTTGTTTTGTTTCGCTGAACTTTTTGTTTTATTATGAGTTATGACTCATGCAAAATTGGATAAATAATGAAATTATTTTTTTTTATTCTTTTAATGGATTTAATGTGTTAATGAGATTGTTTCGTAAATTATTATTTTTATTTATATGTATTTGATTTTATTAGTTTTGTTATTCTTGTAAGATTTTCATGTCAAACGAGTCCAAATGAAGGTCAAATGGGGGAATGGATAATGGGTACAGGTATGGGGAATCCATCCTCAAAATACCCCCATATACTTACCCATTTTCCCCAAATGGGGAATTAGATGGGTATGGAGGAAGGAATGGATTAAGGGTGGTACAGGGAGGCAAATGTTATATTCATTTGACCCATTGACATGTACTATATCTAAACTGTTATGTGTATTTTTCGGACTCAATAATTGGGCTGGTAAAAGTCCAATTTATGCCCATTTAAAACCCAATGAGAAGGCCCAATGAGGTCAACATAGTCAAAGCCCATCAGACGAGGCCTAGTATTGACTCAAAGACCATCAAGACTTCCAGCTGGCATCAACAGACTCATAAATACAGGCAAGTCGCAGCTCGACGCCTGCGCAGCTCGTTTCTCAGCGAGCTCGAGATGAAGACCACTATGACACGTCAGCTTGCTCAGATACGTGATAAGTATCATATCTTCCAGAACAGGCAGTTACCAAGTTCAATAGTGATTCTCTCTCTCCGAATATGGTAGTTACCCAATCAAACCATGATTTCCTCATCAGATATGGAGATTAATTCAAATTCAAATTCAAGTCATCATTATTTCAAGATAATTATAGCAATTTCCTGATATCACCTAAATATATTAGGAAGCATGATTAATTTATAATTCTTTTCCTTATTTTTCCCAATTGTTTAGGGAATGTAATTAATTCAGGATTCTCTTCCTGATTTGCTACAGCCAGAATTGTAACTCTTCTTTCCCTATAAATAGGGATTGAAACCGTTGTAACAACATCAGACAATATTCAATAATATACTGTCACTCTGCAGAGATTAAGAGTTGGACAGTCGTGGACGTAGGCCTTTTTATTGCCGAACCACGTAAAATTTGGTGTTCTTCCTTTGATCATATGATTTCTGTCTTTGTCTTTTCTAGATTTTTGTGCTTTCTCACATTGATTGCAGGTATTGGGCATTGATTTCTCGTCGACTGAATTCCAACGTCGACATTTTGGCGCTAGAAGGAGGGCCCTAACTGCAATCTTTTTCATCCCAGTTTATCAACTTCTGACGATATGGCAAAGACTAGATCAAACAGGTTCCTTGGAGATGATGACCAGGCGGAAAGTCACGTGAACCAATCCCAGCAGAACTTACAGCCTGGGCAAGACGCAACCACGCATGCAGCAGGCCCGTCCCAAGGACAGATACTCGGGGCCGCGCCAGGCATCCCCCCTCTGCCTCACCGTCAATCGGTTCCAGTTGCCCAAACGGCCGAAGGGCAGAATGCGTTGTTACAAAGGCAAGAAGCGTTGGAGGATACGGTTAGGCAGCTCACGCAAGCCGTCAACATGTTGGTACAGGCCCAGGTACACAACGTGACTAGGGTGGAAGTTCAGGCACCACAGAGAGTGCCTCAGCCTCTCGAAATAGCGCAGGGACCTGAAAGGCTAGCAAGGGAGGTCCCGCGACCTGCAGATTCGGCTCGCTCATCTAATGCGCGTTCGAGGGGTGGAAGACACCCTGTTCAACACGAAAGGGAGGTCGCACGTCCTGATAGCCAGGTAGCAAGACCAAGCCAGGAGGGGAACAGGCGAATGGAAGTTGATCAAGGCAGAGTTCGAGTCGCAGCTCGTTATGCCGATGAGGTGGATGGGCAGCAGGTAAGGCCCCATCGTCATGAAGATCGGTTCGAGGATGAAAGGTATGATCCTGAGCATCCGGCTCCAAGTCTTGATCATAGGAGAAGATACGAGCTCCGAGATCCCCAAGTAGAGGAGCTCCTCCAAAGAGTCCGACAGTTGGAAGCACGACCTGGAGTTCCAGAACAGCGTGGGCTCTACGGAGACAGGACCCCATTCACAAGGGAGATTGAGACACAGCCTCTCCCTCCGAGGTTCAAGATGCCGAGCATTCAGCAATACAATGGGGACAGTGACCCATATGACCATCTAGACGCTTTCAACGTTCAGATGGATTTGCAGACAGGAAATCCAATGGTGAAATGCCGAGTGTTCCCGGCCACATTGGGGGATATTCCGAGAACGTGGTTCAGAAATCTCCCAGCTCGCAGCATAGGAAGTTGGGAGCAATGCCAACAGAAGTTCGTTGGTCAATACAGGGCACTAAGAAGGCAGCTCGCTCCATCCTGCCACCTTGCCACCATTTTTCAGCGTCAGGGTGAGTCGTTGAAGGAATACATCACCAGATTTAGACGCGAGGTCGCGAATGTCGAACATCCATCAGACGAAAGCATTCTGACAGCGATCTCAGCTGGGCTGCGCAAGGATGGAAAACTATACGAGAGCATTTACAAGTCCCCAGTGAAGGATCTGGGAGAGTTCTACGAGCGAGCTGCGAAAGAGATAAGATGGGAAGAGACCTTCGGTCCGAAGAAACAGATTCAGAAGAATGAAGCGGGCAGTTCCAGTCAGCCAAAGAAGAGAAACAATGGCCGGAACGAAGAAGGAAGGAATAACGGCTCGAGTAATCAGATTGCGAAGAGATCGAGGAGAGAGCCGAGGTATGAGCGACCTCAGCGTTGGGGTCGCCAGGAAGGATACAGCATCCTGACTACGTCCCCAGACAGGATTTACGCTGCGGAGCGGAATAAGGAGGACTTCGGGAGGCCCAATCCTATAAGGGCTCCCATTCAGCACAGAGATCAGAACAAGTTCTGCGCCTACCATAATGAGGTCGGGCACAGTACTTCAGATTGCTGGGCGTTGAAGAACGCCATTGAAAAATTAATCAGGCGAGGTCGCTTGAGGGAATATGTGGCAAGACCTGCTGACCAGCGACCTCATCAGCAACAGCCAGTACACCAACAACAGCCCCAGCGAGCTATCGAGCAAGGCCAGGAACCTGCGGTAAGAACTATTTTCACTATTTATGGTGGCCCCCATATCGCAGGAAATTCCAACAGATCACACGAGAGATACGTGCGAGAGGCGAACCATTCATTTCAGCTCAGCGGGTCGGAGGGACCTGCCAAAAGAGCGAAGCCGACCTCGGACGAGATCGTATTTACAGAAGAAGATGCTAGAGGAGTGATCTGTCCTCATAATGATGCGTTGGTTATACGAGCAAAAATCAGCAATGTGGAAGTTAGGCGCATCATGATCGACACTGGGAGCTCGGTGAATGTGATGTATAGAAGTTGTTTTGACCAAATGGGGCTGCGAGCAGACCAGATGAAGCCATCCCCGGAGCCTCTATTTGGATTTACTGGAGATGCTGTGATACCAGTGGGGCAGATTAAGCTGCCGTTAACTCTAGGGGAGTCAGGTCGTCAAGCAACAACCTTGACGGACTTTTTGATAATCGACGGCCCATCAGCATATAACGTGGTCCTCGGAAGACCTGCTATGAACGAGTTGGACATGGTTACCTCAACCAGAACACTGACTGTGAAGTTCCCAACTCTCAATGGCATCGGATGTGTTCGAGGAGAACAGCACCTAGCTCGTCGTTGTTATGAAGATGCTGTGAAGATGGGCGTGAGAGGAAAGAAGGTGAACGTGGTCTCAGGGGGCGAGCCACGAACTAAGACTGAGAAGGGAGTCAGTCACGACCTGGACCCTCGCGAGGTAGATGCAGACCGAGCTACCGGTCCAATTGAGGAGTTAGAAGATGTACCAGTCAGCGAGGTAGATCCTGAGCGATGCTTGAAGCTGGGAAGAGGATTAACTCCGGAATTGAGAGCCCAGCTCGCTGACTTCCTAAAGGCGAACTTGGATGTGTTTGCATGGAATCATGAGGACATGGTGGGAATAGATCCAGAGGTGATGTCTCACAGGCTAAACATTGATCCTCATTTCAAACCAGTTCGCCAGAAGAGAAGGGTAATGACAGGGGAACGATACTTAGCACTGAAAGAAGAGGTGGACAAGCTTCTGGTTAACAAGTTCATCAGAGAGGCTTACTACCCGACCTGGGTTGCCAACCCCGTGCTGGTGAAAAAGAAAACCGGGAAGTGGAGGACCTGCATCGACTTCACTGACCTGAACAAGGCGTGCCCAAAGGACAGCTTTCCCCTGCCAAGAATAGATCAGCTTGTGGATGCTACCGCTGGCCACGAGCTCCTGAGCTTCATGGATGCATATTCAGGATATAACCAGATCCCAATGAGGCCTGAAGACGAAGAGCACACCTCGTTCATGACTGATCGGGGGCTATATTGCTACAGGGTGATGCCCTTCGGGTTAAAGAATGCTGGAGCGACCTATCAACGTTTGGTGAACATGATGTTCAAAGAACAGATTGGAAAGACTATGGAGGTCTACGTTGATGATATGCTGGTAAAGTCCAAGCAGATCGGTGATCATGTTAGCAATCTGAGAGAGATGTTTCAAATTCTGAGGAACTACCAGATGAAGTTAAATCCACTTAAATGTGCATTTGGAGTGGCTTCTGGGAAGTTCCTGGGCTTCATGGTCAATAGTAGGGGGATTGAAGCAAACCCTGAGAAGATCAAGGCGCTGATTGACATGAGGTCGCCGACCAGAGTGAAGGACGTACAAAGCCTCAATGGCCAGGTCGCAGCATTGAGTAGGTTCATCTCGAAAGCTACAGACAAATGTGTCCCTTTCTTTGACATTCTAAAGAAAGCAAAGAATTTCGAATGGACTGAACAGTGTGAAGTAGCCTTCCAGCAGTTGAAGGAATATATGGGGCGAGCTCCACTTCTTTCCAAGCCCAAAGAAGAGGAAAAGCTGATCTTATACTTAGGGGTGTCTCAGCAAGCTCTAAGTGCGGCGCTGGTAAGGGAAGAAGAAAAGACGCAGCTCCCAGTCTATTATGTGAGCAAACGGTTACAAGATGCTGAAACCAGATATTCCCAGATGGAGAAATTGGCTTACTGCCTGGTGATTGCATCAAGGAAGCTGCGACCTTATTTCCAAGCTCACACCATAGAAGTCCTCACCAAGTATCCATTAAAGCAAGTTTTGCAGAAAGCAGACACCTCAGGTCGTTTGTTGAAATGGGCAGTGGAGCTCGCGCAGTTCGATATCCAATTCAAGCCAAGGACGGCTATCAAAGCTCAGGCTCTTGCAGATTTCATTGCAGAATTTACAGGACCCGTGGATAATGAAGCTGAGTCTTCTGAAGGACCGGCCTGGGAGCTTTTTGTTGATGGATCGTCTAGCGAGCAGAGGGCTGGAGCTGGAGTTCTACTGATCAGTCCTGAGGGCCACAAAATCCTCTGTGCTCTAAGGTTTGGCTTTCAGGCGACAAACAATGAAGCTGAGTATGAAGCCCTGCTCGCGGGTCTACGATTGGCTAAGGAGATGCGAGCTGAACACTTGAAGATTTTCAGTGACTCACAGCTCGTCGTCAGCCACGTAATAGGAGAATATCAAGCCAGGGGACCAAAAATGGCCCTCTACCTCCAAAAAGTTCACGAGCTGCTAGGTGCATTTCAGAAATACGAAATGAAGCAGATCCCGCGAGCTCAGAACTCGCATGCTGATGCATTAGCTCGCCTCGCAACTACGCGAGATGCAGATTTCCTTGGGGCTATCCCAGTTGAGTTCCTACCAGCTCCAAGTACTGAAGAAAAGAGTGTGACGATGGTCATATCTGTACGGCCTGATTCCTGGATGAGCCCTATTCTTGAATACTTGCAGGACGGAAAACTGCCTAATGACAAGCTGGAAGCCCGACGACTACGAGCTAGGGCAGCCAGGTATTGCATCTATGATGATGCAATGTACAAGAATGGGTTCACAGCACCGTTATTAAGATGCATCGATGGCCATGAGTGTGAAACAGTATTGAGGCAAATACACGAAGGCCACTGTGGGAACCATGCTGGGGGGCTGTCTCTGGCTCAGAAGGCACTTCGCCAAGGCTTCTACTGGCCCACCATGAGGCAGGACGCTCTCAACTTAGTGAAGAAATGCGACAAATGTCAAAGGTTTGCTCATATTCCGCGAGCTCCACCAGCTTACCTCCAACAGATGGTGAGCCCGTGGCCCTTTGCGATCTGGGGAATGGACCTGATCGGTCCCCTACCTATGGCACGTGGAAGATGTAAACATGCAGTAGTCGCAGTGGATTATTTCACTAAGTGGGCTGAAGCGAAAGAACTTGCTGAGATCTCCACTACAAAGATTGAGAAATTCGTGTGGAGCAACATTATTAGCAGATTCGGGGTCCCACAGCAGATCGTGACAGACAATGGAACTCAGTTTGCCAGTGACCAGTTTCTTAGGTTTTGCAACGACCTCAAAATTGTTAAAAGTTTCTCGGCAGTAGACCATCCACAAGCCAATGGCCAAGTGGAAGCTGTAAACAAGATTATCAAGCAGACCCTGAAGATGAAATTGGAAGCCAAGAAAGGAGCGTGGGTAGACGAGCTCCAAAAAGTATTGTGGTCCTATAGAACCACAGCTCGCGGCTCCACTGGCGAGACCCCATTTTCAATGGTCTACGGATCGGAAGCTATGATCCCGGCTGAGTTTGAAGTCACCTCGCAAAGAAGAGCGACCTTCAATCCAAACAACAATGATCAGCTACTTGCAGCAAACCTAGACCTGCTCGAGGAACATAGGGAAACCGCTAGGTTAAGGGTAGCTGTCTATCAGCAGAGAATAGCGAGATACTATAACAAGTATGCTCGCATTCGCAGATTCAACGTAGGAGACCTAGTCCTACGCCTCATCCTACCAGGAGCCCGCAAGCCGAGTGATGGATCCTTAGGCCCAAACTGGGAAGGACCATATGTTGTCAAAACAGCCTTGGGAAATGGAGCTTATCGACTAGTCAATGTAAACGGGGCAGAAGTCCTCCGAGCTTGGAATGCCGAGCATCTCCGCCCCTATTATCAATAAGTTTTTTCATTACATGTAATATGGATTAATTGTAAATGATATCTCCATTTCTCTCCTGTTTTTGATTCAACTTTCTTCACCAGGCTGACGGGCTCCGAGCTCAATGGTTTAGGAATATGAATTAAAGAGCCTAAAAAGCAAGTGACTAAGTGTCCTTGCATAGCTCGCCTAAATGAGCCTAAAAAGCAGCGAGGTGACGACCCTTGCATAGCTCGCCTAAATGAGCCTAAAAAGCAGCGAGGTGACGACCCCTGCATAGCTCGCCTAAATGAGCCTAAAAAGCAGCGAGGTGACGACCCTTGCATAGCTCGCCTAAATGAGCCTAAAAAGCAGCGAGGTGACGACCCCTGCATAGCTCGCTATGAATTAAAGAGCCTAAAAAGCAAGTGACTAAGTGTCCTTGCATAGCTCGCCTAAATGAGCCAAAAAAGCAGCGAGGTGACGACCCCTGCATAGCTCGCTATGAATTAAAGAGCCTAAAAAGCAAGTGACTAAGTGTCCTTGCATAGCTCGCCTAAATGAGCCAAAAAAGCAGCGAGGTGACGACCCCTGCATAGCTCGCTATGAATTAAAGAGCCTAAAAAGCAAGTGACTAAGTGTCCTTGCATAGCTCGCCTAAATGAGCCTAAAAAGCAGCGAGGTGACGACCCCTGCATAGCTCGCTATGAATTAAAGAGCCTAAAAAGCAAGTGACTAAGTGTCCTTGCATAGCTCGCCTAAATGAGCCAAAAAAGCAGCGAGGTGACGACCCCTGCATAGCTCGCTATGAATTAAAGAGCCTAAAAAGCAAGTGACTAAGTGTCCTTGCATAGCTCGCCTAATGAGCCTAAAAAGCAGCGAGGTGACGACCCCTGCATAGCTCGCTATGAATTAAAGAGCCTAAAAAGCAAGTGACTAAGTGTCCTTGCATAGCTCGCCTAAATGAGCCAAAAAAGCAGCGAGGTGACGACCCCTGCATAGCTCGCTATGAATTAAAGAGCCTAAAAAGCAAGTGACTAAGTGTCCTTGCATAGCTCGCCTAATGAGCCTAAAAAGCAGCGAGGTGACGACCCCTGCATAGCTCGCTATGAATTAAAGAGCCTAAAAAGCAAGTAGTTAAGTACCCTTGCATAGCTCGCCAAACATTCTAAAATACCCATTACTTATACTTACAAAATTTTGTTAAGTGTTGCTTTTATTATTATCAGGTTTTGGGTTTATCGATTATTAGCTCGCAGGAAAAATGAAGAGCATGAAGTACATTGGCCTGAGAAACATTCAACACAAGAGAAGTAATGAAAGAAATTTTCATTAAAATACGAAGACTGATTACAAATTGAAAGATAAAAAAATATACATGAAAAAGAAAAAACAAATTGCTAGTTCTCTGCAGGAGGGTCTGGATTAGCCGAAGGTTCCGGACCAGGGGCAGACGAGGCAGCTTTTGATTTAAAATCCTCAATGGTTTCGAGCCCTATGTCCCCGAAGATAGAGAAATCCATGTCTGGATGGGACATCCACAGTGTATAGAGGAAATCGCGGCCTGTCCTTTCTTCAGCCTCATCCCTTGCATCTGCAACCCGCATTTCCAGTTCTTGGGCAGCCTGCTCTCTAAAGGCTGTTAGCTCCTCGAAGGCATTATCAGCTAGACGGTTGACGACCTCAGCCTCTTTCTTCATATCTTCAACCTGCTGTTCCGCAGCCTCAGCTCGCTGAATAGTTTCCCCCACTTGTTGCCTAAGTACCTCAGCTCGATGCTCAGCCTCCTTCGCACGGTTATCCGCAGCTGTCACTTCCTCAGCTCGTTTGGCTACAGCCTCCTTAGCACTTTTAGCTGCAGCTTCCATCTCACCAGCCCGCTTATTGGCCTCCTCGGCCTGCTTCTCGGCAGTTTCAGCTCGCGCCAGAGCAGCATCAATCTGACTATGAAGCACTTCAATTTTCTCTTCTGCAGCTGAAGCTCGCTGTTCGTCCAGTGCGGCCTGTTGCTCAGATTGCCTCAGATCCTCTTTTACCTTGAGCAGCTCATCCTTTAACATAGCATGATCATCCTCCATTTTCTTCAAGGCATCCTCGGCTGCTTGCCTTGCGGCGTTTGCCTCAGCGATCTGGGCTTCTTGACCTTCTATCTTGCCCGAGGTAAAGCGAGCTAAATCATCATTGGCTGCCTCCAGGTCGAACTCCAACTTCCTCATCTCATCCTTGGCAGCCCTTGTCTCCCTTTTTCGCTTCATCGCAGCAAGGGCACCCTGAAAATCATGAACACATTAAAATATTGTCAAGGAAGAAAATCAGCAGATGAGAAAAAATTAACTTACCAGCATGCAATGACGAGCCACGAACTCATCCAGATCCTCGCCCCTAAGGCACCTATTTTCCAAGACGTTCGTATGATTAAGCATAATTGTTGACCAGCTGTCAAGGAAAGCATTCAAGTATCTTCCTCCAGGACCCAGCTCGACATCTGATCTGGTGGGTGAAGGAGTTCTCTCACGCTCTGGGATATCGCGCGCATCATCATGAGAAGCACCACGACGCGACACAACAGTACGCCTAGTCGCATATGTGCTGCGGGCAGTTCGGGCTGCCTCGGGGACAACATCTGAAGGAGCATCACCTTTTCCAGGCTGCGAGCTGGAAGGCGTAGGTCGCTGAAGATTTGCAAAAACATCTGGGAGAGGCACCTCGCTGGGAACATCAGTCGAGGGAGTAGTGGCTCCAGCAGCAGCATGCACCTCGCTGGGAACATCAGTCGAGGGAATAGTGGCTCCAGCAGCAGCATGCACTTCGCTGGGAACATCGGTTAAAGGGGCAGTGGCTTCAGTGACTGCAGGCCCTTTGGTAGATGCAGCAACTGAAGGAGCCTGGTCCTGGCCAGATGGTTTGGAGCGTTTGGAGGGTGCCACTGGAGTGGCCAAGTCTTCAGCAGGTCTTTTTGCCGAAGGAGCTGAGGAAGCTTGAAACTCAGCAGGGCGTGCAGGAGGAGATTTCATGAGCACAAGTTTCCTCCTATTTGCCGGGAGTTTCGTGGAAGAAGGAGCAGGAGCTGGAGCGCGAGCTGGGGATGACAGTGAAGCCCCTGGAGTAGATGCATGACGTGGAGAAGATGATGGGTCAGCCTGTGCAGCAGGAGCTGCAGGAGTTGAGTCTGATCCTGTCCGAGCTGGAGCAGGATCTGTAGAAGAACCTTTTTTAGACGCACCCTTTGAAGGAGTGCGAGTTGAAGACGGCTTCGCCTTCTTTGGTGTGCGAGCTGAAGAAGATCTCGCTTTAGACGAGGTGCGAGCAGGAGCGCTTCGAGATGAAGTCTTCCGAGGTGGAGAAGACGAGCGAATGTTATCCGAGCGAATGACATCCTCTGATGATGAAGAGACCGTTGGTGGAGGTCGGGAAGTAGACGCATCTAGAACAGAAACTTCAAAAACAGAAGGAAGTCTAGGCCTGTCACTCATCTTGCCTATGTCCTCCCCAGCTCGCAGAAAATGTGATTCCGTAGAAGGGGCAAGCTTGTAAGCCCTAAGGATAACATCATCAAATCTGCTGCTGATGCCCGCGTCGTTCGATTTCGCGAGCTTGTTAAGAGCTCGTTCCTCCCCGCTACTGAGAGAAAACTCGTCCATTTTCAGCTCTGCACAGTAAATGATTAAAGAATGATAAGTGATGAAGATGCAAAACAAAATCAGCTCGTGGGAGTTTTCTTATGAATACCTGGTTTCATAACGAAACTGAAGTTTCGGAGGTCTGCAAGAGATGGGCACGAGATGTAAAACCAGCTCGTCTTGTATGGCCCGACGTTGGATTTACCTTTCGCTTCTCCCTTGGGCAAAAGGTCTTTGTATTGTGACTGACGAGCTGTCAGATAGTAAATCCCATCTGGTTTCTCTCCTTCTCCCGCGCTCAGAGCCTTGAAGGAGTAGAACTCCTGGATAATTCTTGGTGTAGGGGCATGAAGGCCGATCCTGTAGAAAGCTATGGCCAGCGAAATCAACTGTGTGTAAGAATTCGGAGTCAGTTGAAATGGTGCGAGCTTGACTTTGTTGAGAAATTCGATTAAGTACGGTGGAACGGGGAACCGCAACCCCTGCTCGAGATGCTGGGTGCTGACAGCGATATATCCCCTGGGTGGATAACAAGCATGATTGTCCGAATCAGGAAGTAGAATGCGGCAACCGAAAGGGATGTGGAATTGCTTGACAAGTGCTTCCACCTCAGGACGCTTCAATGATGAGGGATGACGGGCGAATGCTGCACGGGCTTCTCTGCCCTGAATGGCATGAACTCGGGCTTTATCGCGCTCACGAGCTTCGTTGCTTGGGATCATCCCCTTGCGAATCCCACTTGAAGACATCTAAAAAATAAATAAAAAATAAAATATATAAAAATATATGTATCATTGCAGGAGCAACAATGGTGAATGGAGCATGATGAGCCCAGAATAGAAAGTTTGAAGAAGAAGAAGTCTCACCTTGAATCGATGATAAGTAGAAGAACGACGAAGGAGGCTGAGAATCTCGTAAAAGGCAGTGGGTCCTGGATGATGGAAAGCTTGAACGCTTGTTTGCTTCGAGTGAAAATGACAGATGAAAGGAGAAAATGAAAAGGGTCCATCGGTTTATATAGGCAAGCAAGCATGAGTCCCAACCGTCAGATCTTTGGGAAATGTAACCGTCATAGATCTGACGGTGCAGCGTGAAACGTGGCTTTGGAAATCATACAGCCGTCAGTTGAAGGACGTGCGCATTAAATGTGTGAGTAAAGGACGTGCAGACGTCGTTTCAGTTACCACCTGCATGATCGCCACGTGTCGCAGCTGAAAAGGTGGAATTCGAAAAGTGCCCAGAGGCGGTTACAAAAATAAACGTGCCAAGGAAGCCAACTTTTACCAGCAAAAGCAAGCTCCCAGCTCGCCCAAGGGAACTGAGAGCTGGGGGGCTAATGTTATGTGTATTTTTCGGACTCAATAATTGGGCTGGTAAAAGTCCAATTTATGCCCATTTAAAACCCAATGAGAAGGCCCAATGAGGTCAACATAGTCAAAGCCCATCAGACGAGGCCTAGTATTGACTCAAAGACCATCAAGACTTCCAGCTGGCATCAACAGACTCATAAATACAGGCAAGTCGCAGCTCGACGCCTGCGCAGCTCGTTTCTCAGCGAGCTCGAGATGAAGACCACTATGACACGTCAGCTTGCTCAGATACGTGATAAGTATCATATCTTCCAGAACAGGCAGTTACCAAGTTCAATAGTGATTCTCTCTCTCCGAATATGGTAGTTACCCAATCAAACCATGATTTCCTCATCAGATATGGAGATTAATTCAAATTCAAATTCAAGTCATCATTATTTCAAGATAATTATAGCAATTTCCTGATATCACCTAAATATATTAGGAAGCATGATTAATTTATAATTCTTTTCCTTATTTTTCCCAATTGTTTAGGGAATGTAATTAATTCAGGATTCTCTTCCTGATTTGCTACAGCCAGAATTGTAACTCTTCTTTCCCTATAAATAGGGATTGAAACCGTTGTAACAACATCAGACAATATTCAATAATATACTGTCACTCTGCAGAGATTAAGAGTTGGACAGTCGTGGACGTAGGCCTTTTTATTGCCGAACCACGTAAAATTTGGTGTTCTTCCTTTGATCATCTGATTTCTGTCTTTGTCTTTTCTAGATTTTTGTGCTTTCTCACATTGATTGCAGGTATTGGGCATTGATTTCTCGTCGACTGAATTCCAACGTCGACATAAACCATTTTAATAATCAATAAATCAAAAGATTTAAAGACAGGTATTCAATCTACGAGTTAGGATCCTCTCCTTTTTTTTTTCCCTAGACTTTTATATGGCCAAGACTTAAATCCAAACTCCTCTTATAAAAAGTCATGATAAAGAAACAAGGCTAGGAGAGGATCCCTACTCTCAGTCTAAAAGTCTTGGAATTGAAAAGAATCTTAATAATTATTTAAATTGCAATATAAAAAAGAATAGACAGAAAAGCTAATTGGGGGTAAATAACAATATAGTAATACATAGGATGCTGTTATTACCACCTAAATATATGATTTATACACCCATATTTTATAATATGTATATATATATATTAGGGGTGGGCAACTAAATGTTCGATTTAGTTCCGACTGGAACCGAACCAAACCGAAAAAAGTTTGATTCTCATAATGGAAAACTGAACATGGAGATTTTAGGAGTAAAACTGACCAAAATCGAACACCCTCGATTTGGTTCAGGTCGGGTCGATTTGCTCGATTTTGGTTGTGCAACCAAACCAAATCAAAGCACCTTTACAATCAGAACCCTATGCCATTGAAACCCCATTCTACAGTCTATATTATGCCATTGAAATCCAAAATCAAAAGCAAAATCCGCACAATCAACATATGAAAAACATAAATTAAAACTTCATAATTTTACCACAAAACATACTTTAAAATTTCACCACAATCCATAAAACTAACCACAATCAAGAATCAATAACCAACATCCTGATGAGATCAACGACAGAGGTAAAGTGGGCGACGGGTCCATTAACAGCGATGAGAGAGAGGTCTAGTGAAAAAAAAAATAGCAACAGGTTTCATTAATAACGATGAGAGAAAGACAAGATTGGTTAGGTGAATGGCAAAGTAGGGTTTTGATCAGTGACAAGGCAAGAAAGAAGAAAGAAAAAAGATGGAAGAAGAAGAAAAAGAAGATAGATGAGAGAAAGAGGTCCAATGAGTGGTGGAAGAGATCGGCTGATGAAAGAGAGAATGAAATGATGTGATTTTAGGGTTCAATTTATATAGAGGACATGTGAAATTACGTATGTGCCCCTCTAAAATTACATATATGCCTTCATACATCGGTATACCTAAAACCGAACTGAATCGATAAACATGATGTTTTCCAGCCATGGGAACCAAACATTGTTAATTTAAATATGAGAACTACATCGAATACCAACGGATCGAGTCAGTTCGAGTCATTCGTGATCGGTTTCATCTTCTCATCCTCACCTCTAACACATATATATATATACATATTTATAAGCGTTTTTACTATTAGTACCTTCTAACTTTAAAAAGTTAGAATGAATCAATCAAATTCATCCATTGTATTTGAATTAAGAGCAAATTACACCCAATCCTCCTCCCCTCTCCCCTCCTCCAAGGTATGACATTATTCAAGCGGAAAGGATATTTCATTTTTATAATAGAAAAGCTTCATACTGTTAGTAGGTGTTAGTTAACTTTAGTTTAATAAAGAGCACTTGCGTTATTTTGTTTGAAGGGACCCTTAGTTTATAAATTAATTTTCATTTTTAAATTAAAAAAGAATTTAAAAAAAAATTATAAATCTCCACTATCCACCATACTTGATAGATGGTAGAGATTAAAATTTAAGAATAAAATTTAATATTTATGTTTTTAAAAAAATTAATTTTAAATTTTTTTAAAATAAAAACAATGGAGGTCCAATGCTCATATTAGAGATGGATAATGGAGATCAAATAATTAAAAAAATCTAAAAAAAAAAAATGAAATGAAAAAATTTGTTTGAAACCGGATCTTCAACTTGAAACTCAGATCTTCCAAAAAAACCTAAAAAAAAACTTTTTTAAAAATTGGGAATCAAGATGAATCCCAGATGATGTTCATCATCTGGGTTCGTCCAGACATTTTAGGACAAACCCAGATGATGAACTTCATTTGGGAACCCAAATGAAGTTCCTAGATGATGTTCATCTTTTGGGTTTGCAAATGATGCATCATTATCAAATAAATATATAAATAAATAAATTCTGAAAAAAAAAAAAAAAAAAAAAAAACACACACACACACACACACACACATAACTAGGTTCCCAAAATAAACAAACGAAACTCAAATCTCCTACTATAACTCAAACTCCATCTCAGAATCATCATCATCAACTCCAAATTCAAACTTGAAAACCAAACTCGAACTCCATCTCAAAATCATGATCATCAACAATAAATCAAACTCAAACATAAACAAAAGAATCATCACCAGAAAAATTGTCAACAAACCTATTCAAAAAATCATTAATTGGGTTCGAATCAAATCCAAATGTTTGGGTTCGAGGAAGCCATATTTGATTTGGGTTCATCTATCTGGGTTCTACGAAGCCAGATGAAATCTGGGTTGTTGATTCCAAACATCTGGGTTCGAATCAAACCTAAATTTCATCATCTAGGTTCGAATCAAACCCAGATGTTTGGGTTTGTGAATAGAAGAAGAAGAAGAAGAAGAGAATAAGAGGGTTCTAAATAAAGGAGAGAAATAAGGATGGTGGTAAATGTCTGGTCTCTAGTGGAGAGATGGAAAAGGAGAAGTTTTAATCATTTTTGTTTATTTATTATTTTATTTTAATATTTTTAATCACCTTTTAAAATTATCTCAAACAATGAGGGCATTTTGGTCTTTGCAAGTCAAAGCACAGTTAATTGTTTGATTTAATAATGTTTGACTATGAACTTGGGCTTTTTTGTTACAAAAACAAAACATCATTCCCTTCTAATTAATGTCATACATCAGAGGGGTCAAGTGTAATTTGCTCTTGAATTAAATAGAAAAGAGAATTTGTTTTATGAGAAAAAATGTAATTGATAAATGTGATTAATTCGTCTTAAATTTTTAAAGTTATGAGCTACTGATAGTAAAAGCACTATATATATTATTGCAAATATATCCTTTAATAAAATGACCAATAAGTACATATTAATTTAAATAAAATGATTAAAAAAAAAATCTATCTACACCCATATAACCTATGTTCATTGTATGTTAAACCCTAATTTATTTATTAGTATCAAGTTTCACTCCATTATTTTTCATTCAAAGGAATGAAATAGATGAAAATTTCAACTTCTCTGTTTATTCAAGAGAACCAAACCTTGCCCCATCTCTCTTCCACCCTTTCGCAAGGCTAGCAGAATTCCAAATGTGAAGCATAATTACTTGATTTAATATTCATAAAAGACTGTTAAATTATCATATACCTCTTCCTTTTCCCAACTCACTAATTATTTCCCTCCTTGTTTCGGGTCTCTCTCCCATTTATTGCTACAACTGAATGACTGAAAAGTAAGTCCCTTGGTTTCTAGCCCTTAATCCCTATGGTTTGTGAAATAACATTTAAAAGGAATCATATCGGAATCAGGCTTTGAAGGGCCATAGAAGGAAGACATGCCCATGCAACCGAGCCCTTGTACTGACTTCGAGGCCTTGTGACCCCAGCTTGATTTTACTCACTCCAGCCATTTCTTAGCTTGTCCTATCCTTGTGAAGGAGAAAAATGAACCCACAAGAAAATGGGTCAAATCATATATATAAATAAAATCCAATACTATAGTGTATACGATCATATATTTAAAGAAATTGAAGCTTAAATTAAAAGTGCATCTATGGACTATACATATACAAATATTTTTGCACTACATAAAACAGAAGCACATAAGAGATCTAAGGACTTGCGATGAGAGCAGGAGCCTCTATTTATAGATGGTTAGTCTTCTTCTAGGTTATACTGCCATGCATTGTTACCATATAAATTATAGGGTAAATTGCACAAAACTTCCTTTGAGATTTGACCAAATTATACAAAAATGATGATATTTAGGTAACTCGCACTAATCTCTCTTGAGGTTCCAAAAACTGAGCACAAACCTTCCTCGCTATTAGTTAACCATTGTTAAATTCTTACGGTCAACAGTCAAAAATACAAAATGACTAAAATACCCCTCAAATCAAACTTAAAGTCAACATTTTATTTTTTATTAATTTAAATTTAATATAATATATTGTTTAATTTAATTAAAAATTTAAAAAATAAAATTAATAATATATATTTATACAATCTTATTTTAATATATTAAAAATATTTTTATGTTAATTAAAAAACAAAAAATAAAATAAAATAAAAACTGTTCTTCATGGGAGACCAAGGAGACCAAAAAACTGGTCTCTATTATTGGTCTCTGGTGGAGATCTAAAGACTAAGTCTCCAACGATGAAGATAGCTGATCTCCATTATCGAAGAAGTTGGTCTCCATTATCGGAGACCAGAGGGTCTCCATCGTTGGAGACTAGTCTTCGATGATGGAGACTGATTAAAGATGATAATGTCATCACTAATTTTTTTTTTTTTAAAAAAATATTGCAAAACCTTTAATTTTTTTCCTTTTTTTGATTTGGGAGATGTTTGGTTCGATGTTGATGTTTAATTTGGATAATGTTGGTTTAATGAAAATGATGGAGATAATGATTTTAATGAATGTAGAAGATGAAAATGGAGATGAGGAAGATGATGAAAGGTAGAAGATAAAGGAGGTTTTTTTTTTTTTTATTATATTATTATTTTAGTAATTAAAAACATTATCTTTTATTAAAATATTAATTAACTGTGAATGGACCATTTTACCTTTTATAATTTTGATTTAACAGTGGTTGATTGATGGTAGAGGAGGTTTGTGATGAGTTTTTGGAACCTCGGGCAATAAAAGTGCAAGTTACCTAAACATCGTTATTTTTATGTAATTTTAACAAACATCTAGTGAGGTTTGTGCCATTTGCCCTAAATTATATGATAATACTTATTCCATGTATAACCAAGCCTGCTCTTTTAATATAATTATATTAAACTTCTATGGTTAGTGCGTCCTAACTTTTAAATTATTAAGACTACTAATCTTAATCATTCATTACATTTTAATTAAATAGAAGAAAGAAATATTTTTAAGAGAAAAAATGTAATGGCTAAAACTAATGATCCTAATAATCTAAAACTATATTTGACACGTGAGATTGGAATGAATTGAGTTAGAAAATTATTGTCCTATATTTGATAGAACTTGAAATTAAATTAAAATTATGAGTAATGCAATTGGATTAAAATCATAAATAATGTTACATTACCCAAAAATTTACCTAAATTCATTGTCCAAATGATATGACAAGTTTATATGTAATTACCACATCATTAATACATTATTCAAAAATTAATATGGTAGCTACAAATCAACTTGTCACATCATTTGAACAGAATTTTTGAATAAATTTTTAGAAAGTGTAGTATTATTCTAAAATTATACTATATTATATTTTATGTAAGTTGAGATTAGATTGAAATAAAATTAATTTAAAATTTTATAATATACTTAAAATTAATTTTTTTTTTTAAATCTTTAAAAAGTTGGGAAAAAATAATGGAGATTGAATGCTTATTCCAAAATCCATCAAATCCTAGCATTTTAGTTGGAAACAAGCATTCACATGAGATGAGGATTTGAGGGAATTTAAGATTGAGTTTGGAATCCCACCTATTGCTTTCCAAACATGAGATTTGAAAGTTTGAGATATTTTGAAACTCAAACTCACTTCAAATCTCATGTTCGAAACATAGTTTAAGAATATTGGATTCAAATGTGTCTTTTATTGGGATATTAATTGAGTCTTTACTCTATTGAACTTAATTTGAATTTATTTGTAATGTAGTATATTGTTTTAGACCTGAATTTAGATCAACTAATTTATAACAAATCACTTTTTGCTTGTAATTTACGTTGCTTCCATATGTGTATACGTGCTTTGTGTTCATAGGTGGAGCGGCTTCGATAGGCTAGTTTATTTGATTTACTCGAGAGGTATATTATCAAATCTCCACTTAATTCATAATTGGGACAATTTGATGTGGGTATTGCATTAATGTGATGCTTGATCCCTCGAGTTTAAGAAATAAATCAATTTAGTTCTTCATTTAGTTGAACGATACTTAAATTTAATGATTTTTATGGGTATTATTATCTTTAAGACATGAAGATGCCATAAGCAACACGGAATAAAATATTTATACCATTAATTAAGTTAATACACATAAAAATAATAATAATTTTGCATCCTCCACCGTTCACGTGGATTAATGGTGAAGATCTATAGAAAAAATCAATAATTAAAAATATAAATCCTAAAAATTAAAAGAATATTTTTTTATTAGATCCAATTGGAAGAAGAATAAATTTTAAAAATAAAAAATTAAGAAAATTTGACTAGTAGGTATCTAAATTGTTAGGCTTGCCTCCAGCAATAAAGATGGAAGTCCATCGACGGACCTCCAACAATGAAGTCAACGACGTTGACAATCAATGCCTACAACCTCGATGCTAGATCGGTCGATATGGTTTTGGAACCAAATCAAACGATCAAACTCGATCTAGTTCTAGAACCGAATCGAACTTGATTTTGCTTTTATAATTAGACTGAACGATCCGGTTCCCCTACCAAATCAACATCACCATCGATGGAAAATTGGAGCTCTGTTGGATTTCTTATCTTTGGGTTCTTCGTAGTCGTGGACGATGATGGAGGGTTCAAGAAACGGGCATCATTAGGAGGTAGGAGAGAGGCAATAATAGCCACAGTGGTGGCGGAGTGACAGCTGGAGAAGGGGCTGTTGAAAATGGTGATTTGCTATGTGGACCTCCATCACCGATTTGAATCCCAATCATGGATGGTTTTGAGTTGGCGAAGAAATTTTAAAGATCGATAGATTTTCATTTTTCGTTTTTTAATTCTACTTTAAATATTTTTAATGCCTTTTTAAAATTGTATTAAAATACCATTATATATATAATATTACATCTTTTAATTTATAAATTGATTAATTCCCATAGATATTTTAATATTAAATTTTAAATGAATATAAGTTTGAACAATTGATCAATGTCTTTGGCTGTTGGTGTGTTGGTTAGGTGCCAACAGCCTTGATGCCTTAGTGGCATGGGTTTGATATCTACCATCAATTCAAATAATTTATAATAATAATAATAATAATAACCATCAATTCAAATAATATATAATAATAATAATACAATAACAGTTCTTCTACTATTATGTATGGGTTGTCCCCACCCTGGTGCAGATCTCCTCTTACTTCCGTGTGGACAGATCTTTTTTATATAGGAGCAGTTCTTCAGGTCGTGTTATCAATGTTTCTATTTCGGTTGATGCTGATAGTTCTCTAGACCCATCTTAGTCCTAAAATAAATTATCAATGAAAATTTTGTCTTTTTATCTTTTCTATTAGATTTGATTATTACAAAGTTGGTCAAATTGACCAAATTGATGAATATCTAAAATTTTAAGGACTAGAAAAATTTTCTTAAAGTTTTGGGACCCAAATGAAATTCTCTCTCCTTGGTCGGATTTAAGCTCTTGAATTTATTAGAATCCCTCACACAATTGTATATTTTTATTTATGTTCAGGCATCATTCTCATTCTAGGATGTTAGAGCCATAGTGTTTAAGTTTTGTGCATTTGAGTACTTGTCATTCTAACTTTAACACGAAGGTGGCCCCTTTTTTCCTTTTTCTTTTTTCGTTTCTTTAATTCTTTTTTAGTAATTACATTGTTTTCATTTAAATTATTACTTAATTATGAAAGTGTAAATTTGTGTATTTATATATAATAGCATTCAAACTAACAGAGATTAATGATAATATTATTGTTATCTTTTTAAATCGAGGAATTAAATTGATATTTAATCAGCTTTGTAAAAATCTCAGAATTAAAAGAAAAACTATTTGTTAATAACATGCTTATCATTTATCAAAGATGAAAAATGTCATGCCCAGTTAGTGAAGAAGGGATTTTAATGGCTACCAAGTTGGGTTTATCACCCCAAGGTCAAGAACAGGAGTCTGATGCTTTGGTGTGAATTCATGTAAACATGAGTTTGACAATTTCATTTCTTTCAATTTGTCCCACAAATGTTACAATTCTGTTGCTCACTATGATGTGAGATATGCTTAGGGATGACAAAAATATCTGATCTCATCCCAATCCGGGGGAACCCAATTTATTCAAGGCGGGTAGAAAGTAAACAAGAACGACCGTTTAAGATATGGGTCAAGTTTAAGGCACCCCTCAAAATTGTCAGGTTGGATCTAAGACAAACCGATCAAAACCCCGATTTTATCCGTTGCCATCCCTAGTCATGCTTCTTCTCTTCTTCTAGGACACCTCTTTCCCTGACTAGCCCTTGACATTGGTCAGTGCTAAGCTGTTGTAATTCCCACTTTGCCGACTTTTGCTTAATCAAAGTTCTATTCATTCAACAAAAAAGTAAGATGACAAGAACAGTATAATAGCAAGGTTTCCGCCATTTTGCCTTTAGTACTGAAAATATCTCCCACAAAATAACATGAAAAGAACAGTATAATCATTTATGTTTTACTAAAAAATTTTATTTGTGAACATCTAAAAAATTTTAAACCTAAATTCTTTACTGAGAGAATTAAATTCGTTACACAACAATCTCCCAAAAAAAAGACGTATAGTTGTAAAGAGTCTGCTTGAAAATTCATTGCTATGACATCCAAACAGATACATGTCAATACTAAAGATTGACTAAAAGTAATGATTTCACAATTAACCGCATTTACCGCATATGAATGCAGCTCGATATGAACATTTTTTTAATGGTGAAGTAGAGCGCGATGCACAGTTATATATTTGTGGTAGGATATGATTATATAGAGAACAACAAAGATCTTCATGGAAGCACCACCTACCCCTCTTGGAATACAAAAGCAAATGTATCGTCTGTACAGCCAATGGACATCTATTCGCCGACAGCAACGAAAGGAATCCCCCTGAAAAAAGTAGAAAAAGATGCAGAATAGCAGTCAGCAGATCTGATAATTACTGTCCACGTTGCTAAGCAGCTAAGGCACTGAATAATCACCATATTAAGTTAAAGAAATATAAATTATATTTCCGATAAGAGACAGCAAATTAAGAAAATGCAACAGTTGATGTGAGAATGCACCATTTAAAAAACCGTTGTGTGTTAAAACAAATCAACACCTCACAATTTCATTATTAGTTCAGTATTTTCAGTTGTAGTAGAAGGATCCTCTCCTTCAGTATAAGTTCTACCTCAAGTTTTAAAGATTTGTGAGCAAACCAATAATTAAATAAACCTTCATATTTAATACCATTTGTTTGTTTTTCCTTTTAGCTGTCCTTAGCGACTATATATATTCTGATTTCTACATTCTGATTTACTCCTAAATACAACAAACACTGACAAAGTAAAAGCGATAAACAGACAGACCCATGACTAAATTCACTTCAAATAAATTATTTTATTAATATTGCTCAAAAACTAACACTTACAATTCAAATATCTACTCAAAGAAAGAAACAAACCTCTTTCCACTAGGATTAGGAAAACCTAAAACAACCAAAACAAAAAAAAATCTCAACTTTACACGAAACGGCAAATTTGAGTTCTTTACCAAAATATGAATGTCTTTTCCAAAACAAACTCAACGAAACAGAAATTAATGTAAATAAAAATTCCTACTAAAAGTTATAAAGTTCCAAAATATTACATTAAAAACAAAAGAAAAAAGAAAAGGAAAAAAAAAACTCATTTGTAAAAGCAGAATTCAAACCAGTCGAATTTGGGGGTTTTTAACGGGGAGTGTAGGCCAAAAGCCAAGTGTCAAATTTAACATTGAGACAAATCCAGTGACGCATTATAAGGCCAATTTTGACATCGCTGGGACCTCCAACCGGCCTCTAGAAGTGCCCTACATCCAGCATGTTATCCAATCTCCTTAGGTTTTTTAGCAGATAGTCTGATTTAATATTTTCTGTTCAAATTCCCAAACCCATATATCCTACCTCCCAAATTCTCTTATTAAGTTATAACCAATCTTAACTAATACAAAGCTCCAATTTGTCACTGATTTTTATAAGTTGGCAATGGAGTTGAGGAAGGCCCAAGTAATGAATGGAGGGGAGTAGGTTTGTTTGTGACATTCATGATGGTGATGAAGAAATGGTCTTTAGTGTCTGCATATAGATGTGGGTTTTCTCCTCACTGTTCTCCCATCTTTCTTCAATTACAAGAAAACTCTATATTTTGCCAGCTAATTTGAAATGGTTGGCATCGTTCAGCGCTAATATTGTCGGATCAGTTTCTTTCGGTAAGAGAAGAATGCAATTCACCTCTAGCTAAATTATTGTCAAATGAATTTGGTTAATAATTTAAAATGGACATAAGTCAAATTTTCAGGTAACCGTCTTTAGGAATTTAAAACACTCTGTGTAAGCTGTTCAAGGGTAAAAATCAAATGAACAAGAAGGACCAAGCAATTCTTTAGTGACAACATGTTGCAAGAAACTCACAAGTGTAGGTAAAGCTTTAGATGCAAAATGGATCAAAATGGACCACAGAATTATTTAGTGGCTAGATGTTGCAAAAAACTCTCAAGTTTTGGTAAAGCTTTAGATGTGGAGAGGATCCTGGTTAGCAGCTCTACACATAAATCGGTGTTAAGTCTTCTATCAATTAAAGTCAAAGTATGATTGCTCTCAAACACATGTATATCGTAGCAAGTCTAGATTTTGGAATTTTCCAAGCATGAATATCATAGGTAAAAATTAATAGCACAAAAACTGCAGGATGATTGCTAGAAACAGCTCAAGTGTCCTGATCATTTTGAGAATTTCATACTTCCAGTTATAGAAGCACTTATTTGCTGTTATCAAGAGCATACCTCTCCTAAACAGTCAAGTCATGGTTTAGTTCCAACAAACAAACTTACCAGCCACCATGCCTTGAGAAGTAATCGTTATCGAGAGAAATAGCTAGAGCAACAGCTACAGCTCTCTCTGACAGGGTCAATGGGCGAGTAACTTCCAACTCTTGAATCTGTCAGGAAGAAAAAATGGAATATTAGTAGAGGATTGTCTAAAATACAAGAAAATCATTTTCTAATGTGGTACTCTACCATTCTAGCAGGTCCAGTCTTGGAGCTTGGATCAGTACTCCCAAATCGAATCACATATTGACCAGCATCTGTAAAAATCTGCTTTGCAGAGAACAAGAAAACGGATTAGATTTCAGAGTGCAAATTATTCTTTCTCAAGCCATGTCAAAGACCATTCTTTTTAACAATACAAATAAAGAATTTGATAACTTATCAATTGTAATACATAAAAATGAATCTTGGCTACAAAAATAGCCCAAAATGATTCAGCAAGCTCGTTAATGGATAAACAATCTTTGGCTAGACCCTGACTTGCTAGATCGACAAGTAAATTTTGTATCAGCTATTCTCTTAAGAAACCATCAGATGTTGACTTCATATGAACCTAAATACCATTTAATATTGTGCTTAAAGTTCTGTAGTGGAGATTCTTTTCCTTTTTAGAAAATGGTCTAGTCATCAGCCTCGATCTGAGTTACCAAATCATGTAATATAGTTATATAGACCATGATGCAGAACAAGTCAAACCTAGGCATTTGAAGTGAATTTTAGTACAGTTACCACCGTTAAAAGCAGACAACAAACAATGCTCAAGAAGACAGAATCGTTCATTATATAATATCTTTTAATTAATATAATTTTTTAAAAAAAAAAAGAAAAAAAAAGAAAGGGAGACAACCTCAAAGCCAAAACCCCTCCAATCACGATCTATTTGAGCCAGCACGTCTCCATTTATGTCCTTCAAAGTAAATGTCCAATTCCAAAAGCCAGGATTTTCAACCACTGCAAACTGCTTATTCCTACAAATAACATCATCAAAAGATTGATGCTCAGAATATGCAAAACAAAGAAGAAAACTAAGGAATTTAATTATTGAACAAATGGAGACCTCTAAATAGTTGAATACAACAACCAATCCGAAGAACAGGTTTGCTGGTATTAATCCCTGATAACTTAAAACATAATCATGATAAAAATAGAGATTGAAACAGTGCATTTTACTGTGGCCTTGCTATCTAAAATAACTCATCTCTAGTCATGATAACTCATCTGCCAATTTAATCTTTGACAACTAATTTCCACCCAAACTCTTCATCTTCACTAGTGTATAGGCAATGAGACAAAGATATCTTGACATTTTTGTCATGCTACTTATACAATATGCACCATTTAAGGACAACCCACCCAACCCACCATTGAAATAAAAAAAGAGAGAGAGAGAGAGAGAGAGAGAGAGAGAGAGAGAGAGAGACTTCTGTCAAAATCATATTCAACACCACCTACCACAAAAGAAGGCCACTTTTGATGGCACCAGAAATTTAAAATCCTTAATTAACTTTGTAAAAAACACATGGTAATCATGGTCAACCAAGGCAAGAACAAGGAACTAAAAGTGCGATCAAACAGTGACCAAACAAGAACAAGGCATTAGTTTTATGCGGCTGGGAACTGCCCATCAAATCCTAACCTAACTGTAACCAAACATTTCCAGCAAGGTGGTTATACCAAGGTTGTTTCTCATTTAGCAGTCTACCAAAAATTCTAGAGGTCTACCAAGAAGTTCATAGTATGCATCAGCATCAACATGTAAACTTTGCATTTGTATTTCAGCATCTACTGCCTTGAAATCCATTATAAACAATTTAATTCATACTACTGACCTTCAAATAGGAAATCTATAATTAATAGAAATATAGAATATGACTCAGAAACAGGCAAGCTGAAATTACCCGAGGTATAAATCATACACCCTCCTCCAAAGATGCCATCGCCTGTGCACCACGCCAATTTCCTAGAGAGGAACATATAATGAGCATTATCAAAAACCAATATGTATGCTGTTACATACATGGAATTTCCTAAACCTTCGCAGTTGCAAATCATAGATACATTAATTCAGCCTACCTTACCATTTATTTCTGCATAAATTGAACTGGTTATCCACCAGAAAGGCCTACGAACCTGAATGTGGTGAACCAAAGACAAAGACTTAGAGATGAAACAACAATATATCAAAGACTATGCACCTAGTTACTTGTCTTACTAATTAAAAAGAAATGTTTGAAATGTACTTACCCTGAAAAGCTCATTACCCATAGCATCAGTAATGTAAGCAATAAAGGGGCGCCTTAGGCGAAGCAACTGCAATAGAAGAAAAGAAAGCATCAGAAGGTGAGAACTTTGATAAGATAACTAACTACAGAAAAGAATCAATCCAACATTATTTAAATGTAAAACCAAAAGCAAAAAATGGCATAGTAGAACCAGTCACACATTTAGTCATTTATATTCATCACGTACAAACTATCAGATTTCAGTGTCTATATCAACTAATTATCCTCCAAAGTACAACTGATTGATACCAATGCAGCAAATACATGATTTTTAATGAAACAAAAGAATGACAAATGGTATCCAAGTACAAGATTTTCAATCTTTCTACAAATAGGCCAGGGTTCAGATCCATATTTTTAAGTGAAAATGAATGGTGTTCCAGTAAGCCTCAGCTTTAATAAGTACAATTTTAAAAAACTCTTTAGGAATACCTCAGAGGTAAGGATAGCAATTTCTCAAAGGGCTCTATTTGTTTGCCGAGAATCCATAAAATTCATGCCTCTTACTCCTTACAGTTCCTTAATGCTTGAGCATTTCTATGCACCAAGTAGGACAAAGCATATACCTCTGCTTTCAGATTTACATAATATCCAACAACAAAATGATTATGTAGGGACATACACTAGTCTTTGATACTGCATTACTAGCAAAATATTGATCAATTTGAAAACTGAGTTTTGAAATTTTAAGGCATACTCGTATCGTATGGACTTTAATTAAGAAGACTAGTTATCAAGTTCATTAAGGATTGCCTCTACCTCTTTTGAAGGACTACAGGTTGGGTGATAGATGAAACAATGTAGTGCATCTTATTTGTTAAGTTGTCAATTCTTACTGATAGCTGCCCTTTAATATTCTATGCTAGTTCAAGTGGACTTAATTAACATGATCCAATTTTCTCCTTTATTGTTAATATAGTGAGTAAGGCACTTAGTAGTTAGTAGATTGCTAACCAGAGTTATGAATCAAGGTTTCTAGTTGGTTTTCATGTAGGGTCAGTGGAACAAATTGAGATAACTGAAGAAGTACTTAATTAGCACCTTTTATTTGCAGAAGACTGTATCATCATTTTGGTGCAGATGACTAGCAGCTATCTTTTCAAGGCTCTATGATGGCTCTACTCTAGGCAGCTGCAAGACTAAGGGCATATTTTGAAAAGTGGATACAGTTTCAGTAGTTCCTTTCATTTTCCTTTTTCAGTGTATTGTGAAACAGTGAAAAAGCCATGGCTGATGTGTCACATCGAAAAAGTCGTAGTATTGTATCTTTTTTGAGATTGCCTTTAATTCATTAGGAGCTTTAGAAACTGGACTTGAGAATCAATTCTTCAGAGGTTCAAGAAAAGAGAGAAGGAAAAGAGAAGCAAGATTTGAGAAAAAGAGAGAATCACTCTCATTAAGAGCGTGTTATCTGATTTTCCTGGATTGGTAGCTTTTTGATGTCGCTTGGTTGGTAGCTTGACGGTTGGAGATATTACTTATGAACTAATATGGGTGATGAACAGAAGTGTCATGTTCTGGATTGTGGTACGGAGCACTACTTTCCTAAAGGGAGATATGGACATATGGAAGCTTGAAATTCCAATTTAAGGCTTATAGGCAAAAGATTATTTAAACATGCACCAGAGAAAAATAGTTTTTGAACGCAAATGCTTGATGGATCTGCATAAATAATAAAAGCAAACAATTCCCCTTTTGCATGACACAAGCTATACAAGGTGACTTCTAAAATGGCTTATCTGCTGTTATTTAATGCAATGAAGAAGATAAGGGTACTGTAACGTCAGGTGGTTATATCTAATTGGCCCTAATTAAAAGAAATTTTCATGTAGGTAATTTTTTCACTTCATCAAGGAAAATTCTGTTTTATTCTCTCAGTCGAACAGTATAAAAAACCTACACCCACCCCTGTTCAAGAAAATGAAATGATTAGTATAAAGAATATACCTGTCTAGCAATGACATTACTTTGTTCGCGAATGAAACCAACAGGCTGCATAACAGGATTGAGAACCATGTATTGGATTAGTACTCAAAATTACAAGTTGGGAGCAACTTTTCTTACGACAGACTTCCTTTATTTCAAAAATAATAATAATAATAATTAATTAAAAAAAAATCATGGAAATAGGAGGAGACATATTGGCTACTTACCGATTGGGGATAGCATACATCTACTACCGCATAACGGTTCTCCTAAAAAAGCAACAAATAACCATTAGCCATAAACATACAAATAAAATTGAAAAATGTAATAAGTTCTGAAATCAGATCTTGCCAATACTTAGTGTACTATCATCAATAAATATAAACATATAATCCAGTCATCCAGATGAGAAACAGTAGAGCAGACAAGCAACTTATAATGACACTATGCAGGAATCACCTACCACAGTCTTCAAAACTCACTTTACACCAACAAGGGCTAGTTAAAGAGTCACTACGTAATTTGTTGACACAACCACCAATTCAAACCTAATCTAAAACACGAAATACATGTACAGAAAACACAAAAACTAATGAACCGCAGGTTCCAACAAAAACAAAATACTCATATGATTCAAGTCCAACCATTGGTGTGGACAAATTCCTGAGATTCTCAAATAAAAAGAAAACATACCTTCCAAAATGCAACAAAAAGACAACTGAATAAGACTCTACATAATCAAAATCACCAACTGTCAACAATTACATCAATGCCAAAAATCTCATAATCCTTCCAAGAAGTATCTGAGTCCAATACTTCATTCTAACGTCAACAAGTAACTAACTCATAGAAATCTTATCATTTTGCAGACATTCAACCGAATCTTTACATGCGAGATATGTCCATATGTGCTATCACATTACCACACGGATGGATGAAAAGGGGAAAAAAATCACCTGCTCAAAACCAAGTACAAGATTGGCCCACTCAATATCCCTAGTAATGAGCAAATTAGACCTTGCAAGAAGAGGTGCAACCTGGACCTGAAATATTCAAGATGTTATATACCATCGGGCCCAAAAGTTTAAGATGATTAACACAACAAACAAAAAAACAAGTTAATATTGATAATGGTAAAGCTGAAAATGTTGAACATTAGACCCTATAACAAACAAGTCCAAAGAACAAATCACATAATAAGGCTATAACAACACAATGAGCAAGAAAACAGCAACATTTACATGTAAATTATTGAAGCAAAAAAACAAATCAGAGAATTGACCTCTTCCTGAGACGCAGGTTCCAGAAACCCCGAGACGGATTCAGTAACAGGAGGCTGGTGATAGTAAGGCTTCGCTGCCTTAGTAGCTGAACCTGAAATCCATTTCCCCACCAACCCACCATCACTATTTCTATTCTTAACAGGCTGTGCTGTCGTTCTGTTGTGTCTAGACCTCTCCATCATCTTCCTATCAGCAACCCAAAGCTTCGCCAAGAAATCTCTACTCAACTCACCATCACCACCAACTGTGCTCCCGAAATGCCGTCTTAACCCATTCAAATGGGCTCTTTCAACAACCCCACCGGGGGGGATTGAATTCAAAACAACACTTTTACGAATAATCTTGGAAATGCCCATTCTCCAACTCATCCAACTACTACAACACAAATGACAAGCTTGGCATTCCAAATATTTGATTGTGAGAGAAAACCAAGCAAAGACTAGTATGTCACCTGTTCCGTGTGAGACAGAGGACATCTGGACATGGATGGGCCGGGCTTCGACATCAGAATTGGGCCGGCCTATCTGTTTGTGTGTTACCTAAGCGGCAAAAGGGGCGGGGTGGTCTTATGTTTACCTTCAAATCAAGGGCTAGTTTCGTCGTTGTCGTAAATGGCGAGACTTATGCTCCGTTGGTGCACAATATTAGATGGTAGGAGATTGAATGAGATTTAATACATACTGTAACGTGTTTAGTGTGGTGGAGATTGGATTAGATTTAACTAATATTAATATTAAATTAAACTAATTTTACAATAAAAATATTTGAATTATTTTTGAATAATGGATTTTCTTTTTTAGAATCAAATAATGAATGATAAAATTATAAATAATTGAATATAATATATTGTTTAAATTAATGTTAAAATTTTTTACTTTATGAAACTATTTTAAATAAATTTATAATTTTAAATATATTTAATATTATAATTATTCATTTATCATATTTATTAAAAATTATTAAATATATATAACAGAAAAGAAACCCCAAAAGACTAAGATTCTGATGGGAACCGCTTGGGCATGAGAAAGAAAAGCTTCAGTCGCTTCCCAGGCCCAGACACGGTGGACTTTGTGGGTCCCACAACATGGGCTATCCACCAAACGGACCTTAAAGGATGGGCCTTTAACTTTCATCAGCGACATAGTTTTTATAATCATTATTTATTTATTATTATGTTTTTTTTTTATAATCATTATTTATTTATTATTATATATATATTTTTTTAATAATCGTGATTGATTCAAAAAATTATTAGAACCAACCGAAATGAGATACCATAGCAGGCGAGAAAACTACTCTCAAATGAATTGACTCATACTGGGGAAGCTGTCTAGAGGAGGATGGAGAAAATTGCTACTGCCAGATGTAGAACCAGGTCTCATTGGCATAGGGCTGTGACATTCTTACCAAAGGTGCCGGGTGTAATCATTTGAGAGTTTATACTGCTTCTATTATTATTAAATCTGTAAGAGATTTAATTTTAATTTTTCTTGGTTTTTTTCCCATATGATTTAATTCACTTTAATTTTTATTCCTTACTAAAGAATATATCCTTAAATATTGAAAATTTTTAGAAATTCTAATTAGTAAATAAGTTAAAGGTTGCCAGACTATTCAAGTTTACCCAAGCAACCACGCTCTTAATGTGATTCATGGACAAGATTAAGCCTAACAAAAATATTTAGACCAGCGATGTCCACACTAAGATTAACCCTGTTTATACACCCTAAATTAATACTTTTTTTCCAAAATTCCAACATTACTCTTAAATAAAATTATTCAATGGATTAACATAATTATAAATACACTCCATATATCATATTAATATAATGATTAATATTTTGTTTTTGTAGAATATTTTTCATTGAAATCTTAACTATTTATTCATTTAAGTGAAATAGTGACTAATTAAAAATAATGTATTAAATAACTATTGTAAAATAATTTATTTGTAAAGGGATTCATAAAATAATTTAAAAAAGCTAAAATCATTTAATTTAATTTAAGGAATTAAAACATTAAAATTATAAAATAATCAATGTATTTTTTTATTATTCAAAGTACATTTATAATTTATAAAATGGAAATTTTTTTAATAGATAAAATTACAATATATATATATGTGCATTAATTATTTACATATAATCAATGCATCACAATATATCTATATATATATAGAGTTAAATACAAGATACCCCTTTAAGGTTAAGCTAAATACAAATATATTAATATTTTGGTTTTAATAACACAATACTCCCAAGTTAACAGTAAATGTTGGATGCATGTTGGATGCCAGTAGGAGCGGAAAGGGTAAAATGGTAACTTTATACTTATTTTAATATTAAAAAATAAAAAATTATGTTTGATCTTTTATAAAAAAAAAAAAAAAAAAAAAAAAAAACTTTTAACAATTTTCTAAAAATAAAAACAAGGAATCTCGATATGAAAAAAGTGAAAAAAAAAAAAAAAAAAAAAAAAACCAAATCTGAAAACCAGAATAATTCATCATTTTCAATCTCATCTTCATCACCACAACCAAATCGAAACCATCAACTCCATCACCACAACCAAATCGAAACCATCATCTCTAACAACTTCATCTTCTTTATGATCATCTTCCCCCATCAACTTGAACCCAAAACTTCTTCGTATTCTGGGTTCTTGATCAAACCCAAAACTTCATGTTCTGGGTTTTCGATCGAACCCAGAACAACTTCATGTCAAATCCCAAACCATATCTCAAAAATCATCAAACCCCAAATCGAATCCAACGTCTTCAAAAATCATCAAACCCCAAATCGCACCCAACATCTTTTAACCCAAAACCGCATCTTCAAAAATCATCAAACCCCAAATCGAACCTAACATCTTCAAAACCCAAACCGCATCAATCATTGACCATAAATCAACAACAGAAATCTTGAATAACAGAAATTGAAAAAAAAAAACCAACAAGAAGAATTAAAAAAAAAAAAAAAAAACCCAGAGATTGAAACAAAAAAAAAAAAAAAAACTGAAAAATTAAATGCTCTTTTATCTGGGTTCGTCTATTCGAACCCAGATGAACTTTCATCTAGGTTCGAATCGACGAACCCAAAGAAGGTTCATCTGGGTTCAGCGATGCAGCGGTTGGATGATGTGGGAGAGAAGGAAAGATGTTGTGATGATGAAAGGTGTTAGATCTACAGTCAGAGAGAGAGAGAGAGAGAGAGAGACTATTGAAGCAAGAAGGTAGAGAGAGAGAAATGGTAGGAGAAGAACGAAAGAAAGAGAAAAATAATTTTTTTCTCTTCTGTTTTTTTAACATTTTTTTCAGTTTTTTTTTTAATTCCTAGCTCTCCACCGTCCATCCATCTAGATGGACCGTGGAGATCAAATCTGATCAATATTTTTTATTTTTTATTTTATTAAAATTAATATATATTATATTTTTTATTTTTTAAATAATAATTTCCACCGTCCATCACTAATGATAGATGGTGGAAATTCAACAAATTTTTAAAAATGTATATTGTTATCTTTTTTAAAATATTTTTCATTTAAAATTTTTAATATAAAAGTTTTGTTCTTATTCATGAACATTTTCGTTATTGTACAACATTCCAAGGTCAAACATCAACTTTAACCATATTTGACCGTTAGCGTGGGGGTTTTGTGTTATAAAAATGAAAAAATGTTTCCGTTTGTATTTAACTAAACCTCAAATGGGTATATTGTATTTAACTCATATATATATATATATATATATATATACACACGTACGCATGAATGGAATCTATTACCTTTGTAATACAGATATGAAAGCCATTTGACATCTAACTATTAGGTGCGGTTGAATCTTAAAATCGAAAAGGAGTCCAACACGGCACTGGACACACCTGAATAAGCATGTGATATATTGGGATATGGAATACAAAAACAAAAATTAATTAGCAAAAAACAAGATGGTGGTCCTATCTAGATTGATTCCGACGAATCCGTTTCAATCACAATTCCTGTATATTAAAAAAAAAATATATATATATATATATATACGGTGGCGGGTAGCAGCTTCTCACTGCAGGCCGCAACTAGATAATTAAGAAGTTGAGTTTGACTTGTCATCCGCGTGCCATTTCAGTGCATTTGCTGATTCAAACCAACCTTGTTTCATTTGGATCATATATTGCTCAAACATCCTAAATCTTTGTTTGGCAACATGGGTTCGGATTTCAATGGTAATTCATCCGAACTGGATGTTACAATATTCATGCATTCTTTTTAATCTCTTATTAAGATGTTATTGTTTTCTTCTTTTGACAGCCAAAGTCATTGTTATTATGGGTGTCAGTGGCGCTGGCAAATCGTAAGTTCTCTAATGTACACATTCTAGATTCTGCATTCAACTGGGTTTTATTGTTTTTGTAGGTTAACTACATTATTGTAGGTTATACTACGTCTGCATATATATGATGTGATGGGTGAAAATTTTTGGTGTTGGGACCTCAACCTAATCCTTCGTTCATTTGTCCCCGTAGGGTTTTACTCTTTACCTTTTAGGGTAGGTAACATTTTGAACTTTGAACCTTTGATCTTAAATATCTTTTGGATATAAACCTTTTACGAATATTGTAAGAGGTTTGCATCCAAAAAGACATTTAATGTTTCAAGTTCAAACCTTAAGATGCTATCTATCCTACGAGACAGAAAGGCCAACATCGCATGGAGAAAAATGAGCGAAAGATTGGACTGAGGTGCCAACATTTGGTATGATTGTTGCTGTACTTTTTCTGTTGTGAATGCAATTCTAGTTTTGGTTTGCATATATCCTGCTATCATGATGGTAATTAATTAAGAGAAAATAGTAAACCTTTGTACTGAAAATTTATCTGTCACATTCTGCAATAGAGTGAGAGTCTTTGTGGGATTGTGGTTCCAAATTGGTATGAGTTCAATCCAAGTTTTTTACATTGCAAAATAATCAAGTAATGAATATATTGAAGGTTGATTACAATATAGATATTAGATGATCACCGTCTATTGTGATTCAAATGCTGATTTATTGATGTTTTCTAATCATTTTGGATGGTCTCTATATCAAAATTTCAATTTTCTTTGTTGCTTGATGTATGTTGATATTTATATGGAGATCAGCAAACTTATTTTAATCCCTATTTTCGCGATCAATCTGCTCCAAGCGTTCTCTTAATATAAATTTTGTTCTTTTTGACGCATGATTCTTTTCGCATTGGAACATGAATGATTTCTGCTTATGCTTATGTTTTGAATATGTGAACAGCACAATAGGCAGGAAGCTGGCCAAAGTTATGAATTGTGATTTTCTTGATGCCGATGGTTTCCACCCACAATCAAACAAGGGTTGGTACATGATTTGCATCTACATTGATATTGAATCTTTTGATTCAGGTACCTTTACTACTTTGGTATCAGTATCATGACCATCTTTAATTAAATTGTTTTTGTAACAGAAAAGATGCATCGTGGAGTTCCTCTTTCAGAGGAAGACCGGATTCCATGGCTGGAAAATATACGTGACAGTCTAAGAGGGAGCATAATCAGTGGCAAATCTGTTGTACTTGCATGTTCGGCTCTGCGGACGAAATATAGAGAAATCCTCAGATCTGCTGATTCTAGTTATCAATCCGGAAGCTATGCCAGCTGTGTGAAGTTCATTTTGTTGGATACACCGGTTGAGGTGCTTGCAATGCGGCTAGAGAAAAGAGCTGCAGAAGGGAAACACTTCATGCCCGCTGCACTTTTGCAATCTCAGCTGGATTTGCTTCAAATCGATGATTCGGAAGGTATATATAAGGTTGATAATACTCTAAGATCTGAAGCTGTTGTAACTTGTATACAAACTTTAATCAATCAAAGTTCATAGGAGCAATGACAATTGGTACTTTTGTCTCTTCAAGAATTACAGGAGGGTGTGGGGCTGTGTTTTTAATATCAAGGACAATAACTTGGTATAAAAATTAGGTCTTTTTAATATGACTGATTGATATAAAATTCGTTATTTGATCCTATGAATCTTCGTGCATCTTTCTCTTTTGAGTTTTACTGATGCTTTTCTCTTTCTTAGAGTAAGGACTAATACTTTTTTTTCAAGACTTTTGATTTCTACCGCTCAGTCTCAACTACAACCATAATGAACATGACTTGTTCTCTTTAGCTCCAGCACCATTTGCATTTATTAAATGATTAAATTACATATTTTTGAGGTTGTGAATTGTGATGTGAAATATAGTTGTACAACCTAAACAGCTGGCAATGGTTTGCAACTACAATTTGTATATTAAGCATTCTTATTATGTTTATTTTTTTCAATGTGGAATTTCATTCTCAAACATGATTTCCAAAACCTCCCTCTCATCTGTGAATTGGCTTTTGAAGAGTCTACTTTGTTGCAGAGTTTTTTGAGCATATATACCTTTTATGCATAGCTTCTGCTTGGCTGCTTTTTGAGGATTATAAAGAACAATATTTTATGTTATTTCTTGAAAGAATTTACATTGTTAAGCCAAGTTAATTTGGGCTTTATTTTTTTTTTATCAGAAATGGATCTTGAAGGTAGATTCTAGGATTTTAAATAAAACAGTTGTTGTTCAATCAAAATATCAGACATAGAAAATTCTTTACAAAGATTTGTGTCTTGAAAGAAGTTTAAGATTTGTGTCTTGAAAGAAGTTTAAGGTTGACAAATAAGATTATCTACTGATTACACATTATCATGGCTCTTGAAAAGACAAAGAGAAGCCACGTCTAGGTAGGAGATGCGGTGAAAAGTCAATTAGCTTTTAGATATCCCTATGCAGTTGTTTTTGCAGATGCGGTGAAAAGTCAATTAGCTTTTAGATATCCCTATGCAGTTGTTTTTGCAAACGGATACTTAAATATTTCGCTATTTCCTGTGCTACTTTGCTTAGTTTGTTTTATCTACTAAACTTAGTTTCTTGTAGGCTTTTGCTTGTGGATGTATGTATATACTAGTACTTGTCCATATGCTGGATGTATACTAGTGCTTGTCTATGTGCTGGATGTATGTACTAGTTACTTGCTTTTCTATATGCTGGATGTATGTACTAGTTACTTGTCTACATGCTGGATGTATATAACATACGGAAAGTATTATGTTGTCTATATACTGTACTTGTCTATATGCTGGATGTATATAACATACGGAAAGTATTATGTTGGATGTATATAACATATGGAAGGTATTATGTTGGATGTATATACTGTACTTGTCTATATGCTGGATGTATATAACATATAGAGAAGTATTATGTTGGATGTGTATATAACACAGATAGAGAAGTGTATACCCGTACTTGTCTATATGCTGGATGTGTATATAACACAGATAGAGAAGTGTATACCGGTACTTGTCTATATGTTGGATGTATATAAGTAATATCTTAAGCTGGATTATGCTTTATTTGTAAAATCTCTATGTACTGGTACTTTATATTATAGCCATAGACAGCTGGATTATGCTGGATGTCTATATGCTGGATTATGCTGGATGTCTATATACCAGTACTTGTCTATATGTTGGATGTATATAAGTAATATCTTAAGCTGGATTATGCTTTATTTGTAAAATCTCTATGTACTGGTACTTTATATCATAGCCATAGACAGCTGGATTATGCTGGATGTCTATATGCTGGATGTGTAACACAGATAGAGAAGTGTATACTAGTACTTGTCTATATGTTGGATGTACATAAGTAATATCTTAAGCTGGATTATGCTTTATTTGTAAAATCTCTATGTACTTTATATTATAGCACTTTTATCATACAGAGTAAGTTTGTGTGGCAATTTCAATAAAAATTCAGCACAATTTTCTTCTATGACATATAGAGAATTTTCAGTTTCAAGCAGTAAGCAAGTCTCAAATTTTAAGATATCATAGCACTTAATATCAACTTTGAAACTTGATATCAAGTGTGGCCTTGTTGCTGCTGCTATGTGTACAAAAATTTGTGACTACACTTTCATCATCATCTGATACGATTCACATGAGCAAATGGTTCGCGGACTGCTTTTGGAGCAGGTTTAGCCACTTCAGGGGCCCCAAAGACGTTCCAAAATCTTAATGTTTCATCCGCTGCAGCTGTTGCCACTGTACAACCATCTGGGCTCTGAATAAGATTGAAGATGTTATCAGAATATATATGAAGCCAAGTGAAAGACAAACTAACACTTATTGATTCAGATCATTTACCTGCGCCATAAAAAGGACTCTGGAGGTATGTCCAGTAAGCTCTGCCATCTTCACCATCGATGGGTACTTCCACAAGGTGAGCTGATTCTGAGTGAATCCATGAGAGCTAAGTAGCTCTCTCTCATTCTTGTTCCACAGCAGGGCACAGACTTGAGAACCGGTATCTATAGAGTTCAGGCAAGCACCGGTGTGAGTGTTCCAGAACTTTATACACCGATCACCGCCACCTCCTCCTGTTGCCAGCAGATTGCCCTGGAAAGGACACCAAGCAAGAGCCTTGACAGCAGAAGTGTGTTCCTCCAGCCTGTGAAGCCATCGTGTGGGGGAATTCGAAGATGCCACAGATCTGTCCCATATGTGGAGGAGATTGTCATTGCCTCCACTGGCTAGTTGTTGGCCTGAGGCTGACCATTTCAACCCACAAACCTCTTGAGTGTGTCCTCTGTAGGTTGCAACAATAGGATCTCTTATTCTCACATCATTGTTAATGATGTGCCCATCCATTCCTCCTGTTGTCAGGATGTGATTGTTCCATGCCAGTGATCCTACTCTTGATCTGTGTCCACCTCTCAGAGTTCTTAGCTGCAGAAACATAACAAATACAATTATTACAAAAAGCTTGAGGAGGTTATAGGAACCATTCAAAAACGTTCATCAAACATTTCAACCAACCTGTCGATTAGCAGTCGAATCCCAAAGTTGTACTTCAGAATTGTTCAAGCCAACAGCAATATGACGACCATCAGGAGCCCAACTAACACTGGTGATGGGGCCATTTTCATCATCAACTGTGACGAGTTCTGAGGTCGAACCATCCGAAGCATCCCACAAGTACACTGTACTTCCAAGACTGATTGCCAAAACATTGCTGCTGCCCCAATCCAACAAATTCAAGTAGTAGTCATCAACAAGATCAGGAGCATCCAATGTCCTCTCAGATGACTGTACACGGTAACAAAATCGTTTTAATCAGATCAAACACACCTCAAAATTAATCACATTTGGCAGTGAACTACAACAAACCCCACCTGAGGAATATGTCTACGAGGCTTGGTGGGTTTAGGCTGACAAAGAGAATCAGAAGAGTGTTCCTGTGGGATCATCTCAACTGGGGTTGGTGGCTTGTTCTTGAAAGCAAGAATCCTAGACCGGTTCATGTTAAAGACCTCTGCCAGTCGCCTCCTGTAAGCCTCCCTTGCCGGCGAGCACGTTGCTGGATTCGGGTTTTCCTTCTCTTTCCTACCTTCAGTCAGCATATAATGAGCATAATCGAAGTCCATAGCAGATCGGTTTGGGATAAATCTGTCCAACTGGTATCAAGAGAACACAATCAGATCACAAAAAACCAAACAAACCCAATAAAGAAAAAACGAAAACAATGTTGCCCAAGATTCAAATCACTCACATTTTCCTTGGCATTCCTTCTGCGCAGAAACTGTTCTTGAAGAGGGCATCTAGATTGGCCCTTCAAGTTGACAGAAGAAGAAGATGATGATAAGCCGGCATCCATGTCTGTTATAGCAACAAAATACGCCACAGTATAGAGCAAAAACAGAACAATATATGTATAAAAACAAAATGAACCAAAAAAAAAAAAAAAACCACAATAACACCTGCAAAACAGAGAATTAGATTCAAAGAAACCAAGAAAAAAATGATATATGTAGAAGAGCAATATATGTATAAAAACAAAACAAAACAAAAACCACAATACAAAGCCTGCAAAACAGAGAATTAGATTCAAAGAAACCAAGAACAGATTATATGCGAAGTTTTTAAATCGAGAGAGGAAGCGGTGAGGAAGTTAGTGAAGAGAAGAGAAGAGAGAGTTGAGAGACGAATTGTGGGATTCAGAGGAGATGGTTTGAGAGTTCATATATGTATGAGATTCGCGATGCTCTGTTTTCTTCTATTCAAATTTGCGTTTTTTTAAGGGAATTTTTAGGGTTTTGGGATTGGAAAGTTGCAACGGCTATTATAGCCGTTGTAAATTTTGGTTGGACGAAAATGTCCCCTCTCACTCGGACCCGTGAGGGTTATGGGTTCTGTCATATTTTTTTTTCAAAAAAAAAGGAGGTGTATTTCGAGAACTTGTGGGGATGATTTAGTAAACACACTCCTTCAAAGTAGGCCCAAAAAATCAGCCCCACGCAGCCCAGTCCAGACCCAAAAACCTTGCGGCCCAAACTTTCAAAATTCCATTGCTACCCTCGTTTCCTTCCCATAATCACCATTCTCTCCTTCAACAACCCACAATATTTCATTAATTTTCATTAGATTATAACCCATTCATCCAATTCCATAATCATCATTCACCAAAAGTATGTTTGTTTATGATATATATATAGAACTTCTATTCAAATCCAATAGATGAATTTGATTAATTCATTTTAATTTTTTAAAATTGTAAGGCACTTTATTTGTATACACATATTATTGTTTCCTTGGTGAAGCAAGAGGAAGATATAGTTATTATTTATATATATAATTTTGAAAATTCTACAAAGTGCAAACTATTGTTAACTTATTTAGTCATTCTCCTTTTCAGGATTTTCATACAACAATTTTGATTTACATTTATTTTCAATTTAATTTAATTTAGTTATGGTTTATATTGCTCTATATACGTTTGTTTGTATTAGAGTATTAAAACAATTTTATATTTTTAATTTCTTTCTTAATTTTCTTATTTTGACATTTTATTCTTTTTTATATATATATTTTTAGGGGTATTCTTTTTTAATATTAAATCTAAATAAACTATTAATTATTATTACTAATTATAATAATAATAAAAGATTACGAGTTAAATGGATATATTTTGAGTTGCCCATTAAAATACTAAATGGGTTCAGGTTTTCATTTTCAAACCTAATAAGCTAATGGGTGGGTTTGAATTTAACAAAATTTGACCCAACCAAAATTCGATTCGATTCGATTCACTGCCATTATCATTGCCAGGTCTACACTCAAACCACCCGATGCAATATTTCTGCATTTTACTATGATACTCAACTTATTATATACTCAATCTCCATGCTATTTATATTTTATAATCAAGGAGTCAGCATTTTCCTTGCAATGGCTCCTAATTATTTGCATGAGTTGTGCTATACTCAGTCAATGAATGACACATGAATATAATGATTAAACTCGTCAAAAATTACAATATCAAAAAACGTGTTGTAAAAGACAGTTTGGGACAGTTTCACATTTACATATGCCATCTAAGAAACTTTACTTAATCTAAAATAAAAGCAACACAAACAAGATTTTTATCAATGCTGGTAAACAACTCTTACTCATAGTAGAAACCCGGTTTGACTGAGTGCACCTGCAAGATACTGTTCGAAACTGATCCGCAGTTTGATGTTTGGAGCACGACCCACAAGCGTTTGAATGAGAAACTAGACGATCAAGTGAACTGCCGTCTCATATACGTGTCTTCATGCACGAAGACAGGTTGTTGAGTGCTTGGAGGTGGCAACTGGGGCTGTCCCAAGGCTATGCCACTACCTTCAGGAGGAACAGAAGAATTGCCCCATACCACTACATTATTGCTGTTATTCTTCACTGAGTTTAAGGTGAGATAATAGAGAATTCCAAGGGAAACACTTGCAAGGGACAAGACAGCACCACCAGCAAAAACTCCAGGTTTCACCACATAGCAGTAGTAGTTGCCGAAGTACATACTCTCATCACCATGTTGATCATTCAGGGCAGCTCCAGTTAGCAACAAGAGAAATGCTATAACGAATGTGAACCTGCAGTAGTATGGAGTATGGAGTCACTTACATACAACATACAAAGTACCCTCACAAAACAAAAGAATAAATGAAAAGCACTCCCTTGAATTTTAAGTCTAAATTGTGAAGACACTAGCAAGCTCACCCTTGACAGCTTTATTAGAGAACAAGAGCGGAGAACCAATTACATTAAATGCAATGATATCCATTACAAAGCCCAGTTTAGTACGACCTTGCCCATTTGATTATGGTTAAATCGTTTTCTTCAAATCAGCACAAACTTCCCAAAATGGAAGTCATGACATTTCCTAGGAACTGTTGCTTCTAATGCTTTTATAAACTAAAAACCGCATTTAACCGTCTCACATTTAGCATAGTTACTGGCCATTGCAGTAATTATTGAATGATTGGGTACACAAAATTAGTCTCCAAGCAGAGATTAAACTATTACTTCATAAAGCTCCCAATCAGCTTGACTCTATTCTATAAAAGCGCATTGTTCTAAGCAAGGAAGGAATCATTATCATGCACATCTGCTTTAACATGAATTGGGATATTACACAGATTCGAAGAGAAAACAAAACACAAGAACATCAGATTTAACTTTGCTCATCTGTCAGCAGCAAATGGCCGCATTTCATTGTCATTTAGTTGAATGACATACATATTTTATAAGTCATACAAGAACATCTCTACCCTCTGCTTTAATTCACCCATTTGTGTCCTCCTCCTTTCCTTGTCCATACATATTTCTCCCTTTTTTGTCACTCAAAAAGTTCTCTATTTTACCATTTGATCTATCTTCTTCTTATTATTATTTTTTTTATTTCCTACTCATTTTGGTTTCATAAGTGAAGAAAAAAGAAAGAAAATAAACTAAGTGTTTGCTCAAAAGTTCTGACCACAGATGAGTACAATTCTCAAATACGTAAAGCTTTGCATGTTCTGTAATCAATAGCAACAGAAAGATCAACCTAATTTCAAACAAAATGTCTTGACAGTGATTGATGCAACAAGAATACGTATCAGAGCTTGTTTTGCACCATTGAAGTCATTTTAAATCTCAGCAGTCTATTTGTTAACAGAAGATAAGCAATAATAGTCCCATCTACAATGATGTAAGTCATACAAGAGCATACAGTGGAACAAAAGAAAACCATATTAACTTCATCTGACTGTGTAGTTAATATACTTGATTAAAGAAATGATGAGCTACCATATCGAATTTGAGATGCATTCTAAATTTCTCTCATAAAAGATTAATTCGGCCAAAAGGGCAAAAATGTCCTTTTCCTAGTTAGAATAACCTATTGAAAATCTTGAAACATGACCATAACAAAATGTTAGTTTTATGATTAACAGTCAATCTCAACTGTTCCAAAGGAAATAACATAACGTATCAACCCTTCTACAGTAAAACCAAACAAATTTTGCACAGATTGTACGTAAAACACGTAAGTCATAAAAACTTGGGTTCAAATCCACCGAATTCAAAAACAAAAGTTCCAAATAGGATCAAAGGGTAAAGGGTTAAAGGTATCCAGAAGGAAAAAAGGATGCTTTAAGCAAAGAATGAAAGAAAATGTCTATCTAGGGGGTTAATTTCATTTAGAGACCAACAATAGTAAATAATAGTACAATACATCTCTGAATATAAGCTTTATCAGTTGAGACTTACCAGGAAACAACAAAGCAAACCAAAGCTATCGTCCAATTATGGTTTGATGGATGAGGGCTTCTCTTGCAACAAATACATCCAGTGGCAACATTTATAGTTACTTGGGCTATCAAAAGAGACAATGCTGCAGTTACACCAAGACCAAGGGCTGGACTCCTGGGATATGAACACTGAGTAGGAGAGCTGAAGGTAACCTCAGAACCCTGCAAAAAGATGGAAAATCTACAACCATTTAAAAATCAGCAGCTAAATATACAAGTGGCAATTCAGTTTCAGCTTTGGCTTTAACATACAAAAGAAAAATGGATAGTTAAACTAGAAGATTACCAACTAACTAAGCTAATTATATATTATAGTAAAATCATAGCATTCGTCTAAAATTTTGACACCGAAACCCTGGTTTGATTAGACAAATAATGAACTAATAAAATTACGGGTCTCATTTTTTTATTGATAAGACTCAATGTAATCAACCACAACTGCACTGATATGAGTGTAACAGAAAGATATAATCAAAGAATGACATACAGAGGACCTTAGCCTTTGCCTAATACTCCAATATTTAAACTCTAGTTGCGATTATATATATCAAGGAGTGACAGGATTCACTTCCCTCAATTTCTCTCCAACAAGTGCCAGTCAACTAATTAGCCCTTAATTGACCGCAGTACAGGACGAATCTGGAAAGACAAACACATTTAGTCTACTTTATCCAAAATATTTCTGAATATCTTAATCTGTTCTATAAGATTTTCTATAAATTGAAGTTAAAGTGCAGAAAAGTTGTTAAAATGGGGCCAAAGGATGAACTTTGCAGCTGGTGTTGGTGCACAGATATTATCAAGTACATATGAAGCAATGAGCAGTAACTAACTGTATAAGAACAGAGAAAGTTGGATTAGTTTTAGCTTCATAACTTAAGAAATGAGAATCAGAGGTCTTTTCAGAAAGCAACAGCTTCCGGGTAACAAACTTCAAACTAGACAGAGCGGGTCTCATGGACAAAGGTGAAAGGTAAAAACGGTAAATCAAGTTTATTGAATTTTGAGCAGGATCAAATCTTCCAACACAATATTACATGCATAATTTGGATTAGAATAAACAGAACAAGCAAAATAAAAATCTGGTTCGAATTTGGCTTTAGGGCTGGACGGAAGTTGAAGATGAGCAATGCGAAGCTTAATATGGTTCAAATTATGAACAGTGCCACTATTTGGATAGGCCACATCTTCGACCTCTGACCAACCTAGTGGCAAATTCAAATTAAAATTTCAACTTGCTCATTTTCTCTCTATTCTTCTCCAAATTATGCATGTGATATAACATTAGAAAGCTCTCGGAAAACATTTTTTAATGATACCAAGTTTGTCGAGAACAAACAACAGGACAGTGATTATAACTCAATTACAGAAAAAAAGTTTCGCATATAAGTTTGTCCATAACTTTTACGACACAAGACAAACAACCACAAAACCTATCAAATCACAATGGCATATTATTAAGTACATATGTGTGAAAATTCATGAACAAAAATCATTAAACAATGACTGAGTATGAAACATAATTCTCATTAACTTGACATTGATCGCCCAGAAAATGACCCTAACAAATGCTTTTAATATCAATGTTGAGTCTCATACTATACGTTTGAATTTAGTACCTTCCACCAGATTTTTTCACTGGAAATCTGAAACACAGAAGTGGAAACTTTTAGGATTAGTTTACTGGTCAGAGGACAATCACAAAGTCAAAAAAAAATATTCCTCTTTGTTCATGACTGCAAATCCCAATCATGATCTTTGGTTTATGTTCCTTGAACTACAATAGACCTACAAAAAATACTTTAGTCTATGTTACGCACCCCTTGTCTCAGTCTCTGCTTTAGTGATCATTAAAATCACATGGCACCTAGTACCAACCCCTCAATACTACTTATCATGCACTAAATGAACCACAATAACATTCAACCTAGTCAGAGCCATAAAAGTTAAACCACCAAAGAGGTGGTAGGGTTGCCACTTTTAAATGTTGTGGCTGAGCCGCTGAGTCACCCAGCTGACAATGAGATAACATGGTTATACTGCCAAATAACATGCAAATGACCAAACAAACAGCTTCTAAATAATCTAGAGACTCAAAGCATGATTCTTTAACTCTTGTAAGATTTCCATAATGAATTCTTGATAACTTAATGAAAAAGGTAAGGGCAAAAGCACAAAAAGGTTTTAAAAAATTTTCGAAGTCGCTTGTATTTAGGCGCAAAATTAGGCCTTTCTCTTGTTGTCACTATTTATAGTTTATTAAGAAAACTAGACCAATATACAAATGAAAATATTCTTTTCATTTTTCATTTCATGGAAAGTGATAATTCATTATTCATAACACAGCAGGGAGACCTAGTTTGGTTTCCTAGGATGAAATTGGACCAAAGAAAAGCAAAACACCTAGTTTGACAAAGAGAAATGTATTTTGAAATTTACTGAATAATTTAGCAATCTGATCCATCGAAAGGCCATTGAAAAAGAACTGTAACTTCTAAGGCTTATAACTTTTGAGAAAGTGAGTCTATCACAGCATAACATACTTAGTTTAGCACAACATACTTAGTAATCAAATGCGCAAAGGTGGTTAAAATTATCAGAATGTTTTTAAAGAATTTTAAGACATATGATTGTATTCCAGAACACAGAAATATTCTTACTGAAAAATGACTTCAAAACCCTTGCATAAAGAAAAGATCCTTTATTAATGGAAACAAGCACCTTATAATCAAGGTTTTAAAAGGCGAAATGCAAGGCGAGGTGGTCAAGCCTTGGCAAGGCGAGACGGTCGCCTCGAGGCAATCAAGGTTGCCGCCTCAATTTGAAATGACGAAAAAATTTAAAAAATCACAAAGGTAGGGGTTTTTTCATATATGTACATAGTTATAGGGATCTTTCATTTATTTTTTAAACTAGAGGGTCTCACTGGCATTTTATCAAAAGTTGAGGGATTATTTACAGTTATCAAGAGTGGCAGGGTCTCATTGGGCAGTTTAACAGTTCAGCCCTAGCAACCACACTCCCAGCAGCCACCCTGACCCTCCCACTCTCTTTTGCTGCCGCAACATCTATCACCAGCAACCCACCGGAAAGCTCAAAAACTCGCCAAAGATTGACCAGCACATTTCAGAAACCTTCAAATCAGGGCGATATTGTCAGATTGAGCTCCAATTAGCCTTCAAAGGTCACCGGCAACATATTTTCTGTTCTCGAACTCCTTAAAAACCTTCAAACATCACCTAAAACGTGAAGACCACCTCACCATTGTGTTTTTTTAGGCTACCAGCAGGGAAGGCCACCTCACTGCCACCTCACCACCACCCTGGGCGAGGCGAGGGGTGGTAGCCACGCTGGCAATGAACAAGACGGTCACCTCGAGGCACCACCTCTATTCAAATTTTGAAACAATGCTTATAATAATATGTGACTAATCTTCTGAACGGAAACTGGGATGATGGTAAATCTAAATGTTTCATGGGAAAAAGACAGTCACTGTCTTACTGACACTTTTGGGCAAACTAAGCGATGAATCTTGAATACAGAAACGATGCCCAACCCAGCCAAAGAAAGAAAATAGAAAAAAGAACTAAGAAAAGGATGGAGGAGCATGATGGCAGAGCAGAACCTTAACTCCATCTTTGGGCTATTTTGATCTATGGAGCTCCCCCTAACAAAATCTAGTAAATTGATTAATTTTCAAGTATCATCCTATTAGGTATATACCATAGGAAAAGTTGGCAGAGCAGTCAGAAATATTTAGGTATCACTGACTTCATGAAATTAAAGAGTCACATATCAATGAATATTTTGGAGGCAGCAGAGATAATCCAATGGTATCATCGGCACAGTAGTGATGCATTGGAAATAAAGTGGAAAGCGGACAGTGGACAATCAATCCACAATAGAACCTTGAAAAAGGGCAACTACTCAATGGAGCAATTAGTATGGAAACAATCAAACCTCCCCACCTCATACTTTCCCAGAAGGGACCTGCAATAAAAGCTTTTTCATCATAGTGAAAATGATTCCAGTGTACTATACCCTTCTACGAGTTTGTACAAGGTCAAATGGACATATACTGCAAACATCTTTGACAAGGTCTTCCAGAAATGAACAACAGCCATCAAATAGAACAAGGCAAATTCAAGCATAAATACAACCAGACTAATTAAATTTAGAATACAACTCTCAAATATACTGACACTATATTTCCTTATCTAGCCAAGAAAGAAAACGAAAAAGTAAAGGCGAAAAGGGGAGTTACGATAACATTAATTAAGGATGTTAAATTGCATCTTGACATCTTTTCTTTTGGATTCAAGTAAGAAAATAATAATCAACCCTCAACTAATCATAAAACTTAGTAATTTAAAACCAATCACTAATGATATCAAGTTCTCTCGTAGGTCCCTAAACATGAAAATTGAAAACGTCAACACAAATTTCACTTCCTTTCCTCTCCCAAACCTTTTCTTAGCTTCCAACCAAACAAGACAATCAACTAAACTACAAAGAAATAAACAAAACCAACAACAATATGACAAACCAAAGCACTATAAATTTTACTCCGCTAGTCTCCACACACAACACAACCAAATAGAAGTTAGTGCTTAAATAATCAAAAGAAGAAAAAACCATTAAAAGGGCAACAATAAACAACAACTTGAAGCATACCCAGATGAGCCAAACAGTCAAAGAACATCGATCTCAAACAAACCAAATCATATTTTATAAAAACATGTAGTTACCTTAATCCTAGTAGCTTCAGCTCCAAAACCAGTAGCAGCAGACAACAGCCCCAAGAGAGCCACAACACTGCAGAGAAGAACAACTTTCCTTTCCATTTCTCTCACCGTCTTTTGTTGTCAGAAATTTCGCTGCTTTTGTCTGAAGACGAAAACGTAAAGTTGGCAACGCAGGTTGTGTTATTAACGAGGAAGTAAATTATTGTGTTCTACATGGTGAGGGCAGTTTTGGAATTTCATTATAAAAGTGTTAAAGTTTATTCCACTTGCTTTACATGCCTCGTTAAGGTGAAATCTGGCGTATGGAAATGATACTTCCAAGCCAATTTTTATGGTCATCATCATGTTTATTTATTATTACATTTTTCCTCTCAACTATCACACGCCAACCCGAATTACGATCAGTCAAATGTTAGGAGGAGGCCGAGCCTCCTTGGGTGACCAATCAGTGACCAGCGGCAACATTCAAACGCCAACGGATCGACCTCCTCCAGTGACCAATCAGTGATCGGCGACGGTCATTGATCTTAGGGAGTTTAGAATTTTGGTTAAGATTAGGATTTGGATTTGATTAGAATTAGAGATTTCTTTGATTAGAGATATTTTGATAGTAGTATAATAATATGAGGTTAATTTGGTAAATTAGAGTATATTTATTGATAAAAAATCATTTAAATTAAGATAAAAAGTGAGAAAATTTGACTTTTTAAATAAGATATTTTTTAACTTAAATTAAGATACAAGTCAAAAAAATAAATAAATTAAAATCACTTAAATTAATATTTAAGTGGAAAAAAGATTTATTAGGGAAAAAACAAACAACTCAAGCTCATAATTTCAAAAATATAAAGTATAAGGAGCATACATATATCACTCAACCAACCCTATTTTATCAAATTTAATTATAGTCACCTCTTATTAAGAATAATTAAACATCTTCCTTGATTCTAAGAGATCAAAGGTTCAAATCTCACCCTTATCGAATGTATGGATAATTTTTTATTAATTTAATCTCTCCTTCCCCACTATAAAAATAAATAAATAAATACTACTATTACCTAAATTTCATTAAAGACAAAAAAAAAAAAAAAAACCCTAGAAGTCGTTGTTGTTAACACCTATAAAATTATTTGGAAACCCACTTTTAATTAAATTTTACTAATGTTTATATATCCAAGGTGGTCCTATCGTTGATAGTCCCTATTCAACTAGTATCGATACAAGTTTAAGTTATTATACCGTAGGTGACATCTAAAAAAATTAATATTAAGACAAAACTAATAATATGTACAAAATAATCTTTAGACAATGTTACTAATATGTGCAAAATAAATTAATTTAAAAATTAATACAATATCAAACTGCTATTCTTGTTTCTTTTTTCTTACTATTTTTCCTTTCCTTGTTTTCTCTTCTTTCCTTTATTTTTTGCAATCAAACAAACAAATAAATTAGGAGTCATTTATTTTTATTATTATTTATTTAGTGGGTCTGAATTACACCTATTAAGTGATTTTTGGTTGTTTTCTTAAGTGATCAAATCACATAAAACCACTCAAAAATTAATGAATAAAAAATAAAAGTTATAGTTTTTGACATTCAACTAAATATTAAATCACTTAAGAGTGTTTTAAATATATTATTTCAAATCTATCTTTCCCAAAATAACTTGGTTCCAAATTTGTCCTAATTTTACATTATACAGATTCCTTTTAATGATATTCTTATTAATGTTATTTTTGTTTAAATATATAACAATAGTAAATTTGTTTATTTTTATTTAAATATATAAATTTAATTTACTTTAGTATAATAATTTATTTATGAAAATATAATTTTTTTAAAAATTATTTTACTATAATAATTAATCATGTTTTAATTATGAGTAAAAACATTATTAACATATACATAGAGTGTTTTAGTATTTGCTAAATAATTTATTATATTATATTAAATAGAGTTACATAACAACTAATAGTAAAATGACATAAATGTTAAATTACTAGTTTTTAGACAATTTGAACTTTAAAAAACAAACAATGTTACTACACATTCAAAAATAAGGAGAAAAAGAAAACAAATATGTTATTCAGATTTCAGATTTCAATATTTATTCAGTCTTTAATTTTCAATAATACTGTTCAGTCTTCAGATAAAAAAATAAACGATCCTTTACTATAATAATACTTTTCTATTAAAAAAATAGTAGAATAACATCTACATTAAATCACAATTTACAGCTTTAACTGAAATATTATAGTTAGAGAAAAAAAAAATGAAGCATTTTTACATACAAGTGAAGCATATATTTCAATGTCATTTAATAATATAAATATATGTAGAAGAAGTTAATGAAAATTATAAAACTTTTGTTGATTCACTCATATATCTTAGTCCAAATTTGTAGGATAAGGGATCATGAGAGTTATGGAAAAGAAAACAAATTTTAACATTCAACTTCTAAATTTCACAAACAAAGGACTTTGATCTTTTGGTGAGACTACAAAAGCCGTCTACTATAGCCTTTAACACGTTTTGAGTTCTACTTCTAAATTCCATAAATTGTGGGTAATTTTCCCTTACTTTGGATTGTCCCTCCTATAGAGTTGATCTCGAACCGCACTTCAAAGTATAAATCCCATAAATTGTGGATAATTTTCCTTTACTTTATGTAAGTTGTTCCCATTTCAAAGTTCTATCTTAACTGGTTCTGATAGAATATTAAATAAATCCCAGTACTAAATATATATATATATATATATATATTCTAGAGTTGACAGCTCAATTTTTTATTCGAGTAACAACGTGCTTCCACAACTATAAGCACGGAATTGCTTTCAGAATACTGGTTGAATTCAAATTTTTTCTTGATAATTAAAAGTAATCAATTTTTTAATACAATTTTTTTTTCTTCCAATAAGAACCATAGCTATGGAGTTAAGGTATCTATTAATTTATTGTATAGCATGATAACCTTGTGGCAAGTCAAGATTCGATTACCTAACTGAAATTTTAAAATACTTGATGAGCCCTAAGAAAAGGGTCCAATAGAATTCTGCCAACCATATATAGGTACTATATGAATGAATCCTCAAATTTATATTAAGTAGTGACGTTGCTATAAACATTTTAGATTGCTCTAAACTAATTTTTCATCTCATGAAATTCAAACTTTTTACGTGTATCAAGAAAAACATAAAATTAAATGAAAAAAAAATGTATATAATTACATATCTTTTAGAATACAAGTAAAAACACAAAAAATACACGGTATTTAAACTTGAAAAAACTATAAACTAATACTCTCTCTCTCTCTCTCAAGGGTAAATTTCATTTCATCCTTATATTTGATAAAAATATCAATTTTTTTTACTATGTTTTGAAAATACATCAAATCTTTCCTAGAGTTTTGAAAAAGTATAAAGTTATTCCTTCCCATCAATTACCTAATAGTTAAATCTAACTGATAACATGATGGGTATGAGCAATTTTGTCATTTCTAATCACAACACAAAATTGTTGAAATGTGTACAAATCGGATATAGGTTTGATTGTTTGATAATAGAACCCAGATGACGATATGTAATCTGGATTTGAATCGAACCCAAATCACCATCTATGTTCGATTGCTTAGTACTAGGACCTAAATGAAGATCTAAGTTTGATTGTTACTAGATGTTAGTGATGTTGATCATGTTAGTTCGATTAGTGATGTTGTAATAATTATCATGATGTTGGTAATGTTGGTTCAATTAGTCATATGGTTTGATGAAGGCTAGGTTAAGCGATATGAGTAGTTTGGCAATGGTCTGGTGGTGTTTGGCAATGGTTTGTTGATATGAACGATATGGGTGGTTTGACGGCAGTGGTCTCAACCTAGTTCATTTTTTTTTTCTTCACTGAATCACTTTTAGTTCTCATAATGGTTTGAGGTTGAAGATGAGGAGGACATCGAGAGCATTATGTTGTTTAGGTGGTCTGTAGGATGGCATTGAGGCAGCCTCTATTCTTTGGGTTCATCACTAGATCGCAATATGATGATGAACCAGATTGATGATCTAATTCATCACCAGATCATTGTGATCTAGTGCGAACTTGATCATGATGGTTTGATTTAAATTTGTTTTCTTTTATATATTTATATTTATATTTTTTAAGTTTATTTTAATTATGTTTAATGTTAACCATTAATCTTTGAAATGGACAATGATGTTTTTTTTTTAAATATTATTTTATTTTTTATTTGAATGATAGAGGGGCACAGTCTTTTCATTTGTTAATTGAGAACAAGAGTATGATAGTCTTTTCAAGCTGTCTCTTAGGTTTGATTGTCAGTTGAATAATGAGAGTGACTAATTTGATATTTTTTGTGGAACTTTGGAAAATATTTTATGCATTTTCAAAATATGGTTAAAAATTTGACACTTATCCAAAACTTAAAAACGAAATTAAAATTTATCCTCTTTTTTAAAAACCATTTACTCTCTTAAACAATAAAAAAATATTCATATTCAGTAAAGTTTAATAAAAAAAATAGAATTATAAGAAAACTAATTTTATTCAATAAAGTTTAATAAAAAAAATAGAATTATAAGAAAACTAATTTTTATTTGATAAATTCTATATGTTATGATATTTTACTTTTAAAATTAAGTAGTTTTAATAGCTTAATCCAATAATTAATTAAAATAAATTAACTATTGACTGTTAAATTAAAGATTATTTTACAAAATATTTCATAAAAATATATATTCTTGTACAGTAACATTTCTTTTCAAAGCTATAGTCCTGTCCAGTTATACCCTGACTCAGGTATGCATATCAACAAGACTTATGGTGCGTTTACTCACTTGGAGGAATCGGAATGATCTGGAATCGGAATGACTTGGAATCGGAATGAAGTATCGGAATCAGAATAAGTTGTTTACTTCAACTGTAACAATCGGAATCGGAATCAGCAGTATTCCCATTAAGCTGTTTACTTTACTTTGGAATCGGAATGGATTGATTATAAGTTACAAAAATGTCCTTAATTAAAATTATGGATTAATTACAATGTACAAAATTTTGTTTAAAATGTTAGTGTTATCTTTTTATCTTGTAATTCATCATAATAAGCTAAAAAAAAAAAATTCTTAACAATTTGACAATATCATTATAAGCATTTTGTGTATTTATTATTTTATTTTTTGAAGAAAATATTATATATTTATATGGTATATCAAATCTTTTTTTTTTTAATTATATATAAAATATTACCTAAACTTTCTTAACTGTATTATTGTAATATTCTTCAATTGAACTCAAAATTTTAGTGCTAACTGTAAATTATTTCTTATAAAATATAACATTTTGCACTAACACATTTTTTTATGAAAACTTATAGCATATGTAAATATTTATATTTATAAATATAAAACAAAGGGAATAAACTTATAGCACATTTTTTAAAGAAGGGTATAAGGGACATTTTAGCTTGACAAAGGGAATGGGAATGGGATTCCCAAGTGGGTTGGGGGAAATGGGATTCCCATTCCTCAACCCTAAATTGACGTGGGGCCCACCATTTCATTCCCATTACGGAATGAATTTTAAGCAAGTAAACACCATCAATTAATCCCATTCCTGATTTCCATTCCCCAATCCATGAAATAAACACACTCTTATTGTTTAGTAATACATGCCACGAAGTAGAACCTTATTTTTGACTTTTAAATTATATGGAAGTCATACCATTGACTCGGCTATGCATGTGAATAAAACTTCTTTCTCTTTTAAAAAAAGAAAAATTAAATTAGAAGCTAATTAATTTATATAGATTGACTTCACATACACACAAATATATACATAAATATAACTTGCTTGTAATGTTTCTCAGTCAATTCTTAAATACTTAAAATAATGGGAAATTTTCAAATTATTTATACTTATTCACTTAATTACACTTTTATTGATGACTTTTGCGAAAGTTATCATATACTTGTCCCTATTTATTTTGGGTGGTACTGTTTGGTGCCTACATTTCAAATAATAAATTAATGAAAAATAACGTTTTTGTTTTATATATACATACACACCAAACTAAATTACTTTTTTTTTTTTTTGAAGAGTCCGGACTAAATTCCTTATACTTTATTGAATTTAATAAATTAAGGGCTTTTAATTATTTTGAATTACTTGTCCCCAATATACAGTTTAACCTTTGAATTAATATTTCTTTTTTTGTCTTAGATTGATTAACAATATATGTACTTTGTCTTTGATATTGTTCAAGAGTTTACTGGATGTCATTTGGTTGCTGGCACTGTTGGTAGCGCCGGCAACTAACCCATGCCTCCTTTGCAAGGGGCATGGGTTGACACCCGCCGATGTATATATATATATTTTATATTAATATAATATAATACTATAATACTATAATTAATAATCATATTGTTAATAATACTATTTGTTACTTAATCTCCCACAATTTGTATGGGTTGCTCCCTCACCTCAGTGTGGGTGTCTCCCTCACCTCAGTGTGGGTCTCTCCCCCACCTCCGTGTGGGTGGATCCCTTCCAATTGGGAGCCGTCCCCCGGGCCGTGCCTCCTGTGTCATATCTCGGTTCGAAGTCCCGGATGTTCCCTGGGTTTATCCCAGATGCAGTTATTGTACTAAAAAAAAAAGAGTTTACTGGATAGAATTATATTAAACTATTTCATTAATAAAAATTATTTTTATATTAATTTTGATTTTTTTAAATATTCTAAATTAATTTATAATAAATAAATACTTGTATTTTTAAGTAAAAATAAATTATTTAAAACTATTATCAGTAAAATAATTTAAATTAGCTTGAATAAAAGAACATGATCCTCACTCCAATACTCTAATTATTGATTAATGCAATAATAATGTCACAATTATTTTTTAGAAAAAAATAATATCATAATTACATGAGTTAAAGTTAGTCTACGTTTTTAAGACATTTATTTATTTATTTGAAAATTTTAAGACGTTTATTAATGTTGTTGTAAATGACACATCATCCTGTCAAGACTATATATATATATATATATATATATATATATTAAATTAGAACTTATTAATAAAAAAAAAAAATCATTAGTTAATTGGTATTTCAATTAAAGCATTTTGTTTTGTTTATTTACTGCTTCAAAAGGACGAGACGACATTTTCCTAGTCTTTGCTTTAAATTGTAGGGTTGTTTTTGAATTAATCCAATGGTCAATGCTAAATAGTCTCACCCTTTACTATTTAATATTTCAAAATTTAAGTAGTGATTATTTAAAATTGAACATAACAAATAGTTTCTATAATTGTTTTATAAAATACAATGAAAGGGATGGAAGTGCGATTTCCTCATCTGGAAGTAGCTACACCTCCATTATACTTCTTATGTATTTTTATTTTAAGGGGAAATTGCACAAAGTTCTCATGAGGTTATATGAAATTATATCAATATGAAAAGTTTGATCATAATTACAACAAAGTACGTTAAACTATCAAAAGTGTGTTATTACCACTCTATGCCGTTAACTAATGTTGAAGGGTTGTCGTTAAATCCGTATAATTGGGGGTAAAAATATTAAATATTAAATTTATAAAATGAAAAATTATTTTAAAAAATAATGGAGATTCAATCTCAAATTAGATCTCCACCCATTTGGAAATTTCTATCTTCGATAGAGTTTAGGCGATGGGATCATTGGAACTCCATTTGAGAGCTCTAGTCTTCATGCTTTGGAGATTGGAGATCTAGCCTCCATTAGATGGAGAACAAATGGTCTCCCTAATGATGGAGACTAGGTGGTCTTCACGCCTTAGAGACCAAACAATCTTCATGGCGATGGAGATCAGGTGGGTCACTGCCCTAGTGGTGGAGATTGGTTTCTATCTCCAACTTTTTTTCTTTTAATCTTTTTATTTCATATTTTTAATTCCTAAAATTAAGAAATATATATATTATCATTAATAAAATTAAATATAATAAGATATTTACATTGACCTTATAAATTAAAGGGTATTTCAATCATTTTTTTAATCTTTGACTATTTGGCACTTGATAATAGGTGACTAACGACATAAGGTATTCGTGTCATACTTTTGAAAGCTTTAGGGAAATGTTATAATTATGGTTAAACTTCCCATATTGTTACAATTTTATCTAAATTCATGGAAGTTTGTACGATTTCTGCTTATTTATCTATTAATTTATAATATTTAATGAAAACCTGAACTAAAGGACATAGTGGTAATATGTGGGATGTACTTACAATGTATTATATTTCATAAAATCCTAACATAGTGTACATAAAAAAGGTGCACATATAATTTTTTTTTTTTGGGTGCAATTATTGTTGCTTGTAAATTTTACTAAAAATTTTTGAGAAAATCCAAAAAAAAGAAAAAAGAAAAAAGAAAAAGAAACGGTTTGCTGTTTGGCAAAATCTCCATTTTCCCACCCTAGTTTAATTTTTACCCAAAATACATTATGACGTTAAAAAGTTAACAACAATGTAAAGTTTGACGAGTGTAGACTAGAAAAAGACGTTTTTGCACTTGATTAAGATAATTTTATTTAAAAATTTGAAAACAAAAAAATAAATAAATAAATTATACAATGCTATTTAAAAATAAAAAATTTATAAATTAATATACATTAATCTTCATTGTCTATCTTATAGATGAAAGGTAGAGGTTAATACACCAAATGAAAATATTAGAAAACAATTGCAAAAAAAAAAAAAGAGGATAGTATCCAAAGTTCTATCCCTATCCATCAAACACAAATTCCAACCTAATTCAATGTTTAATCTACATCGACCAAGTCAATCCCAACAACAATAACTCAAATAAACCAATTCTCTCTCTCTCTCTCTCTCTCTTTCTTCTCTCTCCCCATCTGGGTATCTAGTGATCATCTATCATCAATAATTATCAACGTCCCACAAAAAAACTTCATTTGAGTTTCCATCGATGTTGATGGCTTGGTAGACGATGTAGTAACAAAACTCGATGCCGACAATGAGCTAGCCATTGGAAGGGGCCGACAATGAGAGGTTCATCGTTGAGGGAAGCAATTAAATTGGTCAAAAATAGACGTAATGGAGAGAGAAAGGAAAGGAGAGAAGATGAAAGAGAGAAAGGAAGAGTAGAAGGGGAGATGAATGGTGAGAAGAGAGAGTAAGGGAGATTTTTATTTTATTTATTTTTTAATTAGTTTTTTGTTAAAAATAGTTTTAATATATTTTAATATTATTGATTTTGATTTTTTGATTTTTACATTTTAATTAATTTTCCATCGCATTTTCTTTTTTTATGTCTGAAGTCAAACTATCAACATTTTTAAATTTAATGGAATCAATTACTTTCAAAGGCGATGTTATCTTTTTACACTTCTCTAGGGGTAGTTTCAGTATTTCTATTAACATTAGAAGAATTTGGTAAATTTCAAATTAGAGGTAATAAAATGAAGATTTAGGCAATAGTGACATCATGTGTTTGCATAGTTTGAGAATGGAGAAAATTAATTTTCACATAATTTAGAATTATTTAAAATATTTATAATTAAAGTAAAATATTATTATTTAAATAATGTCCAATCCCAACAACACCCAAATGATAGAATTGGACTACAAATGGGCTATTGACTTCGTCCAATTCCAGAATTTGGACTATAAAAATGGGCTGAATGGTCCTATCCAGGGCACAAAACATGTCCCGTGTCTTTCTTAGAAGAAAGCTCCCAAAAACAAAACACTATTATTTATAATAAGATTTTTAGAAACCAACCAACAATCAGAGTGGCGCAGCGGAAGCGTGGTGGGCCCATAACCCACAGGTCCCAGGATCGAAACCTGGCTCTGATATTCAGAGTGGCTTCCAATTTCCTTTTCGCTTTTCTCCTATAAAGCATGTCGTTTTGTTTGCCTTTGCATGTCGTTTTGATATTTTATTTGATTAATCATCCAGTAAAGCAATGCAATTGACAACTGATCGGTTACAAGAAATTGCAATTTTATACCTTCGACCACTTAGATACTTTTATATATATATATATATATATATATATATATATATATATATAAGACTTGTCCTAATGAGAAAGAGAGAACCCTCAAAATGAATGCCTTGCCATTAGAGATGTTTTCGGAATTGCTAGACAAATTTTAGAATACATTTCAATTTACATCATATAAGAACTCCAAGACTATAATTCTCTAAATATTTGCTATTGAAGGAAAATGTGGAATATGGAAAACAAAGAAAATCCTTCCTTCTATAGGTGAGGAAAATGAATTTGGCAGAAAGTTTATAAGGAGATGGAAAGTACTGTCATTGAAGCCCATAAACAAGCAATGCTCCAACACCAGCAACTCCAGCAACCAATCCAATAATGACCCCAAATGGCAATCCCCCACCCATTGCTTTCCCAGTCTTCACATCATATCTTGCAAACCTCTTTTTGGGTGCAACACATTGCGGACATACAAATGTATCCGGCTGAACAATGTAAATTTAAAACATTATAAGAACATTTTGTTTGTTCAGGATGTACGTACTTCGGTCTGCCATCATTTGAATGTATATGTACATTCATGTATTTATGTATACAACTACTTGTATATGTATATATTTATCCATCACCAGATAAGCAATGGAAAATAGTAATTTAAAACTGAAAATACTTGTAAATTTGAAAATATAGTATTCATCTTGGAAAGCAACAATCTAAAAATAGGTGAACAAAACAACTTTTCTGTTGTTATTTATTTATTTATTTATTTTTTTAAGAACCTGCATGGAAACAACTACTTAATTTCCGTTCCTGTTGCGGTTTTTTAAGCTATGACTTGGTTATAAAACAGAATCGTTATGCATTTGATTAGATTATTCGAAGAAACTTATAGAAAGAAGAGATGCTTGCCTGCTCATCGAAAGGTTTCTGCAAAGTGTATATGTATCCACAGTCAAGGCATATGTGAGTGGCTCTAGCCTGCAAAAAAGTCTTATGTTATTAACTAAGCTTTAGTGAGGGCGAAATCTAACTTAAGGATAGTGAATGTTTCTCATGTTTCCAACAAATTTCATCATGAAGCGAAATTAGCTAAACCAACTGATGAGGTCCAAGAATATATATGCTTACCTTTTGAGCCTCAGTTAACTTCCTTCCAAATCGGGGAGGAGCTGGACGCTTGGTTAGTCGTTTGACATCAACGTCTGCACCTCTGCATCAAATATAGTTGTACTAGCTGTAACTCATGCCATCTCATACAAAAACAATTTCAAAGAAAAACTGCATAGCTTCATGTTGGTAGACTCCATTTTTGTTTCTAGAATCAGATTTTCCTTTCTTTTCTGCAGGGCAGTATTTCGAAAGTAAACGTAATGAATTAAGGAGCCTACCATGACCGACAGGCAGCAACAACAACTAAGAAGTTAAGGGAACAAAGTTACACATTATAATTTGAAGAAGAAAATGATAGAGAACAATTGTGAAGTATCTACTCTTGTCATTTATGAGTTGTATTCACATGCAAGCAGCAATCCCACATTAATGCCGACAAGTTGCATTTGCTTTCCACCTTGTAAACAAGATTTATAGACAAAAGATTTCTTGGTGCAGATATTGAATCAATATGAGTAACGAAAATAAAAAACCTCAATGCCAAAAGTAGAAACTCAAACAATGTGGCGTGCATGATTTACATTCACCAGTCAGCCACACAGAAAATTTGCTGATCTTTCTTTGTAATAACACGATAATGAGAGACAGGAAGCGCACCAATAAAAACAAACAAGAAGACAAATCCGAAGGGTACCCTAGTGATTGAGGGTTGGGGCTTCCAGCAAAGAGATCATGATTTGAAAACGCCTTCAGGCCACCTACCTAGAATATTAAAAAATTTAATATTCACTGAGAACCATATTGTATATGCAGAAATCTTTTTGGGGACTTTACAATAAAAGATACTAATATTTTTAAATGGTGGTCTAGTCCACTACTGTTTCATATAGATGTCAATGTGTAACTCTTTATCTACCAAAGAAGATGGTAAACTCAAATTAACATAACCTCCAAACTTTTACATCCTAATAGGGATTTTCTCCTAAAGGCACCTGCAACTTGTTCTTCGTTTCACCTATTAAGGTTGTTAAAAATTGTATCTCCTAAAACTTGTAATAGTAAAATAAAATCTGAAAAACCATTTAAGATCCAGTATGCTCCCTCAAGTGTAAGGATGCATTTCGTCAACTCGACTGCAGATGAACTAACTGTATGCCCATCAGAATTGATTTACAAAGCAAATAAATTAATTGATAGGTTGTGTCGGTACATAAGATTTTGAATAACTGTTCTTCTGCATAACTCTATCTTGGCATTAACCTGAAACACAGCCTTTTTATATACAAAACAGAGCTATTAACACATTTTGGCTTTTGAGCATCATAGCAACAGGAACTACTTATGCTCTTAGTTGCCGCTACAGCAACAGATATAGCAAATGATACATAATATTCAAGAAATTCCCTTCTGTTTATGAATCAACACAATGTCCAAGTTTCTGCAAGTCTAGCTTACAACGTACTAGTCAAAAGTAATGCTCAACCGTCAATTTTCATGCCTAAACCACTATTTAAACATACGGTAAACATATAGAAAAGATAAGACTTTAAGAGTAAGAAAACAAAGCTGAAGGAAGAAAACCTGTTAACAACAAAGTAGACAGAATCCGGCTTTGCTTGGATAGCAGTTTTGGTAAATCCTAGCTTATCTGCAGGCCAAAGTTCATCCCCGAAGAAGCTGCTGGTGTAGAGTACCTGGTCCCCTGCCTTCAGACCTGCCCTTGCTGCATTTCCCCCATTATCTACAGCCTATATCAAATCCAGAACAAAAACAATCACCACAATGTTGATTCAAGCAATATCTTAGAACAAATTATTGAAGATGAAATATGAATAGAACTTACAGTGATGACAACACCCCCACCAGACTTTTGGCCCAAAGTGAGGCCTAAAGGCTTGTCAACTTCAGCCTCAATAGTCTTGGAGGCCCCAGCAGTTCTGGCTTTAATCTCAAGGCCTCTAGCAACATAGCTGAAACTGCTTTTTTTCTCAGCTATGAAAAGATCCGAGACACCCCTTTTGGCTTCTTGGAGAGATAGACCATGGAATGTGGTTTTCTACACACACACACACACACACAAATCATGCAATTGCATTATTGAAATGAAAGCAAAGTCAGCACACTTGGCTGGCCTCAACATTACTATTAGGCAGCAAATAGGCTTTATTACTATCAAAAACCAGATCATGTAAAAAATAAGTGAACAAATTATACATATGCAAACTCAAACACAGTCATGTATTGTATATGAACAGAATATTTTTAGAAAACCGGTTCTGATAGCATGTTAACACTAATATTATATAAAAGGTTTAATAGTTTTAATATAGAATTGAGATGGAAACCTGGGAATTAAAAGGCGAAAAAGCTTTTGGAGTGACTTTGATGGAGTGGTTCCTGGAGAAGGTGGCAGAGCAGGAAGAGGAGGCACCTGCAACCGCAGCTGAAGACATGTTTGACACCTGAAACTTAGAGAGAGCAACAGAGAGGGAGAGAAACAAGTTTATGAGATCGTTAAGTGTGTTACTGTAAGTGAGCAAGTGCGTGGACAGGAGTGCATGAGTAGATAACCTTTTAGTGGCAGTGGAATGTGGAGTGTGAATGCCGCACGCATCCACTCTTTTATCTGCCACAAAATTTTTCAAGGTGATAGAAGCGCACAGCCGCAAGCCATGTTTTTATTTTATTAAAAAAAAAATGAAATTTAACAAGTCATGAAATTGTAGAGATTAATCAATACTATGTTTGAATATTTATTTTCATATATAAGAGGTATATCTGTTCCCACAAGTATGAGAATAAGTGTATGTTTGGAATTGCTTTTACTCATAAAATAATAACTTATTTCATGAGTTTAAGCAATAAAGTGTTTGGTTATTTTTTCACAATCCACTTATTACATAATCTATTTTTCTTATAATTAATTTTTAAGAAGTTAGTTAGAGATTGCTTTTGAAAGCTGATTATTAGAGAAGCAAATCCTTAATCTTAGAAATTTTCATACTACCCTCCTATTTTAATGAAAAAGTTAATAAAATCCTTATTTTAATAATAATTTTAAAATTAAAAAATTCAAATTAAAATAAATTATTAATTTTTTATGTAAATAACTTTTATTTTAATTAATAAAAATTTAAATTTAAATTTTAAAAAAATTAATAGTGATGGCCACCATTGTGTCTACACGATGGAGGCCTACTGCATCATTGGAGCCCTCTCTAATGATTGTTGAAGTTGTTGGAGGAGGCCAATCCTCTTTCGATAATAGAGAAGGTGATATTGTCGCGCCTCTTCCATTGCAAGGAGGAGCTTGGCTTTTTTAGTTGTTAGACGAGTCGATGTCAAAGTTCCTCCTTCGGTGACGTTTGCGATTGAATTGATGTCGCCAGAGGAGGAACCTATCTCCTTTGGAGTTGGAGGAGTCGATCAACTCGTCAAACAACTGTTGGAGTCGATTAAGCTCCTCCATGTGAAATGAATTGAAAAACTTATATGCGGAAAAGTTGAATATCTCATTCCATTGCTTGTGTATATATAAAGATCAAAGTCAACTTACAAAAAATATACAAGGTATACAATAAATGATTGAAAACACAAGGAGAAAAATTAGTATATGAAGAAATTTGTGAAAATAAATATGGAGAAATATTAGCCTAAATTATGAGGAAGATTAATTACAATATCAGCCATATGCCCTTTCCTAATACTCCCCCTCAAGTTGAGTGTGGAGATTACAACACCCAAATTGCAGATGAGTGAAGGGAAAAGAGTAGCTCCTAAAGCCTTCGTGAAAATATCGGCTAGTTGCTTCTTGGTAAGAACATGCATGGGCAGTATGAGCTAAAACGTCTTGAATTCGTTCTAGAATGACATGACAATCGATCTCAATGTACATTATGTAAATAAGGTAAATAAGATGTCCAATAAGTTGAATGGTAAATTAAAGCATTAGATAAAGAGTCAGTGGAAGTAAGTCGAAGACTAGGTTCCATAGGAGTGTTGGCAGGTTGAGAACCAAGAAAATCAGTGTCTTCTAAGATATCAAGAGCATACTTTCGTTGAGAAAGATAGATGCCGTATTGTCTTGAACGGGCATCTTCAAGTTCAAGAAAATATTTAAGAGGGCCAAGGTCTTTTAAAGAAAAGCAATCTTGAAGATAAGTCTTCAAAGATGAAATACGAGATAAATCTTCATTGTAAACCAATATATAATTAACATAGACAACCGTGGCAGTAAAGGAATTAGTTGAAGCCTTTGTAAAAAGAGAATTGTTAGGCTTGGATTGAAGATATCTCGCAGCAAGTCAAGCACTGGATAATTTTGCAAACCATTGTCGAGATGCTTGTTTAAGGTCGTCGAAGACCTATGAAGTTTACACATCCGAGTCTACCCCTTGTGAGGAAAACCGAATGGAAGTTGAATGTAAACATCTTCATCTAAGTCACCATGAAAAAAATGCATTATTGACGTCCACATAATGAATGTGCCAATTTTTTATTGATGTAACTGGTAAGAGTTTTTCTGGTTTAGAAAGTGAGTTAGAGAGAAACAGAAGAAAGAGTGGATTAGAAGAAGAAAGATAATTCTTATTACTTAATCATGACCCGTACAAGTCCAATAAGGTCTCTTAAATAGACCTGCACAACATTCCAATAAACTAAAAAATAGGAGAATTACTAAAAAACAGGAAGCACAACCTCCCAAACAGAAACATGTATAACAACTTCTAAATATATGCCTCCACTACTACACCACTACATTACTTTATTCTGACTAAGTTAAATAGAAACAAACTAGAACCAAGACACCCATGTTATGATGCATGGCTTCTGCACGTATCATTCCATCCCCCTCAAATTATGTTTGTCCACAAGGATAAAATGAGTCTTCACCCTGTTCTGGATGTGGTGGACAGTTTTCTATCATGAAGAGTTGGGGTCGCTGACACCTATGACCAGGTATGTATCGCTCGTCACAATAGTAACAAAGACCTCTCTCTCGACGATCTTTAGCTTCTTGTTCAAATATGCGATGAATAGAAGAGTTGGTTGTGGATGAAATTTTCTGTGATGGAGGAGGACCAAGGAGCCCTACTGTGGTGTTGATTTCAAGTTGCTGTGAGAGAGTTGTATTTGGTGTTCGGAATGAGTTGTTGTTGCTATTTGTCTTTTTTTTGACAAAATGTTTCGTTTATCTATTAACCGCGCCACTCCGATTGTATCAGACAAAGTTTTGGGCTGTTTAATCTTAACATCCAACCTAATGTCGTCCTGTAATCCAGCAATAAAACATCCTACCAGAAACTGCTCTGGGAGGTTATCCACTTGGTGAGAGAGTTTTTCGAATGCTTCTTGGAAAGCTGCCACCATTGAGCTCTGTCTAAGACGGGTTAAGGCTTCAGATGAGTCTTCATAATCAGTTGGTCCAAATCGCAAGTGGACTGCTTTCGTGAATTGATCCCATGTCAATGGACCTTTGCATTTAGTGAACCACCTGTGCCATTGTAGTGCGATTCCCTCTAAGTGGAATGAAGCGAGTTGCACCCGTTAATGATGGGCAATATCTTTGAATTCAAAGTACTGCTCTGCCTTGTAGATCCATCCGGTTGGGTCATGACCACCAAAGGTTGGAAAGTTCAGTTTGATATTGGTTTGGTTTCGATCACGAAAGTTATGGGAGTAGTTTTGATTTGGTGATATAGTAGAATTATGAGAGGTCTCTCCTGAAGCAAATGGGTTAACTTCAGGTGGGTTTGGTACATGAGTGGAACGGTTAATGTGAAGGGCCTGCAATTCGATGAGTACATTTTGCATGGTGGAATGTAGTTGGTTGTAGTTTTGGTTAAGGGTTTCAAGACTTGATTCATGTCGTGTAAGAATTTCAGTTACTTTATTGCGTAACTCAAAGTTGCTTTTCTTGCGGGTCTCCATGTTCACAACCTGGCTCTGATACCAAAATGGTAAGAGTTTTTCTGGTTTAGAAAGTCAGTTAGAGAGAAACAGAGGAAAGAGTGGATTAGAAGAAGAAAGATAATTCTTATTACTCAATCATGACCCGTACAAGTCCAATAAGGTCTCTTAAATAGAGCTGCACAACATTCCAATAAACTAGAAAATAGGAGAATCACTAAAAAACAGGAAACACAACCTCCCAAACAAAAACATGTATAACAGCTTCTAAATATATGCCTTCACTACTACACCACTACATTATTTTATTCTGACTAAGTCAAATAGAAACAAACTAGAACCAAGACACCCCACGTCGTGATGCATGGCTTTTGTACGTATCAGTAACAGCCAAACAAGTTTTTATCGTATGTGACTGATTTGGCAATGGAAGCAAAAGTCTCATGAAAATCAAATTCTTTAAGTTGACTACGTTTAGCCACAAGACGAGCTTTATAGCTCCTAATAGAACCATCAGATAATTAATATATTATTTTCTAAACCCACTTACAGCCAATTGCATTATTTTTACGAGGAAGTTCAACAAGATTCTAAGTCTTAGTTGCCTCAAGAGCATAGATTTTAGCAGCCATGACATCACACCACTTTGGATCTTATAATAGCCTGTTTAAAAGTTTTTGGTTCTGACAAGGAAGAAATAGCTACACTAAAAACAGGAAGATGATAAGAGAAAGAAGAATAGGATAACTAATGAGATAAAGGATCAAAAGTGCTTATTCAGGGACCATTCTTCAAGCAAGATGGTTGGCTGGAAAGAGTAGTTGTACCACAATGGAAATCCTACAAATAACTGGATTTTTGATGTGTACGCTCAAAACGATGAAAAACAGGTTGTCCTGGAGCACTAGATGGCAATGAACTAGACTTTGAAGGGGAAGAATCAACAAAACCTGTTGTTGGTAATGAAAGAACAAGGCTTGAAGGAGAGTCTGAATCCCTTTCGAGTATAAGGAAAATTGTTGTCATGAAAGATAACATCTGGAGACACAAAGTTGTATCATTCTCAAGATCATAAACTTTGTAACATTTTTTACTATATGGATATCCAATAAAAACACAATGTTTGGCACGAGGATCAAATTTAGTTCGTTTAAAAGCATGAGTTGAAGCAAAACAGAGACAACCAAACGTTTTAAAATGAGACTAGGAAGGTTTGATAGAAAAAGTGTCCTTTTAAAGGAGTTTGGCCAGAAAGAATCAATGATGGAGTCCTATTGATCAAATATGCAGCAAGTTAGCATGCAATCACCCCAAAATTTAGTAGGGAGATGTGCTTAAAACCCAAAGCATGAGCAACATTAAGAAGATGACAATGTTTCCATTCAACGACTCCGTTTTGTCGTGGAGTGTTAACACAACTTTGTTGATGGATAAATATACCAAGCTCTTGAAAGAAATTAGTCATGTGGAATTCCTTCCCATTATCGGATTGAATATATATATTTAAATTTTTCGATCAAAATGGTTGCCGATAAATTTGGTCAAATTGGTTTTCGAGTCTATGTTAAGTCGACGACTCATAACACTAGGGTCTATGCCAGTCATATCTACATGAGTCCTTATGAACACATTGATATATATATATATTTTTTTTTTCAAAAAACTCAAGTGGGCTTTTCCTTATTATTGGGTCCAAACTTTTTCTTAACTTTAGGTTCTAGCAGGTTCCTGCTCATTAACAAAAACCTCTTCCAGTTCCTTAATCGATTTGGTAAAATTTTCAATATCCATTTCTCGGGAACCATTTCCATCCTCTGCCCATGAAATCCTTGTTAGAATTATGAAGCCTGAAAGAGTTTGGATTCTAGAAAGAATTTGGATTCAAAATTTTTGTTTGACATGCTAGTAGGTCAAATGAAGTTCGTTTTACTCAAATAAGCTATCATTGGAAATCTTATTTCAATACAAATCCAATGTCTTAAAAATCGCAGCAAACGGAGCTCTCATGCTTCCCAAAAAGATCAGGTGGTCAGTTTTATGCGGATTTTCCGAATCCCTTTTCTTTTCAGTTTTTCGAGTTCGAACCAGTTATGAATTGTTCTTATGCTATAAATAGACATGTTAACTATCTTATAGGTGAGATGTATAATATATTAAGAGGGTCTCTATGGGTTTTAAACTTAGATTGACAAGTTTAGGAACGTGAGAGAGATTTGTGAGAGAGAGATTCGTGATTAAGAGTATGAGAGACAGAGGTTTGAGTTTGTAATCATCACTTTGATAGTGGATTTAGAAAGGTGAAAGAGATTTGTGAGAGAGAGATTCATGATCGAGAGCAAGAGAAATAGAGGTTTGAGTTTTGTAATCATCAATTTGATAATAGAAGAAGTGTTGGGCACTTTGTGGACATAAAGAATTTTTCGAACCACATAAAACTCTTGTGTCTCTTATTGTGATGTGCGTTTGATTGTGTTTTGCAACTTTTTCTTCTTTTTCTTTCTTTCTGGGTTTATCTCCCAACAACTAGTATCAGAGACAAGTTCGTTAGTGGTTGGTTTTAGGTTCGTTAGTGATTGGTTTTGTCAGTCCGAGTGGAAGATCATGGGTTCAAAAAAGGACCATTACAAGGTTGAGAAGTTTGATGGGTCAAATTTCAGTTTCTGGAAGATACAGATGGATGATTTCCTGTACCAAAAAGACTTATACTTGTCGCTAAAAAAAAAGCCAGCAGACGTGAAAGATACAGATTGGAAAGTGTTAGATCTCAAAGTCTTAGGTGCGATTTGATTGAGTCTATCGAGATTAGTAGCTTTAATGTGAAAAATCAAGACATGATGGTGTCTCTCATGAAAGCTTTATCAAATCTCTATGAATAACTTTCTGTGACAAATAAGGTACATCTAATAAAGAAACTCTTTTCTCTCTGAATGTCAAAAAACAGAAACTTTAAGGAGCACCTGAATGCGTTTAATAAGATTACGGATCAACTAATGTTCGTACAAATCGAGTTTGATAATGAAATACAAGCCTTGCTCATCCTCGGTCAGTTACTTGAAAGCTGGAAGAGTATAGTCCAGTAAATCAACGGTGCGTTTGGGAAAGAAAAATTGAAGTTTTTAAAAGTTGTGGATATGATCATGACTGAAGAGATTCGTAGGCATGAAAATGAGTTCTTTAATTCAAATTCAGCCTTAAATGTGGAGAGTAGAGTAAGAAGCAATACTAGAGGTGGGTAGCGTGGTACATCTAGGTAGAAACGTGGTAGGTCTAAATCTAGGAACCATCAAAACAATTCGTAAGATGGTAAGAAAGACATCGAGTACTGGAATTGCCACAAGACATGTCATTACCGGTCAAAATGTAAAACTCTAAATAAAGAAAGTGATGGTTAGACTAGTGTAAATTATGTTTCAGAAAGCTCAAATGATGCTTTAATTTGCTCTTTAAAGGATAATACTGAGTCATGGATATTGGACTCAAGAGTATCATTTCATGCTACCTCTAGGAAAGAATTATTTGAAGAATATGTAGCATACAACTTGGGCAAGGTTTATCTTGGTGATAACAAGATATGCGACATTGTGGGTAAAGGAAAGGTGAAGATCAACTTGAATGGATCTGTTTGGAAATTGGATAATGTGAGGCATGTACCTAATTTAAAGAAAAATTTGATTTCAATTAGGCAATTGACTATAGATGGTTATATGACAATTTTTTCAAGAGATGTTTGGAAGATTTTGAAGGAGCTATGACTATCACCAGAGGAAAAAAGAATGAAACTCTTTACACAACCATAGATGGACGTGGTTTATTTGTTGTAGTTGAAAGTAGAGATGATCCAACCTATGACAGTAGAGACTTGGGCATATAGGTGCCAAGGGACTGTGAGTCATGCATTTGAATGGCGAGTTGCTAGATTTGAAATCAATTAACCTAGACATATGTAAAAGTTGCATTTTTGGAAAGTAAAAAAGGGTGAACTTTAAGAAAATCGGGAGAACTCCAAAGGTAATGAAATTGAAGTTAGTTCACATAAATATTTGAGGACCTGCATCAATTTTCTTAGTTGGTAGAAAATACTATTTTGTCACTTTCATAGATGATCACTCAATGAAAGTTTGAGTTTTTTTTTTTTTTTTTTGAGGCAAAAATCTGAAGTATTTGATGCCTTCAAGAAGCAAAAGGTAATGGTTGAGAATGAAACTGGTTTGAAGATCAAGTAGTTGCGATCAAATAATGGTGGTGGGTATAAAGATTCTGAGTTCAAGAAGTTCTACTTTAAGAGTATGATTCATCTCAAAAGGATCGTGTCTGGTACTCCACAGCAGAATGGTGTTACAAAACGTATGAATCAAACATTGACTGAGAGAGCCACAAACTTGAGGCTACACACTTTGGAATCTGCCCAATCATTTAGTTAGGCAGATTCCAAAGGAGTTAGGAAATCTGATAAAAATTTCTAAGGTGCTTAACTTGAGTAACAATCAATTTTCAGGTGTTATACCTCAAGAATTTAGGTTACTAACGAACCTTGAGCAGTTGAACTTGTCTAGGAATAATCTAAGCCAAACAATGCAATACTTGGGAAACTATATCAAGCTTCACTACTTGAATTTGAGCAACAACAAATTTAGCCAAGAAAATTCAAGCCCGTTGTAGAAGTTAGTTTAACTCTCCTAACTAGATTTGAGTCGTAACTCTCTCAAAAGAGAGATACCATCAAATTAGCCAAATGGTTAGTTTGGAGTTGCTGGATCTTTCTCACAATTATCTTTCTGGCTTTCTTCCAAACAGTTTTGAAGACATGCGTGGCCTGAAGTATATTGACATTTCTTACAATGATTTGGAGGGTCCTCTTCCTGATAGCCAAGCATTTAAAATGCTTCCATAGAAGCCTTACAAAGGAACAAAGGTTTGTGTGGCAATATTATAGGGCTTCCACCATGCATTCCTTTGGTCAAATACAGCCATCACAAGCAAAACAATAAAAAACTGGTGTTTTCAATCATGTTCTCTATTTTGGGAGCTCTTATGCTTTTATTTGCATTGTTTGGAATTTACTTCATTTTGCAGAAGAAAAAGAAGGATCCTTCAACTGAAAATTATGATGAAGAGGAAGAGCTGCTCTCCGTCTCAATTTTTGATGGAAGACTTTTGTACAAGAACATCATAAAAGCAACCAACAATTTTGATGATATGCACTGCATTGGCAAGGGAGGATATGGAAGTGTCCACAAGACTAAGCTGTCATCAGCTAGCATAATAGCTGTGAAGAAACTCCATGCCCTTTCTAAGGGTAAAAAGCCTTTTCAAAAGGAGTTTTTAAATGAAATAAAAGCATTAACAGAAATCCGACATCATAACATTGTGAAATTTTTATGGATTCTATTCAAATGCACTACATTCGTTTTTGGTTTATGAGTTTCTTGAGAAGGAAAGCTTAGTCACATACCTAGATAACAGAGAAAAAGCTAAAGAATTGGATTGCCTTAAGCGGTTGAACATAATCAAGAGTGTGGCTCATGCCTTGTCTTACATGCACCATGATTGTTCACCACCAATAGTTTATCGAGACATATAAAGCAAAAATATCTTGTTGGATCAAGAATATCAAGCTCATGTCTCAAACTTTGGTACTGCCAAGCTTCTAAAGCAAGATACTTCAAATTGGAATGAAGTTGCTTGCACTTATAGATATGTTGCAGCAGGTAATTTAATATCATGAAGATTATTATTATTATTTTTTCAAAATAGAACAAATATCACATTATATTTAAATGATCACAATTTTTCTTTTCTTCCAAAGCTTACATACACAATGAAGGTAACAGAAAAATGTGATGTATATAGTTTTGGGGTATTGGCATTGAAAGTGATAAAAGGAAATCATCCAGGTGATCTCATCCCAGAGTCATCCTCTGCATTAACTAGAGAAAATGTGTTGCTGAAAGATGTTTTGGATCAACGCATTCGACATCCTCTACCCAATGTTCAGGATGACGTGAGAAAAATTTTGAACGTTGCAATTACTTGCTTAAATGGCAATCCAGAATCTAGGCCAAGCATGATCATGATCGTTACACTGTTATCAACCTAGTTACGGTAATCTCTAAACTGTGAAGTATTGTATGTCTTACTCTTCATGTACGTAATTATCGAAGTTGTTTTCAACTGCTAATGAAATGAATCATGGAATTGTTTTCCTTTTACGTATTTTAACTTATCTTTATCATAAACATATTTAACCGAGATTGATATATTGTGGCATGTAGAAATATTCATTGAGATACATGATTAAACTTATATAGTGGTATGATAGAGAAACTATAAAATAGAAAAAAGTTTGAAATAATACAGATTTTTCAAAATTAATTAATTATTTGGATTTGTTCTTGGTTGTTGGAATGGTAAAATAATAATAATAAAACAAAAAATTAATTGCCTCCAGGACCTTTTCTTTAATACTCAAGTTAAGATTGTTGGGCTATTGATTGGTATTTACCGGAATATACTTGGTCTTCTTAGTAATATTGTTACCAGTGTGTTTATTTACACGTAATTGACATGCCTCATAATCAAAATGAATTATAATTGGAATTGATTGTTTATAAGTTATAAAAATGTCATCGATTAAAAATATGTTATTCCTTTAACATTTTTGAAAGAAAATTATTATTGTTATTATTTCTGTTATCAAGATATATGTATTTCTATTATAATAATATTATGATGCTTATTAAACTATTTTTTAATAATAACAGTGGTTGTTTGATAATAATTTAATGTTATCTACTACATCATTGAAAAATACAAGATACTGTTTTCTAACTTTTAACTATTTTTTGGGTTATTTCTAATTTTTTTTTTAAATAAGGTATAAAAGACTTTTTAATATTTAAAATGTGTTTACTGGAGGGATTAGAGAATAAGAATGAGAAATGAATATGGTTGTAAGTGTTTAATTGTGTTAAATTCGTAGTGAGAACAAAAAATATGAGTTCTACAAAAATTTGATGTTGTGTAATGGGATTGTTTTCCCTTACCAGCCCTGTTGCCCACCCACTCAACCCCTCACACCCTCCCCCCCCCCCCCCCCCCCCCCACCCCTACCATGCCCCCTTCCCTTCCCTCCCCCTCCCACCCCCCTTCCTTTAGGATTTCTAATCCTATTCTCTTTTAAATATATAATAAAAAATTCCTTTTACCTCATTTAAAAAAATAGAAGAAATTGAAAATTTTCTTTAAAAAAAAAAGTGAGAAAAAAGCCTATTTTATATTTATGAATCATGCAATAGATAACATTGAATTATTATAAAAAGTATTTTATTAAGTATAAGACTATTATACTTTCATATATATATATATATATATATATATATATAACACATTCTAAGGTGCACTCAATGTATGCATACATTTGACAAAAAAAAAAAAAAGTGATTGCATTCTAGAATGTGTGATTGTAATTTATTATATATGATTACAACTAAATATATGTGATTATAATTAGTAAATATGATCACATTTATTGATTATAATCACATATATTTAGTTGTGCTCATATATAATAAATTACAATAATATATTTTAAAACACAATTACACTTCTTTTTTTTTTTTTTTCTGTTAGATGTATGCACACACTCGGTGCACACAATGCAACCCCTATCTATCTATCTATATATATTTATATATATAACCCTAATTTTCTTCTAAATATAATGCATCCTTAACAAATGATTGTGGGCCATTACCAAAATAGGATTTTGGATCTTTTAATAGTCGTCTTAACTTCTCTGAATAGTTTATTCATCTAGTTAAATGCAGGCTCCTAACTAAAATCAACTCGATTGATAAAACAAAATATATAATAGACATAGAACACTAATCTTAGTGTTTCTGAACTTGGTCAAGTTCTCACCAATCTGAGAAACCTATAATCGACTATTGTGCTCATTGTAAGCGAGTAGTACTTGGGCCAACTTGGCTCAACTTCTGCGCAATCTCTCTCTCTCTCTCTCTCTCTCTCTCTCTCTATATATATATATATATATTTTAATATAATACACCAAAACGGCATCATTTTGAGCACAACAAAATGATGCCGTTTTGGTGTGCAAAAGTTAAAATAAGAAAAGGGCAACAACCCTCTTCTTGTGAGTTCTCTAATTTGAAGTCCCTAAAATCCCAGCTATTCTTATCAATTTCTCTGCTCTTCCAACCCAATAGCTTCTCCTACTCACTCCTGTCACTACCACTAGACTTGCTTCTCTCCTGCTCGCTTCTCTTACCTCTCTCACTGGGCTTGCTTCTTCTCACTTAGCCAACATGATCTATATAAGTTCATTTTACCTTTTTTTTTTTTTTTTGCATTTCTATATTTACTTTATTAGATGTATAAAGAGAATTTTTGTTAATTGGAATTGAGGAAGAAGTAGTTTCTAATGTGTTGTTGGTTTTGTGGTTTTTGGAACGCAAAAAGATGCGGTTTGATCGGTGACCGATAGTCAAACCGAGACTTATAGAGTAATCATTGCCTTGCCAGTCGAGTAGTGAGCAAGGACGGACCCACCATTGGACTAAGGGTGACACGTTTCTCCCTTGAATTTTTAAAAGTTAGTTAAGTTTACTATATTCGTCATTAGGTATGTAAATTTATAAATATAATATCATAGTATTACATCAACTTAGAATAGCGCTGAGGGTTAAGGTTCGCATTTCTCTCTCGTTACCATCATAGTTCGGTCCTGAGCACCAACCAAAAGATTTTGGTTTTTTCTCTCTTCATTGTAATCATTTCACATATTATTTTAAAAAATGTCAAATAGAAGCTCAAAAAGAGAGAGACTTTGTTGGTTTTGCATGTCTACCTTTCTACCATGATCTCTAGTTCGATTCCCTTTTTCTCATTTTTTTTTCTTTTATTCACTCATAATTATTGTTTTGTCTCATAAATGTGTGTGTGTGGTCTTTTATTTTTATTTATTTTATATGGCATGGATTTTTTTTTTCTTTCAATCGACCATGGTTCAATCATTTTTTCTATCAAAACATGTTACTTTTTCTCAATTTTTTTTTTCCATTACGTTTTAATCTGTTTCCCAATGAAAACATTTTTTTTTTTAAAATTTAAAGCTGATCTTCAAATTTGAAACATTTTGACTTTAAAAATTATTATACTTATTCCAAATTATTTTTTTCATCGTATATTATATCATGTTTACATGAACTAAAGAATAAAACACACAATGTTGTTTAATCTTTATAGGTCTTGATTTACTCATGATTATTAATCTGAATTAGTTTTCTTTTATATAAACTATTTTATATGATGAAATTCATAAATAAATAAAAAATTCATATGAATTATAATTTGTTTTTATCTTTTATTTTTATTTTACTTTATTTTGTTAAAAATCACATGCATTTATTAGGTAATAGACTCCAAATGTAGGTTGATTAGTAACTTTAATAATAAATATATGTATTTTGATTATATATATTTATTTATAATTTGAATAGCAACTCTCATTATAAATGAGACACATCCCCCAAATTAAATTTTTATTTATTTATTTATTTAATAATATGAAATGTGAACTTTTTTCTCTAAGAAAAAGGGAGCTAAGTAGTGCACAATCAACTCATATTTGATATGTTTTTGTTTTTATACTTGTATTAAGAGTGTTATTTTGAGAAATTATATTTATAATCTGTAATGGGTAAAACTACATATCTTCTAATATTTATGCATTTAAACTATTTTTATTTCATATAACGTTTTTTTTAGCAATTGAAGCAAATATTACAAAAAAAATTTCATATAGCTTAATTTTTTGATATTACAATTATTATATAAAAGTGCTTCAGTTTCGTTTGGTATAGCTTGTCCAAGTAGATCCTTTGGAAATAGATCTTTTAGAAAAAAGTTATTAGTTGTTTGATTGTCAATTAAAAAAACTCTTTTAAATTATAGACTGTTTGGTTAAATTATTTTTAAAGCATTTTTAGATTGTTAATTTATCAAAAAGGGTATGAGGAAAAAGAATAGTATATTCATTCTAGGAATGTAATAGTTTCAACTTCAACTGTAAAAAATTAATCAATCAAACAATCAATTATTACATGATATAAGTATATTTTCAAAACACATATTTTTAATAAAATAGATGTAAAATTATTTTGTTTCTTTATTTTTTATTTTTAAAAGAAAAGTGTTTATTTAGATTTGTTAATAAGGTTTTATATCTTCAATGGACCAATACAAATACCAATTGCATTATATATATATATATATAACAAACATGTATGTATATATCAATGAACTAATAACAAAACCAATTGCATTATATATACAACAAATATGACATATAATATTCATGACAATAAATGGTAAAAAAAAATTGCAATAAAAAAAACAAAAAATATAGAAAATTTATTAGTTAAAGAGGAGTTCTCAAAAGTTTTTATAAAATAAAAAGTTAATGAAAGTGGAGACTATGTGTTTATATTTATAAAGAAAGTGTAATAAAGTTATAAGAGTATAAAAATATTAACAAAATAAAATGATGGTATAATAGACATTTTAATCTTTTAAAAAAAGCTCAAAAAAATCTATTTGGAGAAGTTTAAAATTTGAGCTTCTCCAAGTAGACATTTTTCAGTTTTTTTAATTTCCCAAAAGTTCTATTGGGATGTCAACTAAATGACACAAAAATAACTAAGTAGAGCTTTTAACATTAAAAAAATATTTTGGTCGGTAAATAAGCTATACCAAACGTACATGAGTCCACCACTGATAATGAGTAGCAAATTTTAGAACATTGACTAATCTTAATGAACGATACGATAATAATAAGTGATAACAATAATAATATGTATTATTAAACTTAATAAAAAAAAAAAAAGCAACTGTCATTGCAAACACTTGTTATTGGAAAAAAAAAAAGAAAAAGAAAAAAAGTCGACAGTTGAAGTTTGCCTACAAAAGCCATCTCATCTCTACAAAGAATCCACTAGAACCTAGCACAAAAGTGTTTCTTACGAAGCATTCGAACCCTAAACAACATCATCATCATCATCCTCACTCATGCAACCATATTGATACCTCTTCGATGGGTGTGTAAATCCTTTCTATGAGTACGTGGATGGGGATACTATTGACATTAGATTAAATGTTTACAGTCATGGTTTACGTTTTTATATTTAGAATGGATGTACTAATAAAATATGTGTATAAATCATATATATGGTAGTAGTATTATCACCCAAATATTAAATGTATTATGCCGTTAATTTTATGTATTTTACTAGTTATTTTGACCATAATTTGATATTTAAATATGAATATTAATGGAATTCGGTTCATGCATATACTTATTGACCAAAATATATTATGCCATGTTTGGTTAGGGGTGACAAAATCCCCAACCCACCTTAAATCGTGCAGCCCGGCCCTTTTGGGACTGATATGGAGTAATCAAATCGCGTGTTTAGTCGGGATGGGTCCGGCATTTTTCAACTAATTTGTAAGTGGGTCGGGTTTAGATAAAATACTGTTGACCATGTTGACCTGTTTACTAGCATTTTTATTTTTATTATTATTATTTGAAATATACTAGCATGATTTTTTATTATCCAATAATTTTTGTTAGTATCAACATTATTGTTATAAATAAAATTTCGCATATTTTAGAATTTAAATGCAAATTTACAATTAAGTGAGTCAACATTTAAATGTAAACTTGATAGATATTGTGTGTTAAAGTAAGTATTATTGTATATTTAACTATGTTTTCTTTTAAATAAATCAGGTTCAAATAGGTCTAGTATGGGTTATCTCGCCCAAACATATTTGGGTTTGGGGTGAAAGTGAAAAACCTTATTCAAGTCGCATGTTAGGTATGGGGCGCCCCACTCAAAATGAACCACGAGTTTGGAGTGAGTTGATCCTGTTAGTGCACAAGTGACTGTGTATAGGTGTTGGTATCTTACGACATCTAGACAGTAAGCTTAGTGCATCAAAATTCATGGATTGCTGTTATCCAATACTGCTGGAAGTACATGTTACAACAGCTGAACTAATGTTGGAACATCAGAAATGATGTTATAATAAATTTTGTTTGCAGGGCTTAGTACAGAACTCTGAGTATTATCAAGCAGTGACATAATTGACTTCGTTTTCGTGATTTATCATTTTTCATGTTTTATCTGATAATTTTTTATGTGATCTTGTTTCAAAATAAATGTGAAATTAAGTTTCTAAAGATAAAAGTTGATTTTCTTTTTATAATTCTTGGATTTCATCATTAGGAAACTTTTGATGCAGATATACATCTGTAAGTATTTTTTATAGGATTTAAAACTAATTAGTGCAGAAAAAGAATGAATTTAGTTTCTAGACCAAGTTCGGAAAAGCAAAATAAAAGGATTAAATCATTACAAAAAAATAGAACTAATCTATTTTTTAGTAGATATATATATTTTATTTGAAATATTTATCTTTTGATAAATATCTAATTTTTTAGTTGATTTATTTGTGATATTTATTTTCTAATATTTATCTATCTTTTCAGCTGATTTATCTTTTTGTTTTATAAACTTTTGTTATGATTATTATATGCTTTACAACTGATTATTTGTAATTTATTATACAAAATAATTGCAAAAATCATACTATATAGTAAGTAGTGCGATTAAAGAGTGATATTGAATATTTACTTGTAAAATTTAGAGAGTATGTTCTCTAAATTATTTTTCGTGAGATTCAGTGAGTGAATTGAACTAGATTTATACTCAGATGCTTGTTAGGATGACAAGTAATTAAGACTTCAAGAGGAGACGGGTTTGCAGCAATTGAAAAAAGTTCAAAGTGCTATCAACCATTGAAGGCAAGGTAAGCTTATTACAATTCATAAAGTGAACGAGTACTCATCTTATGTCAATTTTAGGAGGGAGTCTTAGGTTGGGTAAGACAAGATTAGGTTGTACTTTGAAAAAGTTCATTAATGAGTTGATATTTCTAGGTAAGGCTTTGTGCATGTAAGGTAAAACCTAACTATATTAAAAATGTTTTTGTGTGTTTTTCTTAATTTACAGTCTTTATTTTTTTAGTGTTACAACATTTTGTTTCAGCTCATGTTATACCATGTTAAATTGGTTGACAGGATCTATCTTGACTTTTCTCTCGAGTTCGGAAGAATCCTTTGAAAACTAACAGAACTTATCCTTAACTTCTCTTTTGAGCCTAAGAGAATGTTGTGAAAACTATGATCTTTGTATTTAAACTTTTGGATTCTTCCAAAATCCTTTAGAAAATCATTATAAATCTCATAATCACTTTATAAATGTAAATTGAACAAATAAAAAATCTGGATAATTAAAAGTAATATACACATTACAAATTGTTCAACATCATTTGGCATTTTTCATAATCTATAATAATCTATACGAAACTGCATCGAATACCTTAAAAAAAATCGATTTTATAAAAAAGTGAGCACTAACATCAAGTGAGTGGATATAACTTTTTTAAAAATATTTATGATAAACCAGAATATATTTCTGGTAATAATAAGCAATTCTCATATCATAATAAACTATGAATTTGTATGAATCATCATTATATCTTTAATAAAAGATATTTTGAAACTATTATCTGTACAAAACTTATTTGAAAAATAAGAAATAATTCTGAATCTGGTTTATAAAACATAAGAATATCTTATCAAAACTTCTCTAAAATCTCTTTCGAATACTGCATAGGCTTTTTTGGTTTGACCACCATGCTTCAAATCGTTAGTGGACTCCCATCCATGGACTTGTGGCTCTTATACACATGTGGTCCCCATTCTCATATTAAAACTATAAACATTTATAATTTGAAAATCTGCAACAACTAGTACCTAGAGAAATTTGTCATACGTTGTAGAGATACTCAACACACGCAAAGCGAGGGATAACATCTACTATACACATGTTGGACGACTTAATGTCTCTCTCGACAACTCTATAACTCCCTCGACATCTATCATACACATTCTAGGCGAATCTAGGTCTCAGTGTAGCCTGTTTGCCTGTTAGAAAGGAGACTATAACCTTGGTATTCTAAAAACATTTTTATTTTCTTTTCAAATCTCAAACGATTTCCATATGTAAATATACATAATTTTGAATAATACTTAAATCAAAACATAAATAAATATTCTTTTTTGAAATATAATATAATATTACTAAAAATATTTACAACATTTCTTATAATAAATTCAAACTAAAAACATAAAATTATGATTGGAAAATCTAATACATATGCGTATTTACTAATACGCAATAAATTCTCATGGGGAATTTATATTTTTTCCTCAAATTAAAAGAAAATTTTGTTTTTACCAACTATTTTAAAAAATTTGTTTTTGACATTTCAAACAAACTATTTCCATTGTATACCCAAGATTACGAAAATACCCTTAAGTTAAAATCACTAAAATGCCCAAACATGAAATTACGAAAATAACCTTCTACCCAAATATGAAATTACGAAAACAACTTTCTTCATCCTAACAATATCCTCCATTTTCTCTCTTCTCCATCAATGGTTATCAATGATTTTTGAGATCCATTGCAGCTGAAAAACAATCTATTGAGAAGATTATTCATTCGAGCTTTTCATCCATTGAAGTTTTTGGATCTATTTAAGTTTACACCATTGAAGGTTTTGAAGATTCTTCTTCCATTTGAATTTGAAAGGTAATGTATGAGTTTTTTTTGTTGGTTTTTGATTGTTTTGTTCATATTACTAGCTAAAAGACTATAAGAATGATTTGGTTGTAAGATTTAAATTTTTTTGAAATCTGCGACGGATTCTGTAAAATCTGCGATGAAATCGGTTTTTCGTGAGCGATAATCGGTTGTCCACAAAAGTGGAAAACCGATTGAAGAGTTGTGACGGTTTTTCAATGAAAAACCGATATCGGTTTTTCATACCGGTACATGGCTAAAAACCGATCCCGATTTTTTAGCCATTGAAAAACCGATCCAGTCACTGTAAAACCGATTGAACGATTTTTCACGGTTTTTCCGATTTTTGAGAGAATGAAAAACCGATAACTTCACTGGAAAACCAAATTTACCACATTTTTCATGGTTTTTTATATGTTTGTGTTTCTATGTATTGAATATGATTCGATATGATTGTATTTTGTAATATTGCCCGATTGAAATGAGATTTAATAGTATTATTTGATTTGAATGTTACAGGAATGACTTAAGAAACAATTGTAATCAACTTTGAGGGAGAGTGGAATGGATGTAATTACATTGGAGGAGAGTCGATCATGTCTGGGGTCCACAAAAATAGTAGCTTTTCAACATTGGTGGATGTTGTATACAGAGAGACTGATATTGATAGAAGAAGGTGGGATATTCGTATATATTATTTACTACAAAGTACGACAAATGGTCAGATTAAAAAGATACATATCATGTCTGATCTTGGTGTTGTTGGTTTGATGGCGATAAAAATTGTTGATGTTAAAGAGATTTATATAGATAAGATTGTAAGAGATTTTGGAGCTGGGTTAGTAGGCGTACCGTTCATCCATTTGTCACTGATTCAATATCAGACATTAGGGGTGGGCAACACCATGTTCAGATCACTTCCGACCGGATCCGATCCGAACATGATAACTTCACGAATCGTCATTTTTGGATCCGAACATGATCCATCAAGGAGAAGGAACCGATTCGATCTGAACACTTAGTTTGCGGATCGGACCGGATTGAAACACCTACTTTCAATTTCAACTTATGATAAGAAGATAAATAAAGATATCTTGTTGGTGTACCTTCGTGAATTGTAATACATATCTCCTAAAATTTGTAAACATTCATACAAATTAATCAACATCAAACACGTGCAACATCTCCTTTGCCGGCTACCAACATCAAACACCACCGATAACTACCCACTCAGAATAATAATAAAAATAAATAGGAGAATTGGGCACTCAGTTTTCAAGGTAATTTTCAACAACAAGTCTTCTGAATTTCAATACACCAATCTTTATATTAATAGAAATCATAGTTCAAATCCCACCAACAACACTAACAAACTGTCCTAAATCCCAACAATCTGACTTAAGCCTATAACTACTTTTATTTTTCATCTTCTTCTCTATTTTTTTTTTGTCACCTCAAGATTTTGACTTTTTCCAATCGAATTGATATAATTAATATCAAATTCAGACTTTTCACCACTCTTTATACTTTTCCCATCTATTCACAACAACAATATATATATATATATATAAAATCAGCAAATGAAATATGTAACTCAACAACAGAACACAACAAACAAGCATAGAATCACTAAAACACTAACACTCAATCATATAAATATCAAGCTAAAGCTGCAAATAGACTCACCAAGCTGCTGAGATGAGAATGAAAGGGAGTGAGAGATGGATGTTAGGGTTAGCTTAAGTGGACTTTACGTAGAGGCATATGAAATTACGTATGTATCCACGGGTTCACGGATCGGATCGGTTTTGGATACCCCGATCCGATCCGATCCGATCTGTGAAATATGGTGTTTTCACAAGTGAGGATCCGAACACCTTACTTTTGAACATGTGATCCGATCCAAACACCCACGGATCGGACCGAATCAGGGTGTTCGGATCGGTTCCATGTTTTTGTGCCCACTCCTACCAGACATAAGACATGACGAGGCAAATATGGATAGACTGTAAATCCACATATGGTTGAAAGTCATTTTTATCTCACTTCAGGTATTGGGAGCAATCAAGTTGATACTTCTGTCACCCCTTTTACATCGGTTGAAAGTCTCATTCATGACTTTAATGATGACTATATGAATTATGATACTGATGATGAAGACCAGGACACAGATGATAATGGTGATGGAATACGGGATAGTGATGAAGAGCAAACTGAAGATAGTGAAGAGGAAACTCGATTTGATGATGTCGCTGAAGAAGAAGAGTTTCCAGAATTAAGATTTTCAAGTTTACAATTTCAGAACAATCTTTCACAACTATACTGGATTGTTCCTAGTGTAGAATTGGGGGATATTGAGGCTACTTCAAAGCGCGTCAACCGTCTACCAACGTGATACATTGTATAAAGGATCATTCTTTACTAGTAAAGAAGAAATGACTATAGCTATTGGTGAATATGCTCTGAAAGCTAAGTTTGAATATCAGGTTAGACGTTCGGACATGGAACGATTTGAAGCTGGTTGTAAAGATAAAACTTGTCCTTTTATTGTTCAATGTGGTTTGTGTTGAAGTATGTAGTCGAACACACGTGTCGACAGACAGCCATGGAATCACACATGAAGAGTGTGAAGGCTATTGTGATCGAAAAATTGTATGCAGGAAAGGTGAGAAGAGATCTTTATACACCTAATCATTTGGTTGGAGAAATGCTAGAGCAGTATGAAGTGCAGATCTTATATAGTAAAGCTTGGAAGACTTTACAATATGCAAAGAAACTAACATATGGGCAAGTGGATGAATTATATCAACAGCTTTTGTCCCACTTTGAAATGTTAAAACTTTCAAACCTCGGCACAATGACGACAATTAAGAGAAATGAAAACAATCGGTTCTTGTATTCCTTTGTTGTACTTGGAGCTTCCATTAAGGGTTTTCGGTCTTACATGAGACCGGTTGTTACTATTGATGCCACTAATTTAAAAGGTGAATACAAATGAGTGATTTTTTTTTACTGCATGCAAAGATGGGTCGGAGATGATTTATCCCATCGCCTTTGGATTTGCTGACGGAGAGTCGGACAATTCATGGACTTGGTTCCTAAAAAAGTTAAGAGGAGCAATTGGGGTGTCAGACGATTTGCTGATCGTATCGGATCGTCATAAGAGCATATCGAATGAGATGAAAGCAGCTTTTCCTGAAGTCCCACATGGTATGTTTTTTCCACTTGTGGCAAAACCTTAAGCAACAGTGTAAAAAGCGTTCAGATGTGGAAAATGTATTTTACAATGCAGCATATTATTATGTGCCTGATGAATGCAACAGAATATTGGAAGAAATACGTGCATTACATCCAACCACATATAAAGCTTTGGTTAAGGCTAGAGTGAGCAGGTGGTCATGAGCACATTGTCCAAGAAGAAGATATGAAATGATGACTACCAACATTGCAGAGTCGCTCAACAATTGCATGATGCAAACACGTCGTTTGCCAATAACAACTGCACATGAATATGTAAGAAATATATTGCAGAGATGGTTTAATAATAGACGTATTGCCGCTGAGAAGCTCACAATGTATGTTACTACCGCTGCATATGATCGTATCATGTTGGCAAAAGATTTATCCACAGAAGGTAGCGTACATCCCATTACAGAACCGTATCATTACAGTGTCATACATTACAGCAAAGGAGATGCGATGGTTGACATTCAACAGCACATATGTACGTGTAAGCAGCGGAACCTTGATCAGTTGTCATGTGTTCATGCATGTGCTGTGGCTAGGTATGATAATTATACATTGTTTTTTTTGGTATTACATGTCATAGCATGACACTTAAATTGTTGATACATGTCAAGTTCAAGGGCATCAGTTGTGATACACTTTGCAGTCAATACTATAGCGTAGAGTGTCTAAAAGCCGCATATGCACGTCCGATTAATCCTGTCCCAAAATTGGCTAGTTGGAATGTTTCAGCGGAAGTTAGAAGTATGGTTGTATTACCACCAAAAGGTAAAAGACAAGCAGGTAGGCCGAAGGAGGTTCGGATTCCTTCAGCTGGGGAAGATCCTCGTCGAAAAAAGTGTGGAAGATGTGGTCAAAGGGGACACAACCATCTTCGTTGCCCTAACCCCCCAACTTCTATTAGCGAAGGGACAAGCGCAGACGTGGGTGCGGATGTTGGAACGAGTTCAAATGCTACTGAAAATGAGCCACGCTCTCGAAGATGCCGCTTGTGTTATGAGACTGGACACAACCAACGTCGATGTATACTACGGTTTCCTACTCTCGATCTAGAAGTGGCTAATGACGAAAATGATGATTAACAATTGATTGACATTTTGTTCATGCATGTTTTATGTAAAACGTTTTATGTTAATTACTCAATTATGTACTAATACAGCTGTATAAATTATTATTCCATTTCTATTGTTTTTGTATCATTTCATATTAGCTCGGAACCACAAAAATCGGTTTTTCACCGAGCCTGAAAAACCGGTACCGGTTTTCCAGACTCGATGAAAAACCGATCATCTTGCCTTTGATTTCCTCTATTGTTGAGATACATAGATCGGTTTTTGAGTAAGCCTGAAAAACCGGTATCGATTTTCCAGGCCTACTTGAAAACCGATCCACTTGCCACCACTTCTTCCAGGCCTGGACAAGTGTGGATAAGTTTTTAAACAGGCCTCAAAAACCGATATTGGTTTTTCATGTGTCCCTAAAAACCGATATTTACTTGGGTTGAATTTTTTTTCTATCTATATGTTCATTTTATTTCCCTTTAAGTGAATTATTTTTACAAATCGTTATATACGGATGTATGTAAATATATTATATAGATTAGGGAGCGTATAATTTTATTACAAACGATATCATTATTTTAAAAACATTATATATTAATTTTATCATTTATTAATATTTATATGATATTAGTAATAATAAATATACCTTTACTATAACATGTGTTATCTTAATATATCATATTAATATGGTTAATATATTTCACATAATTTTACAATTATTATAACTATAATCCTAATATGACTTATAACTTATATGGATGTAATATTAATAATATATATAATACAAATCGAGATATTATATAATATATTACAATGATATCAGTTTAATGTTTATAAAATATTTAAGTCAATAAATTAATATTAATATATGATATCATTAAAATGTATAATTAACTATTGTATAATGCCCATATAATATATTAACCATACATAACATATTAATATGCACTCATTATATTATATCATTATGTTTATATTAGTTAAGATTATATATATAATATTGTAATTGCTATATACTTAAAAGATCATTATATTATCATCATCATGATAATATCATACAATATCAACATATAATTATATAATAAATGTGTTAATGTTAATATATTAACATTAAGATAATTATATTAATATATGTTAATGTTAATATTAACATTATTAACATTAACATATGTTAATATAATTATATTATAACATTTATTATATTATATGTTAATGTTAATATATTAACATTAACATTTATTATATTAATATATGTTAATGTTAATGTTAATATTAACATTAACATATATTAATATAATAAATATTAATGTTAATATATTAATATTAATATTAATATATATATTAACATTAACATATAATTGTATTAATATATGTTAATGTTAATATATTATATTAATATTAATATATTAATATATTAATATATTAATATTAATATATTAATATATTAATTAACATATATTAAATAATAAATGTTACTGTTAATATATTAACAGTAACATTTATTATATTAATATAGTTAATGTTAATATATTAACATTAATATTTTAATATATTAACATTAACATATATTAATATAATTATATGTTAACATTTATTATATTAATATGTTAATGTTAATATATTAACATTATATTATCATTATATTTAGGATTATATTAACATTAATACAATAATATCACACTGTATACATTTATATAATACTAATCTAGATATTAATTATTATATTACTATGATATCAATTTAATGTTTATATTATATTTACATGTATAATTAATATTCATATACTATATATTTTATATGTATAATTAACTATTGTATATTTAACTATTATGAATATTAGTATAATTATGTTTATATTATTTGAGATTAATATAAATAATGTTATAAATACATGTATATTTAATGTTATAGTATTAACATTTATGTTATAGTATTATATGTTATAGTATATTTATGTTTAATATAAAATTAATATCTAGATTTGTATTATACAATGTTACTTAAATGTTTAATTAAAATGATTTGTTGGCCATTATAAATATAGAATGTAATTACATCAAATAAATAATGAACACATCTAAAATATAATTAAATTTATTTATATATAATTTCCCCATCAGAGTCTACAAACCATTTCCTAAATTTATTAACTTTATACAAAGGCTTCGTAAACATATATATGTCTCAGGCAAGCTCTGCCCTCAGTGCAATGATATCTGCAACGGTCTTGGTTTTTCTTGATTTCCATGTACGCGTGTTTGAAAGCACTAAGTCGCGTACGTAAATGGCCACATATGCCTCGCAACTCGTCCTGTATCAGTAATAAATTAATTAAATATCATAACATAAAGACTATATATATTAATTAGTTATAAACTTACTCACCTATCAGGTTGCTGGGGCACAGCTGATCTACTAAGACGCTGAACTTTCCACCGCTCATCCACGTGTGGCATATCTACGTGGGCTCGTTCATAAAATCCTATGAACTGCAACAAAATAGGCATAAAACATACCAGCGGCTCAAGTGGCTGTAGCCGTGCGGCTAGGTCAACATGCGCCATGGAATCATATATCAAGATCTTCTGCTAAGGCGCACCTCACATAGGACCCAGTGTTCTTGATTGAGGCTACACGGTAGTAACACCTGCATTTCAAAACGTTAGTGCTATTGGATTAGTTCGGATAATCATATAATAAATATTAACCTTCGAACTACACTTACACTATCAACTCGCCACCACGGGACTGATGCGTCTATCTGCTCATGACCGTACGCAAGCCACTTTGAGGGTACATCAGCTGTAACCGGATCAAATTTGCACACCTCTACTGATGTAATGTAGCCTGTAATACGCTGTCATCAAAGCCTGCATGATATAAATTAAACATGTTACTATCGATCAACCGAACGCGACATGAAATTGTAAATGCAAAACTAACTTAAATCTAAATACTTACAAACAAAGAAGTGTCATGGACAGCATATCTACTGTCGTCCACCTCATTCCACCATTTTCTTCGTAGGCACATCAAATAAGAATCGATGTGCTAATTAGTCAACCACATGTCTTCGTTCTCGAGGGTGACCAATGTGGTCGGTATCACACATCACCCACAACGATCAACCGAACGCCTACATATAAAAAAAAAAGAAGGAATTAACCATTATTATAAATTATCTTACATTAACAACTAGGATGCAAAATTTAGTGCTTTTTTTTTTTTTTTTTTTTAAATATACCTGAGATCCAAAGTGGTTGCAGCTTTATATTCATTATAGACCACTTCTATGGGATCTGTAGCCTTTGTCACCTCCTCCGCCTGCTGTTGGGCCACTATCTTTTTCTTTTTCGCCTGCCTCGGATCCGTGTATGACGTACGTAGAGGTGCTGCTGGCTTCGTCTTTCGTTTGCCCCGTTCGAGGATGCTCTCGTCCTGCAGTTGTAAGTAGTATAAAAACATGTATGATATTAATATTTACAATTATATTTCAAAATACAACACAATAGAGATACAAAGTTTACTTGGTCATGCTCCTAGGGTGACTGATGAGGTGGCTACTGGTCACCCTGCTCCTCCTCCTGCTGGGGTGACTGATGAGGTGCCTGATGGTCATGTATGTAAATTAAAAACATGTATAATATAAAAACATGTAAAAAATATTTCAAAATGCAACATAATAGGGATACATAGTCTACCTGGACCTCCTCTTCCTTCTGCTGGGGTGGCTGCTGGTCACCCTGCTCCTCCTCCTGTTGGGGTGACTGCTGAGGTGGCTGCTGGTCACCCTCCTCCTCCTCCTCCCGCTGGGGTGACTGATGAGGTGGTTGCTGGTCACCCTACTCCTCCTCCTGTTAGGGTGACTGCTTAGATGGCTGATGGTCATGTATGTAAATTAAAAACATGTATAATATACAAAACATGTAAATTATATTTCAGAAAGCAACACAATAGGGATACATAGTCTACCTAGACCTCCTCCTCCTCTTGCTAGGGTGGCTGTTGGTCACCTACTCCTCCTCATGTGGGGTGACTGCTGAGGTGGCTGTTGGTCACCCTATTCCTCCTGATGGATGGCCGACTGGCCTACATCAATAGGCGACCGACGGACACCCTCGTCCTGATGTGGTGGTGGTGGTGACGGGTAATACATGTGCTCCTCTCGGACAAAGCTCCTACCATCATCATCATCATCATCGTCATCGTCGTCGTCGTCGTCTCCATCATGCCCACCAATCGGAGACTTGAGAATTTTTAAATGTTCTTCCACCCGTCTCAGCCTCCTATCCATCTCCCTTACAATCTGAAAGGTTGCTTTTTACCTCCTATCCATCCTACTTAACTTCTTATGAGTTGTCTTCTATAAATCCACAATAAACTCAAACAACCGCTTCACCTGTTTCATAGAATCATATATATATATATATATATATATATCATTTTATATACTACCCTGAATTTTTAAAAAAAAAATTGACAGAGTTTCCCATGTTTTTTGAGTATCCAGGGAAATACAACATGCATATTTAAACAAATTACACTTCGTCTATCATTTTTAGAGACTCCGTCTCTCTTTCACACTTCATACTACTACACAAGATGTCCACATCATTTGCATTTACTACAATGGAAATTAATTGAATAATTTTATTCTATAATTAGAATATTCGTACCTCATAATCTACGTGCCGTACATCATGTACCTTATTTGTCCGCAGCTCTGATAAGATAAGGTATCATCTGATTCGGATTGCACACTTCGGACGTCTTTAAGTGGCTGGTCGTCACCCTCCACCTCATCATCATCATCTCCCTCCACCTCATCAACATCCTCTATCTCATCGTCATCCTCATCCTCATCCCCTACACCATCATCCAAACCATCGTCATCGTCGACCTGGTCATCATCATCACTCCCCCCGCTGCCATATTTATATACTTGATCATAAACCATATGATTCGGATTAAAAGATTTCCAATAATCCATCTCCCTCTCGGTGTCAGTAGGCTCCAAGGTTTCTCCAGTGCCAACTATCTGCATTATATAAATATATTTAGTTATACTACAATTATATACTTAATATAAATAACGATAGTTATAACAAACAAATAATTGACACAAATTTAGGTTATATTCGCCACTTACGGGGGGGAAATCATCTAGGTTGTGTATATTTGTCGGTGTTCTCTTTAGTGATTGTCTCATACATCTTGGTAGATCATTTTGGAGGTTCAGGTTCTTTTTTGCTATCTTCTCCTGTAATACTGGGAACACCTCCACTAACCACCACTATAATGTAAAAATGATTAAACAAAAAACATACATATAGTTAGTATAAATATTAGTTAACCACCACTATAACATAAGGAAGCAATAAATATTGAAAGTATTAGTTATACCTGAAACGCAAACACATAGCCATAAATATTAATGGTTCTTGACGGATTTCTGATCCTCTCTTCATTAAGTGCCTTGTCGAGACAGGACAACAGGACACTATAGCATAATGTGCCCGAAGGGAATGTCTTCCACCTCTCTGTATTCTTAATCAGGACCCACATAAATGGATAAATCCTAACTCTATCATCCAGTCCTATAAAGAGATGGAAAGCAATCCCTACATTCACCAATTTCAAAAGATCTTTATCATCTATCGAATCCTGCCTTGCACGGTCTCGTTGCCTACTATGACTTCTTGCCTCAAGAAATGTGACCAACTCCCTCACTTCTGGCGACACTCCATTAAACATTCGTCATAGGAGATCGTTTTGATCATTTGGATTGATGTCAAAGATTTTACGGTCGATGCCCCCGAAAGGAAGTCCGGTCACCAACAGAAACTCTTGTTTCCCAAACATATATCTTCTCCCTCAATTTCAAACCACCTCTCATCATGCCGTGCATTCGTGACCTTTAACTCTCTAGCAAGCACCCACAAAATCACAGAACTAGAAGCCATATGATTGGTTATCTTTAAAATATGTCCGAACGGACATTCTGCCATGAACCGATCATATAGATTTCTTCTATTAATAACGACAATTATCTTGTTAACCAATCTTTAACCAATATGTGTGTTCCCGCTCGTATGTGTGCCAATTGTTTGTGAACTATATTGATAGTTGAAATCCATCTGCAGGAAAGAAAAAAAGCAAAGAAATCGGTTTTTGAAGGAATAAACTGAAAAACTGAATCAGTTTTTGAAGGAATATGAAAAACCAATTAATTAAATCGATCGGTTTTTGAAGGCATCTGAAAAACCGGTCAATGAAATCGATCGGTTTTTCACTTTGGTTTTCCATCATCAGTTTTCCACTTTGGTTTTCCATCATCGGTTTTTCAGATCGGTTTTCCACTTCGGTTTTCCATTATCAGTTTTGAAGATCGGTTTTTTACTTCGGTGATCAGAAAAACCAAAATTAAAAACCGATCGTGGAAAACCGAAATGAAAAACCGATTGTGGAAAACCAAAATGAAAAACCGGTCTTAGAAAACCGAAATGAAAAATCGATCATGGAAAACCGATCCGATCCTGACGACTCTTCTCTACTCAGAATCGACCATTTTCAACACAAAAACGACCAAACACAATCAAATCCAACCTATTTTAAACCTAATAATCCTAAACTAACATCCATAACACAACAAACATATCAAAATCCCAAATCTCAATCAAAAAATACAACAAACATATCAAAACCTAAGCTTCGCACTTTTTGCAGGTTTGCCGGCGGTAGGAGCTGCTCGGGGAAGGTCGGCAACGTCGCGGGAATGACCGAAAACGTCAATCTCTCCGTCGGGTCGCGATCGGGTTCGGGTTTGCCAAAAATCGGTGTGCTTTTGAGTAAGAAATCAATGGAACTGATTTCCATCGATCGGTTTTGGAGTATATATATGCAGGGGCTTAATCGTAATTTCACGTTTCGGTTTTTCGTAAATTTTAAACTGTTCAGGGTTTTTTTGTAAAAATGTCCAGGGGCATTTTGGATAATTTGGGTATACCATCAAATATATTTGTTTGAAGAGTTAAAAACAACTTTTTTAAAAATAATGGGTAAAAACAAATTTTATCCTTTTTAAATGGATATTTTTTACAAATTCCACAATTGTAATTTCAATTATAAAACATAATTTATCATCTATAAACTCAATTAACTAAACAAATAATTAATTTTCAATGAATAATAAAAACTTAAATATAAATAAACATAATTCAACCAATTTAATTAAAATAAACTATCCACTCATATAATTTTTTTGCTCAAATCTGGATCTAAAACAGGTTCTCATTTGATTTCTCATAGTCTTGTATCTATCTTAAAATCATATATAAACTCAATTTAGAACTTACCGAAAAATTAACTAATTTCCTAAATTCCAAATCTCATTGAAATAAAAATCATTTATCTGGATAATTCGGACATCATCCAAATATTCAAATCACTCACATAGAATTTCTCCTATTTTTATTCTCTCTTCTTCTTATTTTGCTTCTTCTTTCTTTTTTTCTCTCAGCTAATTTTTTTTCTTGTTTGCTGTTCGGTTTCTAGTTTGTTTGTCTGCTTCTAACGTTAGCTTCATATTTGTACTATACAATTAAATATTGCACAGCCTCTAGCCTCCTTAATGCCTATCTCTCACTCTAAATTTAATATATAATATATCTCGGCCACCACAAGCGACACTTAACTTTCATGCTTCCATGCAGCCTCTCAGGCTTGTGCATGAAACATGCCTACCCTTTCTTTTTGTAAATGTCCACCAACTGATATCAACGTACATCTCAATCTCCCTTGGCTTGTGCATGAAACATGTCTCCCCTTTCTTTTTGTAAATGTCCACCAACTGATATCAACGTACATCTCCTTTTTTTAAGTATAAAACTTGTATCTGAAAATGATTTAGAGAACAACTGAAATCAACCGAGATAGAATATTAGTAGTGCAATCCGAAGAACTACTTTCAATTAAAAGAGATTCATCCATATAGAGATGAGAAAGAAATCCATACGAGGATAGAGAATCAAACTCACAAGACATGAGGATAGAGAATCAAATCCAGAAGATAAGAAATATATTTATATTATTTTACTATTATTAATGAATATTATTATTAATATTATATATAATTTTTTGGATTTGGTAGACTGAATGTCGAACCCACGCCCATACAAAACATGGGGGCTGCTAGTGCTAACGGCGCCGGCGGCCAAATGACATCTCAATCTCCATGTTAATACATACACACACACACACATTTGGTCTCTTCGTAGTGCCTAACCGCCACTCCTATTTTCATGGAATCTTTTGTCCTTTTCTTATTTCATATGCTATTGCTATCATTTTTCGTATTTTGACACACGTCTCCAATTAATAAAACAACTGTCACTTTAATAGATTGATGTTCTTACTGAAGGGAAAAATCAATTTTGAATTTAATACGGAAATGTGCATTTTAAAAATTTTTCCATAACAAAAACATACCCGATCGATGTTAGTAATAATAATTCAATAATTAAATTAATAAGATCGAATCTTACCTTACATGAATATTGAATTGATCTCTTTTGATTCGCAAATTCTTCACCACTCGATGTTCCTTGCTATGACTCTTCACAAAAGAAACTGTGTGTGGGTACAATCTCGAAGAATCACATCACTAAATCTTTTATAAAAGATTATTATATGAGATGAAGTGATTTGATGTTTTTAATTAATGGAAGTTTTTGGTTCAAGTAGCCAAAAAATTCTCACCCATTTGTTACCAACATAAAACACCCTTTTATAATGGTAAGTTAGAGTTTTCCAATTTAACAAGGAATACAATTTCCTATTTAAATTAGAAAACATAGTTCATATCCAATATGAAATCAAATTCCTTATTAGTCAAGAACTCTTTACTTTTAATTTAATATGGAATATAATTCCTATTAAAACTTCTTTAATTCAATTTAATGTGGAATCTAATTCCAATTAAATTAAATTACTATTCCATTAATTAAAAGATTTTTCATTAAATTAAATGATTCTAAATCATAAATAATTTAATGACACTATTTAAAATTGAACTCATAATCTTTATAGATAATTAAATAATTAACACTTAATTAAATAATTACATATATTTAAATAATCAAATTATTTAAATAATTCGTGAACATGTCCATGTGACATTAATAATTGGACAATCCAATTATATTTTTTCATTTATTTCTTTATGTGGTTGTGAGCTATAGCAAGGGGACCAAATGGACCTACAATTTGAGCTCCAATAATATTGGAATTATTAATTAAACTCTTTAATTAAATAATTCACTATTATTAACCTCAAAGTTACTCCACTAAAAACCCAAGGTTGCACTCTCAAAATTGTAGATGTTTTAAACAATCTGAATTTTCAGTGTCCATCAATTTAATCATTTCATATGGTTCGATTCTCCACAAGTAGTTCATAATTAGAGCTAGGTCATTAAAGTCCGTTATACCTCTCTAATTATATCTTATTCCAATAAGTACCATTGATTCTCTAATGAACAATATATCCATAACAACTTATGAATTTATCTTTCCGTTTGCTCATAAACAGAAAGTCGAGCGCTCTTATTGTTCAAGACCCGAATCAACACTTTAAGGGAACTACTCATCTACTTCTCGCAAGAAGAAGTGGATTCCATTATTGTATAGAATGTTCCCAGCCATTTATTAAATCACATCTCCAAAGTACGAAGCTTATTGACTGTAAATCTATAACAGTCTCACCCATGTAAATAAAAAGATATGACTCAACAAATAGGAGTCCATAAAACACTCAGGATTAAGATCAATCCATATATGATCATCTAGTTGATAAATATGAATTTCTTTATTTAACGGATATTAATAAAAAATTCATTTTATCGTGGTCCAGTCCTATATAATCTCTATCATATAAGGTGCCTCCATTTTCATGTCGCCATATGAACGATCTCGGATAAGATCATCGCATCAAATACAAAATGGACCGCAACTGTAGATTTACCACAAACAAAGTACCCAGCTTTGTTTGCTTTCTACGGATTCTTTAGATTATTGATCTCAAACTAAATCCTCTTGTATATAACACTTATATACTTAATTTGAGATTACATAAGTAATCATGGATGTTACATGATATTTGTATGAAGCATACATTTCATAAATGCATATAAATTGAACAAAATAAATACTTTATTATTATTTATTAAAACCGTTTACATAATTATAAGCTCTTAGGACACAAAACCCAATACCTACACTTGTCATTTTTTTTTTTTTTTTAAGTCACCATCACATTTATCTCTTTCATGTGGTCGGCCACCCACCTTGTTTACACTTTTTTTATTTGCCTTTTTACATTTTACTCCCCATATTTTTCTATAATTTTTTTCTTTCGCATCAACTTTCTTAATTTATTTTAAAAATGTCTACCAAATAAGTATTTATCTGTATATCTATTTATTTCTAAACCTTAGGTCAGATTAAGTTAATAATAATATCATGATTTTCAATTAATATGTTAGGTTTACTTAGATTGGAGCCTTACATTGGTTATGTTACAATATTAGCAAAACTTTGGTACTATATAGTGAATATGTCTTTTCAAATCCGATCTCAATTAACCCGTTCTTATCCTCATAATTGGCATGTTATATAATATTATATTGGATTGGGTGGATTGCATTATAGTATTTTGAATAGTTTAGTTTTGTAATATTTGGAATCTAATAATAAAATGAGCTATGATTTGTTAATATAATTGCTTATTTAAATTTAATTTACTTAAATATATATATATATATTTTTTTTTTTTCACATTCTTGACGGGCACCATCAACAACCACAAAGAAAGAGGCTTACCTCCATTCTGTGAACATTTTTTTTTTCACTTTCTTTTTTTCAAAGAAGGCATCATGCTTCCTTTGTCTTTTTGAAGCCGTGGGTATCCAATTGTGGAGGAGACCAGCCAACGTGGTCAATGGTGAGGACATTGGTTAGTCTCCATCACGATGGCGGAGGCTAGCCTCCATGATCAAGGATGTAGCTAGGAATTGTTAGCATGGTAGGCTAGAACTTCTACAAAAATTTCAGCAGAGTTTCCACTATTTTTATAGCTCCCCAAAAATTCAATACACTTGTATTAACAATATTTAAATATATAAATAATATCCATCACAGATAAAGATTCTGTCTCTCTATAAAATAATTATATACTATTTCAAATATCATAAATATAATTTAATCAACTGTCTTGATTAGATAAACAAAATTAAATTAATTAATTTATTTCTAAATTTTCTATAACTAAAAATTATAGTTATCCCAAAATTTTTAATCAATATAATCAATTTATAAACTATTCAAATTTATAACAAAATAAACTAATAATGATAATATCTAAATTTTTCTTAATTAAAAATTATAATAACCCTAAATTTTTGAACAAAATAATCATTCAAATTTATAAATTTCACAGAATAAATATATCTTATTTGAAGACCATTTGTTGATATAGATAAAAAAATGAGACCAACTGTTGATGTTGATACAAGAATGGAATGAAATCAAGTCTAATAATGTAAGTCACTAAATCAAAATTAGTAATTTAACATTAAATAAAATAATTAAATATATAAAATTCTTAAATTACATGCCTAATATAGAGAATGGAGTCAACAAAAGTTATCTTTTGTTTATTTGCATTTTATGCTCAAGTGGAAAAAAAAAAAATTGAAGTCAAGTTAAAAAATGTATATATATTGAAATCGGTCGGAAGTAAGAAGCCAATCCATGAATCAAACAGAGTTAGGGGCAAAAGGCAAGAAACCAGATGAATAAAGACAAAAGCATGGAACCTACGAGAAAGAGAAGAAATGTAAGGCCTAAGGGCAACAGCAGGAAGCAAAATTGTAAGATGGAAAATATTAAAGTTGTAATATTAAAGATAATTTTTGAGATGGGCTACGGTAGGGTGCTTACCCTAACCCAAACTGCCCTACGCCCCTGGTTTTCCATATTATTTTTGACATTTTAATCTATTAAATTTTAACTTTTATTAATTTTTATTTGTTGAAAAAAAAAAATGTCATTATATGAAAACAAATTTCTCAAAGTCTAGTATGGTTGAGTAACACCTCTCCTAACTGTGTAAGTATACGGTTCAAACTATATAAACTCATAAAACCATACATACTATTTAGTATAAGCGAAAAATGTTTCCAATGTGAGCTATTCCTATCCAATATGGAGTACCAAACGAAGCCTTTCCCGATAAATTCATTCATATTTAAAATTATTGTTTTAAGTACATACTAATGTTAAATGTAATAGGTGTTTTTAGTTATAACACTAAATAACTGCGCTTATATTATATTAACACTAAAGAATTGAAATGAGTTTTTGTAATACAATTTCATTATTCATTTTTTAATTGCAAAAATACCATTAATTTAAAATGTTAAAAATCTGCACAAAAAATAAGGACATGATTTGCATCCTAATATAGGATGCGATTCACATCCTAATCATTGTGGATATGTCTTTAACATCATCAACTGTCTTCAACATCAACAACCATCCATTTCTTTCATTCTCCACAATAACATCATTGTGTCCTAATTGTTGCGAATATGTCTTCAGCATCAACAACCATTCATTTCATCCATTCTCCCACAACAACATTATCAACGACCTCAACAATAACTACATCCTTAATAACATCAAAACAAACAAACAAACAAAAAAAAATATATAAAATCAAAACAGATTGAACCATCTATCAACAACCAGAACCATCTAATTCTAGTTCGAACCTATAACCATTTGGTTTTGGGTTTGAACCAAAACCAAACTCATAAAAAAAAATAAAAAAGAAGAAGGAGGTGATAAAGGGTGCTGCTAGGTTGTTGATGGACTTCAAAATGATGAATGATATTTTTTCAATCATAGTTTTCTATGTCAATGTACAACCAATATACAATGATAGAAAAGCCTACAATTAAACTATACAATCAACTATAATAACTCTCAATCATACCTCTAATTATGTGTATCGATCATTCTCAAAGTTCAGCAATCAATCATCAAACTAAGAAAGTAAATAAATAATTCTATAGAATCTCAACACTCCCCTTTAAAAAAATTGAGAATACTCGATAGGAAATTGCTTTGGTAAGGATGTCGGCCAGCTGATTTTCTGATTTTACCTAGGCACCTCCACAATCTTTTCATCTAATTTCTTTTTGATGAAAAATCTGTTCACCTCGATGTGCTTTGTACAATCATGTTGTACTAGATTATGAGTAATGTCACACGCCACTTTATTGTCACAAAATAATCGCATTCGTTGCCTAGATAAATAACCCAAATCCTATAAGATAAGTCTTAGCCATAATGCATTACAAATTCCTAGAGCCATGCTTCTAAATTTAGCTTTTGCACTTGAGCGAGTGACAACATTATGTTTCCTACTTCTCCATGTCACAAAATTACCTCCTACAAAGGTAAAGTAACCCAAGGTAGACCACCTATCACAACATGAGTCCAATAAGCTTCAGTAAATACTTCTATGTTCTGGTAACCGCATTATTTATGAACAAATTTTCCTTTCTTGGAGCACTTTTCAAATATCTCAAAATGCACATGACTGCATTCATATGTTTTTCTCTAGGATTATGCATGCACTGACTTACCACACTTACTACACAAGCAAGATTTGGTCTTTTATGAGCCAAATTCATCAATCTCCCTACAAGTATTTGATTTTTTTTTTTTATCGCGGGTATTTGATTAGGCTTAGCACACAATTTCAAACCTTCTTCTATTGGTGTATCAATAGGTTGACATCTTGACGTTCCAGTCTCTTGTAAAAGATCTAAAGTATACTTTTTTTGAGATAGAAAAATTCTTGTACTCGATTGAGAAACTTCAATTCCAAGAAAGTATTTCAGACCACCTAGATCTTTCATTTCGAATTCTTTCGACAAATAATTCTATAGAGCTTTCTTTCTTCGGGATTATTTCTTGTAACCACCATGTCATCCACATATACAACAAGTGTTGTAATCTTACCATGTTGCCTTTTTAGGAACAAAATGTGATAAGAATTGCTTTGACGGTAGCCAAAAGCTGTCACTGACTTTGTGAACCTTCCAAACCATTATCTTAGGGATTACTTCAACCCATATAATGACTTCTTCAATCTGCATACCTTTTGACTCCATTTTTCTAATACCATGCATCCTTGTAGAAGATCCATATATACTTTTTCAGGCAACTCAACATATAGAAAGACATTCTTCACATCAAATTGTTGTAATGGCCAATCCAATCTCATAGCTAATGATAATAATATTCGAATTGTGTTTATCTTAGCTACAGGTACAAATGTCATCATGTAGTCAATCCCATAAGTTTGAGTGTATCCTTTTGCTACCAATCTTGCTTTAAAGCATTCGATACTACCATCTGCCTTGTACTTAATAGTATAAATCTAACGATACCTGACCCTTTTTTTTTTTTTGGTGGACACTTCACAAGTTCCCATGTCTCATTCTTCTACAATGATTTTATTTCCTCATTCATAGTTGCTTTCCACCTTAGATTAGCTAAGGCTTCTTGTACACTATTAGGAATAGCTACAGTAGATAATTGATTTACAAATGACTTATTTGATTTAGACAAATGATGATTAGAAACATAGTTACTCATGGGGCATTTGACTTTACTAGACAATTCGGGTTCATATGTGGGTTTAGGAATACCTCGTGTGATGGTGTGGTAACTGTTTTCTGGATGGTTCAGACTCAAAATTAAGAACATCCTCAACATACAATGATTGGTTAAGTATATCAGTGAAGATGTCCTCAAACCCAAATTGTTCAGATGATGGTGGACGTTGAGTTATAATGTCCCTCTCTTCTTCTGTCATTTCATTAGCATTTGGGTGCTCATTACCACCTGGTTCCAAAGTTATTCCGCTCAAGTCCACTTCATTCACTTCCTGATTCACTAGTGTTGATTATTTAGGTTTACCTTCCTCGGAGTTATCGTAATCAAATGTCTAAATTGCCTGATGATACTCCCCTGAAGTTTAGACTCAGACGAAAAATACATTGTATCTTCATGAAGCACCACATCATTGTAATAAACATTTGTCCAGTTGGAGGAAGATAACATTAATAGCCTTTTTGGTGTAATATCCAACAAACACACATCGCAAAGCAGGAGGAGTTAACTTGTTTCATGGGTGATTGTAGAGATGTACAAATGCCACACAACCAAAAACATGCGGAGGCAATTTTGGGACTATTAAGGTAATGACAGTTTCAGTCAAAGCTTGGAAAGGTGTCCAAAAGTCAAGTGAGCTAGACGGTACCTGATTGATTAAGGAAGTTGCAAAGGAAATTGCTTTTTTCGAATAAGATATCGGCATATATGCTAGTATCAAGGAAGGTCAACAACCTTTAACAAGTGTCTATTTTTCCATTCAGCAACTCCATTCTTTTGGGGTGTATTGGAACAAAGTAATCTAATGAATGATTCCATGTGCTGCGAGGTACTGTTGAAGATTAGAACTTTGATATTCTACACCATTATTGTTATGCAGAACCCAAATCTTGGCATTGTACCGAGTTTCAATCTTTTTATGAAAAATTTGAAATAATAGGTCCACTTCATCTTTGGACTTCATCAGACGTAATCAAGTCATTTTGGTACAATCATCAATAAAACTAATAAATTGTCGTGATCCACTTAAAGTTGAGACTTTAAATGCACCCCAAACATAAGAATGTGGAACCATAAAAGGATCAAATGGACTTTTATTCAAAATTAATGGGAACATAACATGATAGCTTTTTGCTAGTTCATAAATATCACAATGAAAACTAGAAATAGCACACTTTGCAAACAAGCTAGAAACAATTTTTTTAAATACCCAAAGGAAGCATGCCCCAAACATCGATGCCACAACCAAATGTCATATTTCTTCTTCTCCCCTTCAAACCCATCTGCTATCAAGGCTTGTTGCAGCGTGTTGGAATCTTTTGCTTTTAAGTCTAGGTAATACAGTTTCCCTCGTTTAATACTATAACCAATTGCCTAGCTTGTTTGGATGTCCTTAAATACACCAAATTCAGGCCAAAAAATGACAAAACAAGATAAGACTATAGTGACTTGAGAAACTAACAAAAGATTGTAACCTAAAGATGGAACAACTAAAACAGTGTTATGCATATTTTTCGGACTCAGTAATTGGGCTGGTAAAAGTCCAATTTGGGCCCATTTAAGACCCGATAAGAAGACCCAATGAGGTCAATGTAGTCAAAGCCCATCAGATGAGGCCCAGTATTGACTCAAAGACCATCAAGATTTCCAGCTGGTATCAACAGACCCATAAGTGTAGCCAGGTCGCAGCTCGCCGCCTGCGCAGCTCGTCTCTCAGCGAGCTCGAGATTGGGATCACCATGACACGTCAGCTCGCTCAGACACGTGATAAGCATCATATCTTCCAGAGCAGGCAGTTACCAAGTTCAAACGTGATTCTCTCTCCAAATATGGCAATTGTCCAATCAAACCATGATTCCCTCGTCAGATATGGAGATCAATTCAAATTCAAAATCAAGTCAACATTATCTTGAGATAAATATAGTAATTTCCTAATATTATCTAAAAATATTAGGAAGCATAATTAATTTATAATTCTTTTCCTTATTTTTCCCAATTGTTTAGGGAATGTAATTAATTCAGGATTCTCTTCCTAATTTGGCTACAATCAGAATTGTAACACTTCTTTCCCTATAAATAGGGATCAAGATCATTGTAACAGGAGGACAATATTCAATAATATACTGTCACTCTGCAGAATAAAAGAGACAGACAGTCGTGGACGTAGGCCAATTATTGCCGAACCACGTAAAAGCTCCGTGTTCCTCGTTTGATCCTCTGTTTCTGTCTTTGTCTTTCCTTGGTATTTGTGCTTTCTCACATTGATTGCAGGTATTGGGCATTGATTACTCGTCGACTGAATTCCAACGTCGACATTTTGGCGCTAGAAGGAGGGCCCGGACTGCAATCTTTTTCATCTCAATTCATCAACTTCTGACGATATGGCAAAGACTAGATCAAACAGGTTCCTTGGAGATGATGACCAGGCAGAAAGTCACATGAACCAATCTCAGCAGAACTTACAGCCTGGGCAAGATGCAACCACGCATGCAGCAGGCCCGTCCCAAGGACAGATACTCGGGGCTGCACCAGGCATCCCTCCTCTGCCTCACCGTCAAATGATTCCAATCGCCCAGATGGCCGAAGGACAGAATGCGTTGTTGCAAAGACAAGAAGCTTTGGAGGATACGGTTAGACAGCTCACACAAGCCGTCAACATGTTGGTGCAGGCCCAGGCTCAGAACGTGACTAGGGTGGAAGTTCAGGCACCACAGGGAGTGCCCCAGCCTCCTGAAACGGCGCGAGGACCTGAAAGGTTAGCAAGGGAAGTCCCGCGACCTGCAGACTCGGCTCGCTCATCTAATGCGCGTTCGAGGGCCGGAAGACACCCTGTTCAACACGAAAGGAAGGTCGCACGTCCTGACAGCCTGGTAGCAAGAATGAGCCAGGATGGAAACAGGCGGATAGAAGTTGGCCAAGGCAGAGTCCGAGCCGTAGCTCGTTATGTCGATGAAGTGGATGGGCAGCAGGTAAGGTCCCATCATCATGAGGACCAATTCGAGGAAGACGAAAGGTATGACCCCGAGCATCCGGCTCCAAGTCATGATCACAGGAGGAGATATGAGCTCCGAGACCCCCAGGTAGAGGAGCTCCTCCAAAGGGTCCGGCAGTTGGAAGCGCGACCTGGAGTTCTGGAACAGCGTGGGCTCTATGGAGATAGGACCCCATTCACAAGGGAGATTGAGACACAACCTCTCCCTCCAAGGTTCAAGATGCCAACCATTCAGCAGTACAATGGGGACAGTGACCCATATGACCATCTAGACGCATTCAACGTTCAGATGGACCTGCAGACGGGAAGTCCGATGGTGAAGTGCCGATTATTCCCCGCTACATTGGGGGATATTCCAAGGACGTGGTTCAAGAATCTCCCAGCTCGCAGCATAGGAAGTTGGGAGCAATGCCAACAGAAGTTCGTCGGTCAATACAGGGCACTGAGAAGGCAGCTCGCTCCATCCTGCCACCTAGCTACGATTTTTCAGCGTCAGGGTGAATCACTGAAAGAATATATCACCAGGTTCAGACGCGAGGTCGCAAATGTTGAACATCCATCAGATGAGAGCATACTGACAGCGATCTCAGCTGGGCTGCGCAAGGATGGAAAGTTATACGAGAGTATTTACAAGACCCCAGTGAAGGATCTGGGAGAGTTCTACGAGCGAGCTGCGAAAGAGATCAGATGGGAAGAGACCTTCGGCCCGAAAAAGCAGAATCAGAAGAACGAAACGGGCAGTTCCAGCCAGCCAAAGAGGAGAAACAATGGCAGGAACGAAGAAGGAAGGAATAACGGCTCAAGTAATCAGATCGCCAAAAGAGTGAGGAGAGAGCCAAGATATGAACGACCTCAGCGTTGGGGTCGCCAGGAAGAATACAGCGTCCTGACGACATCACCGGACAGGATTTATGCTGCGGAGCGGAATAAGGAGGACTTCGGGAGGCCCAATCCTATAAGGGCTCCCATTCAACAAAGAGATCAGAACAAGTTCTGTGCCTATCATAATGAGGTTGGGCACAGTACCTCAAATTGCTGGGCGTTGAAGAACGCCATTGAGAAATTGATCAGGCGAGGTCGCCTGGGGGAATATGTGGCAAGACCTGCTGACCAGCGACCTCACCAACAACGACCTCAACAGCAACAGCCAACACACCATCAACAGCCTCAACGAGCTTCCGAACCAGACCACGAGCCGGCGGTAAGGACCATTTTTACCATTTATGATGGCCCTCATATCGCAGGTGATTCCAACAGATCGCATGAGAGGTATGTCCGAGAGGCGAATCATTCTTTTCAGCTCTATGGAACCGAAGGACCTGCGAAAAGGGCAAAGCCGACCTCGGACGAGATTGTGTTTACGGACGAAGATGCTAGAGGAGTAGTCTGGCCTCATAACGACGCGCTTGTTGTACGAGCTAAAATTAGCAATGCGGAAGTTAGGCGCATTATGATCGATACCGGGAGCTCGGTGAACGTGATGTATAGGAGTTGTTTCGACCAAATGGGGCTGCGAGAAGAGCAAATGAGACCATCCCCGGAGCCTTTATTTGGATTCACTGGAGATGCTGTGGTACCAGTGGGGCAGATTAAGTTGCCATTGACTCTGGGAGAGGCAGGTCGTCAGGCAACAACCTTGACAGACTTCTTGATAATCAACTGCCCATCAGCGTATAATGTGGTCCTCGGAAGACCTGCTATGAACGAGTTGGACATGGTTACGTCGACCAGAACTCTGACAGTGAAGTTCCCAACTCCTAATGGCATCGGATGTGTTCGAGGAGAACAGCACCTAGCTCGTCGTTGCTATGAAGATGCTGTGAAGATGGATGTAAAAGGAAAGAAGGTGAACGTGGTCTCAAGAGGCGAGCCACGAGCTATGACCGAGAAAGGAGTCAGTCACGACCTGGACCCTCGCGAGGTAGATGCAGACCAAGCTACCGGCCCAATTGAGGAGTTAGAAGATGTACCAGTCAGCGAGGTAGATCCTGAGCGATGCTTGAAGCTGGGAAGGGGATTAACTCCGGAGCTGAGAATTCAGCTCGCTGACTTCCTGAAGGCGAACTTGGACGTGTTTGCATGGAATCATGAGGACATGGTGGGAATAGATCCAGAAGTGATGTCTCACAGGCTGAATATTGATCCTCATTTCAAGCCAGTTCGTCAGAAAAGAAGAGCAATAACAGGGGAACGATACCTAGCACTAAAAGAAGAGGTAGACAAGCTTCTGGTTAACAAGTTCATCAGAGAAGCCTACTACCCGACCTGGGTGGCCAACCCTGTACTAGTAAAAAAGAAGAACGGGAAGTGGAGAACTTGCATCGACTTCACCGACCTAAACAAAGCATGCCCCAAAGACAGTTTCCCCCTGCCAAGGATAGATCAGCTCGTGGATGCTACAGCTGGCCACGAGCTCCTGAGCTTCATGGATGCATATTCGGGATATAACCAGATCCCAATGAAGCCCGAAGACGAAGAGCACACCTCGTTCATAACTGATCGGGGGTTATACTGCTACAAGGTGATGCCCTTCGGTTTAAAGAATGCTGGAGCGACCTATCAACGCTTGGTGAACATGATCTTCAAAGAACAGATTGGAAAGACCATGGAGGTCTATGTTGACGACATGCTGGTGAAATCCAGGCAGATCGGTAACCATATTAGCTACCTGAGAGAGATGTTTCAAATTCTGAGGAGTTACCAGATGAAGTTAAATCCGCTCAAATGTGCATTTGGAGTAGCTTCAGGGAAGTTCCTGGGCTTCATGGTCAATAGTAGGGGAATTGAAGCAAACCCCGAGAAGATCAAAGCACTGATTGACATGAGGTCGCCTACCAGGGTAAAGGACGTACAGAGCCTCAATGGCCAGGTCGTAGCATTGAGTAGGTTTATTTCAAAGGCAACAGACAAGTGTGTCCCTTTCTTTGACATTCTGAAGAAAGCAAAGAGCTTCGAGTGGACTGAACAATGTGAAGTAGCCTTCCAGCAGTTGAAGGAGTATATGGGACGAGCTCCACTTCTTTCCAAGCCCAGAGAAGAAGAAAAGCTGATCTTATACTTGAGAGTGTCGGAGCAGGCTCTGAGTGCCGCCCTGGTGAGGGAAGAAGAAAAGACGCAGCTTCCGGTCTATTATGTGAGCAAACGGTTACAGGATGCTGAAACCAGATATTCGCAGATGGAGAAACTGGCTTACTGCCTGGTGATTGCGTCGAGGAAGCTGTGACCTTATTTTCAAGCTCATACCATCGAAGTCCTCACCAAGTATCCGTTGAAGCAAGTCTTGCAGAAGGCAGACACCTCAGGTCGTTTGTTGAAATGGGCAGTGGAGCTCGCACAGTTCGACATCCAATTCAAGCCAAGGACGGCTATCAAAGCCCAAGCTCTAGCGGACTTCATTGCGGAGTTTACAGGATCTGTAGATGACGAGGCTGAGTCTTTCGAAGGTCCGGCTTGGGAACTATATGTTGATGGATCAGCCAGCGAGCAGAAGGCTGGAGTTGGAATTCTACTAATTAGTCCTGAAGGCCACAAAATCCTTTGTGCCCTAAGGTTTGGCTTTCAAGCAACAAACAACGAGGCTGAGTATGAAGCCTTGCTCGCGGGTCTACGTCTGGCTAAGGAGATGCGAGCTGAACGCTTGAAGATCTTTAGTGACTCGCAGCTCGTTGTCGGCCACGTATTGGGAGAATATCAAGCCAGGGGACCAAAAATGGCCCTCTACCTCCAGAAAGTTCACGAGCTGCTAGGTGCATTCCACAAGTACGAAATGAAACAGATCCCGCGAGCTCAGAACTCGCATGCTGATGCACTAACTCGCCTCGCGACTACACGAGACACAGATTTCCTTGGGGCAATCCCAGTTGAGTTTCTACCAGCTCCAAGTACAGAGGAAAAGAATGTGACAATGGCCATCATTGTGCAGCCTGACTCCTGGATGAGCTCGATACTCAGCTATTTACAGGATGGAAAGCTACCTCGTGACAAGCTGGAGGCTCGGCGTATTCGAGCTAGAGCAGCCAGGTATTGCATCTACCATGTGTAGTCATCGAAAGCGGGCCTACGCCGCGGACTGACTACACTACCCTATATGTGTATACGAATCACTCATGCCTCGCTCACACAAGAGTTGACTAGACTCAAATCTCACTGACTGACTTCCTCTCATCTACCGTATCACGCATAGAGCATTCAGCCGGGTACTAAATTGGGGCTAGGATAAACCGTAGGCTATTAAAATCTCTTTTTTTTAATACACTAAAATATTCTAAATCTCAAGGCAATAAACCTAAAATCTTTAATTTTAGCACATTCTCATATACATAAATAATATACTAAAATCTTTATGCTAGAATTATAATATAAATTTAATTAATAAATGAATAACTATTTATAATAAATTCTCTTAACTTTATAATAAACTTTAAGAAAATATAAATTTTAATAACGCGTAGTTTCACTCACAACACGTTCTCAGATAGAATCCGATCTTCCTCCGTATACCTCCGGAACTCTCCGTTTTTTCCCTAAAACATCAAAGATCCATTTAGGGTCACTTAACTCATTCAAATAACATTCAAAATCAATAAAAAACACATTTATCTCTATTAATACCCTTTAATGTCTAAACTTTTAGATCTCAATTTTTATTCAATCGGGGTTTTCGAAATCCGTTTTCTCTACATGAATCCTATTTATTCTTTTCTAGGAATACCTCAGTATACTCAATTTCATCGTTTGAAACTCGGAACGAAATTTGCTCGATTTCGCTTACTAATAAAAATCTTTTTTCGTTTCGAACGTCCGACAACTTCAACAATCAATCCTCTAGTGTTCTAACATCCAACTATAATTAAATAAACGGTTTCGAACGTTAAACGAACGCGTTTAGAAGGATTTTGGAAAACACCCTTCAATTCGTCCGTTTAGCTCCGAAATCGATCCTAAACTTTTCGTTTTCGAAATCTAACTTTATAAGATTGTTTCATAACCTTTAAAACATCAATTTACCGTTTTAGAATCGAAAATGAACTCGGATCCCACAACACCAATTTTTTGACCATGACTTTATCTCTCTCTTTTACCTATTTTTCTTCCACCAAATCATTCATAAATCACACCAAAATCATCCTCACACCGTCCTCTTGTTATCCCTAAGCTCAAATTTGAAAAAGAAACAAGAGAGAGAATGAGTTTTAACATAAATCTTCAAACTTTAAATTGCAATAACTCACCAAATAGGAGATCTTTTCGCTTCAAATTTGTTGGGTTAGCTAGAGGAGATGACGAGAAACAACTTTCGTGAAGAAACCTCGACGAAAATCGAACCGGATCTTCTTCTTTTTCTCTCTCCCTCTCGGCATTGTACACTCGGATCTCTCTCTTTTTTTCTCTCTTTTTTTTTTTTCTTTTCTTTCTTGCTTTTTCACGACTACAATTGTCTCAAATAAGATAAAATCAACTTTTATATATATATATATATATATATATTAATACTTAATTACAATTAAGTCCCTCAAAAAAATTTCATTTAATACCTCAAACTTTCAATAATCTTACTAATACCCAAAAATATATAATTTTTAATTCTATTGGTCCACTTATCATCTTCTAATCCATTTATTCATTCAACCATTCAATTGATGACATGTGGCACATCCATAGCCACTACTTTTCAAAAACACTTATCTATTTTCTTATTGGTTGATTTAAAATATCTTTTACTTTATCCCGTGAGCTCATCTCGCTTGATTAACACATAAATTACTCCTAATCACTTTATAATTGTACCGAGGTCAACCAAATGACATCCGACTTGCGATACGAAAATATAATGAACCTCAAATAACATTATTGGAGACATACGATTCGACCGTAACTTGAATTGAAGGTTTCTAATACCATAAAATAATAAATTCGGATTCTCATTTCAACAAAGCTTTCAATACCTAATCCTTTCGAAAAATATTCCATAAATATTCTACACATATCTTATGGCTAATTTAACTTTATAAACTTCAATTTCAGCCTAATACCTCTCATATATACTTGATAAAAAAATGTTCCTAACCAAAACTCAATCGAATAAACCGATAATTTTTTTATATATATCTATAGTTTAAATACTCGATTTTTATACCTATTCTCTTTAACCCATTCTCATTCACTTGGGTTACACTCCTTGAAACTTTTACATATTATGCTCACGCGTGATTCATGCATACTTAACTTAATGTCCATTTTGTCCTTTTTATAATCTAATTTCACTTTGACCGAAAAATATTATGAAAATATTCCATAGTCATCTATCTTCAAATTGACCATGAAATACTTTAATTGGGTGTCTAATTTATCAATCTCATGCTACGAAAAAATTTCAATTAGGTTTAAACTCATTAAAACCCATTAATCTTTCAAAAGGGCAATATCGTAATTTTTTTCGGATCGCTTAAAACTGACTCAAATGGTTTTATTTTTGATCCGTTTATGTTTCTCTATATAACCCTGCTATTTTTGGATCTTTTCGACCGTTAAGGTCAATTTCCAAAAATTTTACTATTCATCCAAAAATTTTCGTCCAAAAAATACTGTTCACTGAAAACTTTCGTTTCTCACCGAATCTCAATTTAGGACCCTAGACAATATAATCGGGTCTAAATTCGATCTTAAACACTAATTTCGGATCTTTTCCGAAAAAATTACTATTCGTTCTGGATCCGAACATTATTCACCGAAAATTCTCATTTCTTCCTGACACGACACTCAGGGCCTTATAAATATAATTGAATTCTAACCAGGTCCCTTACACTATTTACGGACTCTTTATTCTCTATCCGATAACCGGAAATGAATTCTCCGAGGAAACTAAGATCGGGGTTTATCAGGATCAATCTCTTATTCGACATGTACATAAGTCGTTAGATGACTAAAAATACTCATTCATCTTCATATGCCCATTCTTGTGGGTTCTCTTCTTCTTTCAAATCAAATTCTTCTTCCTCATTTTCTTGTATAGTCATGTGAATTGGTTACCTTTTGGAGCATTGGTTTGAATAATATCCTGTTTGTCTACATCTGAAACATTTGTTCACTCGAGAAGTAGTATAGGGATTGTCAATGATAGGTCTCTTATTGTTATGATTCCCAGCCTATCATGTATTCGATGGAGTTCGAATAGGGGAAGTTAATTGTCCTTGGTTGGGCCTACTTGGAGATTCTCTTAATAGAGGGCTCACATTATCATCACTTAACTTGTTAGAAGACTGAGTTATTATGGAACTTATGAAGCTTCTCCTATTAAGTTGCGACTCAACGCGAGTAGTTAACTGTACTGCATCTTGTAATATAAAAATGGCTTGCGAAGCTATTTGTTCTTGGATATTAGGTAGTAAGTCATTCCTAAATCTAGCCACTCTCTAACCTTCTATCTTCATCAAATTATTTCCAATTGACAAACGTTGGAATTCTGCTACATACTCTGAAACAGATCTAGATCCTTATCTGCAATTTTGATACTGCTGGAATAGAACCTGGTCATAGTCAACAAACAAAAATCTTGTTGTCAACGACTGCTTCATTTGTTGCTAGGTTCTGATTAGACATTTTCTTTGATAAGATTGAGTAAGCTGCAATTGTTCTCACCAAACTGAGGTGCCTCCTTTTAGTTTGTAGGTGATTAACTTGACTTTTCTATTCTCAATTATCCTAATGTACTCAAAGAAACATTCAACATTTGATATCTAGTTAAGAAAATCTTATATTCGTAAATATCCCTTGAATGTGGGGAGATCCAACTTCATTTTGAATTCATTCTTTTAGTGTTGGAGTTCTCGTTGCTAATTTCGAAGGATCACATCTTTTGTCTCTTCATCAGTTGAATTATTGTCTGAAACACCATTTTGGGGAATATATCTTATTCTAATGTCTTCAAGGTTAGCATGTTGTGGACAACTTTGGTTACACCGTATATCCTTGATCAAAAGTCATAGCTCTATGATTTATTGGGTCAATTCGATCAAGTCATCTTTGATTGTGAATCTAGTATTAATTTGCTTCGTAATGTTTGAAATAGTAGGTTTTTTTAAAAAAAAAAAAAAAAAACCTTTTTGGTATGAAATATAAATATCAAAATTTGAAGGGTTCCACTGTAATTTATCTGCTTGGATTAAATTGTAATTTTAATATTGGGCATGAAATATAAATATCAGAAATAAAGGGACTCAGTTGTAATTTTACTACTTGTACTAAATTGTAAAAAACCATAGTAGGAACTAAATCGTAATATAAAAAAAAGTCTGCTTTTTTTTTTGAAATAAACTGAAAAAGAAGGGCTAGTTTGGTCAAAACCGGAGCTATATAGTCTCACTCACAGTCCAAGCAAACGGAAAAAAAATGAAAACCAAAGAAATTGAAGAGAGAGAGAGACGAGAGAGAGAAAGAGAGAGATATATGGATTTGGAGGAGAGAGAGAGGCAAAGTGAAAGATGGGAGAGTAGAGAATCGGCTGGACAGCATCAGATTCCGGTGGAGGTAAGTGGTGATGACCGGATTTTGGTGAGTTTCTTTTTGTGGTTTTTTTTTTTTGTTTTTTTTGTTTTTTGTTTTTTTTGTTTTGTTTTGTTTTGCTTTTGTTGTTTTTTTTTTTTTTTGTTTTTTTTTCTGTTTTTTTTTTTTTGTTTTTTTGTGGCTCAGGTGTTGATGAAGATGATTTTTGGTGATGGAAGGAGTGTGTTTATGGTGGATTTGGATGGTGGAATGGCCGGATCTGTATTTAGGTTTTTTTCTATTTTTTTTGGATTTTGGAGATGTTAATGGAGAGGGTTTAGATGATGAAAGGTTTGTATGGCGGGTATGGTGAAGTGGTGGTTATAGAGGAAAGTTTTATTTATTTATTTATTTATTTATTTTTTTTGCTGGTTTTGTTGGTGATGGTTATGGAGATGAATTTGGGAGATGGAGGGTGTGTATGGTGTGTAGGGTGATGATGGCCGAATTAGTTATTATTATTATTATTATTATTTTGGTGTTTGGTGGCTATGAATTTGGGTTAGAAAAATGAAAGGCTAGTACAGTGTTTATGGTAGGGTGGAGACGGATTTGGGTAGTGTTTATCGTTCATCCGAAGTTACATTTATTATAGAATAATGAATAACCTCTTATGCCATAATTCGTGACTTTTTTCAGCAGTCTTGTACGAGCGTAAAATTGGAACAAGAAAATAGTATTACATACTAATTTATCATTCATATTTTGAGTTTTTTAGGCTCCGTTTGGCACATGGAATTAGAATGGAGCGAAATGGATTGAATTGGAATTGAATGAATTAGATTGAATTTGATTAGAATAAAAAATCACTATCTTATATTTAATAGAACTTGGGATTGGATTAAAAATATTATATATTATGTTTGGTGTAGGTTGGGATTCCATTGAAATAAAATTAATTTAAAGATTTTATTATGTTTTTAAAATTAATTGTCAAATTAATTTTATAAAAAATCTAAAAAAAGAGAAAAAATATTTTATTAATTTAAATGTGAGGATAAATTTTAAATAGTAAAATTTAAGGTAGGTTTAGATTGAAATAAAATTAATTCAAATATATTATTATATAACTTACCTTATATCATATATAAAATTAATAATATTTTAAATAAAATAAATCTTATAAATCATTTTTTTATAAACTTATACTGATTTCTTTGGAATTATATTATTTAAAAGTATGAATAAATAAATATTAATTTTATAATAATTTTTATTTAAATAATAATATTATTTTCAAATTTTTGCTTGCATATAATAAATTTAATTTCATAAAGTATATAAGAAACAAATAGGGTTGGTAGAAAAAATAATTAATAAGAAGAGAGAAAAAAAAATCAATTCCCATTGAATTTTATGGTGGAGTTTGAGATTCAACATTTTCATAAAAATGAGATTGAAATAAAGGTGAGATTAGAATTTCATTATCAAGTTGGACACTTTAAATTTATGTCCCCAAAATAGTTTAATAAAATATCTCAAATCCTTCGATGTAAGAGCCACCTTTAAGGCTATGTTTTATGTATTAAATTGATAAAGGTTTTGGAGCTTGATACAGTTTCCCACCTTAAGGTATATAATAAAACATCATAAAGGAATATAATAAAATATAATGTCCTAAATTTATCTCAAATTTTATGCTCCCAGCATAGCCTTCATCCGTGCTCTTATATCACACTTTAATTCAATTCATAAAACATATTTAAGTGGGTGCAAGTATCTTCACTCGAAAATTAAGTAGCACGACTAAACTATGACCAATTGATGACTTCAACCGGTCGTTAGCCATCCAAATGTTTGTACGACTGAATTAATCAGTTAATGTCTTAAAAGGATATAACTATGTATATAATTAAAAAATTATTTTCTAAAAAAAAAAATTAAAACACTAAATATTTTCTTATATTTATACAATTTACATCCAATTTATTACAAACCTTAACAATATATATAAAATGAAATCAATACCACAACAATGAAGTTTATTTTTCACTTGAATGAATATAGGATAAAAAATTGACATGATGGATTTTAAATGCATATAGATACTTTTGCTTTAACTTTTGCTATTGTTTTTTTTTTTAATTGAACAAAAATCAATTAAAGTAAAAAGGAAAAGCAATTGGTTTTTTGCTTTTGGTTTAATTACACATGTACAATACCATAATTTGGGTAACTTTTTGATTCTTAGTTTGATTAAAAAAAAAAAAACAAATCAATTTTAATTTGGACTTTCTTTCTTGAATTGTTTTTATTATGTCTCTACGATAAAACCCTTTTGAGATATATATATATTTTTTGAAAAGCCCTTTTGAGATATTTTATTAAACACTTTTTGATACTTATATGAGCAATTTCTGTCAACTTCAAAACTTTAAATCTAATAAATTTATTCGATTGAGAACGAGAAGACTCATCAACCTCTAAATTAAGGTGACAAAACAAAAACTCAAACAAAATTTGAATTTAATAGAAAGGAAAAAATAGAAACAAGAAATTCTTTTTTTTTTTTAAAAAAAAAAGAAGAAGAAAAAAGAAATGAAAACAAGAAGCATGGGGCGCAAAGCTACTACTTACTGCTAGATTTGAACGAAATATGTTTCCTTACAGACACTGCAAAAGTTATTAGAAGCGCAAAAACTAGAAGACTCATCATCCATGCACTTAAACCACTCTTCGAGGCCATTCTTTCTTTTCGTTTCTTTTCTTTTTTATATTTGTAATATTTTTTTAGATGAAATAAAGCATGTCTAGACCGCAGGATATAAATAGAAGCCAATTGTGAATTTAACTTCTTTCCTACTTTCACCACTTTCATTTAATTACTTTCATTTTCTAGTTTTGTCAAAGTCCTCTTGGCCGTAAAGTATTACCACCCTTTGACAGTATCACTTATATGTGGTGATGTGCCTAAAACGAAAAGAAAATACATATAATTTTATTGAAAAATTGATTCAGTTTTACACTAACCAACCTTTTATTACATAAAATACAGCACACATTTTTTTAATACAATCTCATATTACACCAATTGCATCAAATATACATGTATCATAGTAAGGGTTTTTTTATTTATTTTTTATTTTTTTTATAAATATAAATAATAATTTTTTTTAAGTCCAAATTGAACACTAATTTTTTTTTTTAAATCTTGTAAAAAAATCTGTTTTTGGATAAAAATACAATTGGTAAAAATAAGGGATTTAAAAAAAATGTTATTTTTCAACTTCAACTTTAAAAGAGGATTATCTTTGTAATTATTTCATAATAATAATAATATAGTTTAATTTGATCCAATTTAATCTAGTCGTGTGTATCACATGAATCCCTAAGAGAATGTATTAAATAATATTTTATATTATAATTTGAGAAATAAAATGCTAATCAATATATTATAAGGAAGGGGAAGGGTTAGTAACAGTTCACTATCATAACCTATAATTAATGGTACTTGCAAATAGTAAAAATATTTATTTTACTAATAAAAAATGTTTAATGGGAGAAATTGCTCCTACCCTGTTACCCCCAACTTTTAACCAACCATTAATGGTATTGGAGTCTACCATTGCTAACTGTGCAATTTTATGGATTATTTGTTTATTAATTCTACATTTACCAAAGCAAATTAAAAGTTCATTTATTATTTTATAAAGATAAAATCATGTTTTAATATATTAAAAATATCAACTAAGACTCTTTTTGGTTTAAAAATACAAATTCTAAACATATTATATATATAAAACTGAATTGAAAATATAGACTCAAAGATATTTATACATAAACATAGCAAGTTTAAGCATTTTTAATCATATATTCTAAACCATTAAAAAAATAATGTAATTGGTGAAGAGGACTCGCAAGTCTTTAGAAAGTTAGCATCTTTCATTTTTTTTTTCCAATGTAACATCAAATAGGGCGAATGTAGGGGTATGTTAACCCTATATCTGCCCTATTTTCAAGAAGGGGTTGAAAATCAACCCCAATCTCATCCCAAACCCATTTATTTCAGTTTAATCTTGTCTCATTTGAAGTAGGGTTAGGTAAGTCCCCACAAGTTTGGGTTTTTTGACACCTGTATTCATTTTTAGACGGCCTTGATAAATAAATACTCACAAAATTTAGACAATAAATTTATACTTGTTTTATGGCCGTGGGCTACGTCCTCATGATTGGCCTCTTAATCGTATTTGGTTATCAAGCAAGCACGGGTTGGCTGCAGCCATAATATCATTAGATTTTGACTTATAAATGCTTAATGGGCTTATTTTAATAATAAAAATGTTTATTTTATTAATAAAAATTGTTTAGTGGGAGAAATTGTTCCTACCTTATAACCTTTTAACCTAGGGGAAATTGTTGTTACCTCCAACTTTTAACCTGCCCCTAATGGTATTGGAGTCCACCACAACTAAATGTACAATTTTATAGAATATTTATGTATTAATTTTAAGTTTACCAAAGCACATTAGAAGTCAATTTATTTATTTATTTATTTTTATTAATTGACACCTTTTACGGGCAGATTGTTTTAAAGACCAATCTAGATGAGAATTCCAATAGTATAACTCGGATTGCTACACCCAAAAATTGGAATAAAGTTGCCTACACAAAAGTGGGAGGGGTGAGGATCAAACATGTCATCTGATGGGCAGACGAGATGTGTCTTTCCACTAGGCCACTCACCGTCCTCATCAATTTATTATTTTATAAAGATAAAATCATTCTTTAATATATTAAAATATCAACTAAGACTCTTTTTGGTTTAAAAATACAAATCCTAAACATTCTATACATCTATATTTAATTGAATTGAAAAATATAAACACAAAGATATTTATGAATAAACATAGCAAGTTTAAGCAATTTTAATTAGATATTCTAAACCATTAAAAAAAATAATGTAATTGATGAAGAGAACTAGTATATACACACATACTAGGGGTGGCAATCCGGGTTGACGGGTTGGGTTGGACATGACTCGAACTCGACCCGATAATTTTTGACACAACCTAAACACGACCCGATAAGGAAACGGGTTGAACCCCCTCAACCCGAACCCGATACGGTTACTAACGGGTCAACCCGTTAATGACCCGTTTAATCGATACGTTAATGACTTGTTTAACCGACACGAATAATAATCCGTTTAATCGACCCGTTTATGACCCATTTAATGATAGTTAATATATTTAAATTTTAATATAGATATAATAAAACACAAAATTAAAATAAAGATACATAAGACCTAAAAAATACAATCATCCACAAATACAATCCAAACTATAAAAATACAAATGTTTACAAAGATGATTATAAAAATATCTTTGCAAATATAGTCCTTCATATAAAAAAAAAAAATCAACATAATTTTTTTTTTTTTTATGTAGTCTTTTATAATAGAAAAACAACATCAAGCGTTGATTACATCCACCAAATTAAACTTGTTAAAAGATAATAATTAAAAGTTAACTAATTAAGAAATTATACATTTATACATGAAAAAAATAATTTAACAAATATTTTATCAAAACCAATAAAATTTTACCACTACATGACAATTTGTGATGAGATGAAGTGTAGAGATGAAGTTTGGAGACTTGTGTTTAGGTTAGGATTTGAACTTTGAAGGGTATATATATCTATCACTAAAATTACATGACTACCCCTCTAAAATAAAATTACTTTTTTACCTTTATTTAACGGGTCAACCCGTAACCCGTTAAATAGAACCCGAACCCGACTCGATAATTAAACGGGTTAGACGGGTTGACCCGTTTATTTACCCAACCCATTAATATTCAACCCTAACCCGTAATAATCGTGTCGATCCGTCGTGTCGAGTTCCAAATTGTCAGCTCTAACACATACATACATACACATATATATATATACACATATATTGAAAGAAGAGAATTAGTAATTAGTCTTTAGGAAGTTAGAATGTTAGAATCTTCCAATATTTCTCTCAATGTAACACTAAATGGAGTGGATGTAGAGGAGGTGTTAACCCTACATCCACCCTATTTTTGAGATGGGGTTTAAAATCAACCCCAAACTCATTTATTTCAAATTAATTCTATTTTATTTGCAGTGGGACACCGAAAGTCCCTCAAGTTTAGGTTTTTTGACATCCTTGCTCATTTTTAGAAGGTCTTGATGAAGAAATACTTACAATATCTAGTTAATAAATTTTAATATATTTTAGAATGACGATGTTTCCGACCCTTTAAAATTGTATGTATACCCTAAATTTATATATATTCTAAAATTTCAATATTATCCTTAAATCAAATTATTAATATTATAATAAAAATAACATAATTTTTTTTTTGAAAAAATGACCATAATTTCCCACCTTCAAACTTGGTCTCTGTCTCTGCTACTATCTTTGCAAAACCATACCGCCACCTTCAAACTCTTTTCTCTTTCTCCTTCTCCTCCTCCACTATCTCTTCTCTGCACGACTCACTCTCTCACCTTCTCGTCTTCTTCTTATCAAACCCTCAAGTTTTTGGCCAAAAAACCTCACTCTTTCCCACCCCAAAACAATGTCGTGTTTCACTCCAACCTCCAAGACCTCGCTCTGGGCGATTATTTATCATTAACTTGCTCCACTTGAATCATTGAGAGATAAAATGTAATCAAATATCCTATTTTGGTTGTCATGGCAATATCGCATCTGCCTTTTATCGTCGTTTGTATAGAAGTAACTATAGGTTCATTGGATCTCCTTCTGCTGAGGTCTGGAATTTTCATTTGCAATTGTCAGTGACTTGATTCATGTCTAGACATAATACAATCAATTATATAATCTCATCTTTCGCTGGTAATGTCGATTCTTGTTCTCGTCTCCGTAAATGCTTATTGGAGTTCCAACGAAGAAATCTGAAATAGTTTTGTGATGCTTGAAGCTTTAGATTCAACAATGAGAAAACGAGAGAAGAACTGATTGGAAGAAAACTGGCATTCTTGGATGTTGATTCTCAACTAACAGAGTACGAGAGCATATTTATATATGCCAAAGTAAGAGATCCTAGCTACTGAAAGAAAACTAACTAAATCCTATCCATCCACTTGTAAACAAATGCTTATATCATCAAGAACTAACCTTAATCATCACTTAAGTGTGCTTAAGCTAACTACTGCTGAGCTGAGCATGTGAATGATTAAGTTGAAAGCTAAGTTCATTAAGTTTAGCTTGATTCTGCTGAGTACCCAAGATTGCTGGACTGCAAATTACACTGAGGCTGCAGCTGTATAGACTGCTGATGTTGAGTATGCTGGTAGGTATCATTCTTTACATCCCCCCTCAAACTGAACATAGGTGTTTGAACAATGTTTAGCTTGTCACACAGGGTAAGAAAACGATCAACTGGTAGAGCCTTGGTGAAAATATCTGCCATTTGATCACCAGTGGAGATATATCTAAAATCAAGCAAACCTGCTGCAACTTTATCTCGTACAAAATGAACATCAATCTCTATATTTTTTGTACGAGCATGAAAGACTGGATTTTTAGCTTAAAGCTTGAGCACTAGTATTGTCACACCATACCGCTGGACAAGATGATAAAGACAAACCAAGTTTAGCAAGCAATGATTGAAGCCAATGAGCTCAGTAGAGGTTTGAGCTAAGGATCGATACTCTGCTTCTGTGCTGGACCTGACTACAACCGTGTGCTTCTTTGAGCTCCGAGAAATCGAATTATTGCCAAGATACACACAACAGCCACTAGTACTCTTACGGTCATCAATAGAGCTAGCTCAATCTGCATCATAAAAAGCCTCTAATCTGAAATGAGAATCAGGTTTAAATAAAAGATCATGCCCAGCTGTCCCTTTCAAATATCTGAGAATACGCTTGCTAGCCTGCCAATGTGTAACAGTTGGAGATACCAAAAATTGACTCAGCTTATTGACAATAAAACTGATGTCTGGTCTTGTATGTGACAGGTATTGAAGGGCTCCAATCACACTACGATAGGGTATATTATCAGTAAAAGGTTCTCCTTCATATAGGCTAAGTTTAGTATAGCACTGATAGGAGAGGAACAAGGTTTGCATAACTCCATATTTGTTCTTTGAAGCAAATCAAGAATATATTTAGTTTGTGTGAGATACAAACCAGAACCATTCCTGAAAACATCAAAGCCCAGAAAATAGGACATTGAGCCTAGATTCTTTAAGGCAAACACCCTGTTAAGATCTTGAATAACTTGACGAATCAGATGTCAATCACTTCCTGGGATTAGTATATCATCTATTTAAACAAAAAGCAAGATAATGTGATCACCAACCCTCTTGAAAAATAAGGACACATCAGACTTAGAGTTATGAAATCCCCACTCTAAAAGAGCACCTCTAAACTTAGTAAACCAGACTCGAGGAGCCTGCTTTAAACCATATAATGCCTTATAAAGCCTACACATACAATGTGGATACTGAGGAAGAATAAATCCAGTTTGCTGAGGCATATAAACCTCCTCTTGCAACTCACCATTCAAAAATGTATTATTTATATCAACTTGTTGGATATCCCATCCTTTAGAAACTGCTAAAGTAAAGATTACCCAAATTGTTGATGCTTTAACCATCAAACTGTAGGTGTCAAAAAAATCAATACCGGGGGTTTGATTAAATCCTTTGGCAACAAGGCGTGCCTTCTCTTTAGAAATTGAACCGTTAGATTTGCACTTCACTCTATATACCCATTTACTGCCCACTATATTCATTGAATCATTGAGAGGAACAAGACTCCAAGTTTTATTCTTCATCAAGGTTGAATATTTTTCATTCATAGCTTGCCTCCAATGAGGACTTTGAAGGGCTTCCTTAACTGTTCTTGGTTCAGAAATGGAAGAAAGAATATGTGTGGAAGTGAAAACCTTTGGTTTTAAACTACTTGTTTTAGACCCTGTTAGCATAAGACGGACAGAAGCATGTTTAGGCAAATGTGAAGATGAGTTTGTCAGATGAAGATTGGAAGGACTAACAATAGAGGGTTCATTTAAATCTACAACAATATTGGTTGGTCCAGTAGAGTGTGTAACAAAGAAAGAAATGTTATTATTTTGAGTTTCAAAAGAAGTAAAACTTTGATCATGTGAAGGAGAATAATTTTGTGGAGTATTTGAAATAGATTTACTAGAAGAAGCTGGAAACAACATCGAGATAGGTAAAATTGGAGAGGGTTCAACACTTGATAAGGATTTAGTTGTTGGAAATAACTCTTGAAATGGAAATTCCATTTCATTGAGCTCACAATGCCTTGAAATATAAATTTTACCAGATGAGTGTAGGCACTTGTAACCCTATGAGTGAGACTATATCCTATGAAGATATATTTAGAGGTATGAAAGTCTAGTTTATGAGTTGAATAATACCTCAGATGAGGGAAGCAAGCACAGATAAAGGTCTTGATGAAGGCATAGTTGGGTCTTTTATTGAACAGTTTTTCAAAAGGAGAGACCATATTCAGCACCGGTATGGACAGATTATTGATGAGGAAAGTAGCTGTAGAGAAGGCTTCACTCCAAAATTTTAAAGGAATCTTGGCATGAGCAAGTAGAGTCAAATTTGTCTCTACTACATGCCTGTGTTTCCTTTCTGAGATAACATTTTGCGGGTGTGTATAGGGACAAGAGCATCTTGACTGAATTCCTTGATTCTTGAGATAAAGAATAAGCATCAACAAACATAATGTAGTATCTACATCCATCATTTGACAAATAAGGAGAGGGTCCCCATATATCCGAATACACAATCTCAAAAGGAGAAGTGGCAGTAATATCATGTCTAGCAAAAGGCAGTTTATGCAGTTTCCAAATCTACAAGAGTCATAAAACGAAATACTAGAAGCATCCACATTAAACATCAAACCACCAAGCACATGTCTTAAAATCTGTAATGAGGGGGGTGACCAAGTTTTGTAAGCCATATTTCAGAGTTTGTTTGTTTTGGCAGCAACATTCATATTAAGCTTATTTCTATGTACATCTAACTTGTTTGATGAATCGTCAACAGAAGAGCTGAGAAAGGTAAACATGCCATCTTTACCATCATCATCCCTTTGTCTTGAGAGAGAGGTGAAACTCGCCTTCAGGGGAGCTGGCAAGTCAAGGCTGTAGAGCTCATTCTTAAGGTTTCTTTTAAGCAAAACCTTCCCCGAGATTTTGTCCTTAAACACACAAGAACTGCCACTAAACTCTGCTATCAATCATTATCTTCAATAATCTTTGAGATACTTATCAAATTCTTGGTAATACTAGGAACATGAAGAATTTGATTCAAGTATATAAATCTATTTGGCAAAGCTTTTGTTCTATAGATTGAGCTTCCTATATGAGAAATAGAAAGCTTATTACCATTACCAACTGTGAGCTTATCCTTCCCTTTGAATTCTGAACTGATAAACAGATTATTCAGGTTAGCAGTAACATGGTTAATTGCCCTGCTATCAACATACCACGCGGGGTCATTAACTACCTCAGGAGAAGCATAGTAAGTTGCATTTTCTGTGTTCTAAGCCAGTTTAGCTTGAGTATTAACTGTGTTCTGGTTTGATGAAATTGATCCTTGACTTCCCTGCACATTCTGATTGGAACTGCTTTCATGCCAATTCCGTTCAAACTGTTTATAGCACTGTAATGCAGCATGGCCAGGCCTTTGACACTACTGACAATACACCCTTTGGTTCTTCCATCTCCCTCCTCTGCCTCCTCTATTTCTTCCTCTACCAGTTTCTCTATATCCAGGACCATTTCTTTATCTACTACTAGCATTTTGAGACACAGAGTTCACAGAGGCAGACGACACATCAACTTGAGACGCTGTGTTAAGTGGTTCAATACGTTGCTCATGAAGCATAAGTATTAAACATCTTGCAGACTCATAGCTTTGATTTGTGAAGAGACCAAGACTACCACAGGGTTGCACTCATGTCCTAGGCCACTTAGTATGTTCATTATCATATCATGATCAGAAACTATATGTTCAGTTGTGGCTAAGGCATCACTTATGTTTTTAATCTTTAAGAAGTAATCACTAATCGACATTGAGCCCTTTTTATCACTCTGTATTTGTTGCTTCAATTGTAAAACTCTAACTAATGATTGCTGAACATAAAGTTTCTCTAAAATATTCCAAGCTTCAAGAGCAGTTTTCGATTGATTTACCTGGCCCAAGACACTTTCACCGATTGTTGAAAGCAACCAACAGAGAAGAAGTTGATTAGCTCTCTTCCAAGCTCTGAACTCTGGATTCGGTTTTGTTGTTTTCACGATTCCATTCTCCTCAACTTCTTCAATCACTGGTTCTAGTGCAGGTTCAGATTCAGAGATGAATTTTTCAAGCTCAAGAGCTTGAATCGCAGAAAGAACTTTTGCTTTCCAGTTCACATAATTGCCTTTGTTAAGCGTCATTGGCAGGTTAAATTCAGGGTTTTTGCCAAAGATTGAAAATCCATGGCTGCTATAAAGGAAATTTCAGAGTCAGTAGATGAAGTGAAGGTATTTTGAGAGTGTGTCGAGGAATTTCGAGGATCAGAAGCCATTGACGTTAGTCTCCAGCTCTGATACCATTAAACAGTTTTGTGATGCTTGAAACTTTAGCTTCAATAATGTGAAACGAGAGAAAAACTGATTGGAAGAAAACTGACATTCTCGGATCTTGATTCTCAACTAACAAACAGAGCACAAGAGCATATTTATATATGCCAAAGTAAGAGATCCTAGCCATTGAAAGAAAACTAACTAAATCCTATCCATCCACTTGTAAACAAATGCTTACATCATCAATAACTAACTTTAACTATCACTTAAGTGTGCTTAAGCTGATTACTACTAAGCTAAGCATGTGAATGATTAAACTGGAAGCTAACTGATTAAGTTCAGCTGATTCTGCTGACTAGCCCAAGATTGCTTGGACTGCAAATTACACTGAGGTTGCAGCTTTATAGACTGCTGATGTTGAGTATGCTGCTAGGTATCATTCCTTACAAAATCGAATTTACAAGGAGAAGCAGCATGAAAAGTCAAGGAGGGTGAAGATGGTGTTGACACTCATCATGCATAACCATAATTTATATCTTTTGAATTTCAAGAATAAATGATGGGGATATTGTTGTTTGTGTGGACTAGTATTCTAACTTGTTAATGTTGCCTTTATCTTTTGTTGCCCTGGAATTGGTCTGTACTTTTTTCAGCATGTGAAATTAGACAGTCGGCTTTTTGAAATAGGAAGGGCATATTTAGTATAGAGTGGGGTGTGCTTAAAGAAAACAGATTTATAAAAAAAAATTAGTGGGGTGCACAAAGAGGGGTATACATACAACTTTCGAAGGGTGGTAATGTCGCTACTCTTTCTTAATCCTTTTATAGCTGGTCTTTCAAGTCAGCTAAAAATTTATTTTGGTCTTTTAAGCGTCTGCACCTTTTATAGCTGGTCTTTAGCCCTTTTAGATTTATTTATTTTTTTTTTAATTTTATTGTTTGCTGCAAATAGAGAGCAAGCAGGCAACTTCATGTGAAAGAGCAGTGTTTGGTGTAACATTTGTGTCATCAGCATAGCGGAAGAAACTTATTATGTTGGTGGAAAATGCACCATGCATAAGGTGCGTGGGAGACTCTTTCTCACAATAAAAACCACTTAATTTTAAAATAACATATATATATTTAAGATATAAATTAATAATAAAAGAAAAATAAAAAAATTACTTATTTTTCAAACATGTAAAACTTGCATAATACATTAAAAAAAAAGATATAATATTATATATATATAATATTTTATATATAATGAAATTCTCATGTCACGGGTACTAAAACACCCATCATGTCAAAAAATTTCGGCGAACATTAATTTCTTTTATGGCTGTAGGTCATATCCTCATGATTACTCTCTTTGATACATTTTCCACAAAGCAAACAGTGGTATAACTTCATTGGTTTAGTTAATTTAGTCATATTAGTCTGTTGGGATAAAGTCATTCTTTATTAGTGCTTTTTTTTTTTTTTTTTTTGGTGGAAAAACAGTCATAATTTCATTGAATGGATGATGGCAGTGGTGGAAGACTTGACTCAAGTTTGCAGTCTTCAAAAAATTTCTAAAAAACCAGTAGGATGCTGGTTATATTAATATGCAGAGCGTGGTTTGCAAATTATCATCCCAATACACAACCAACAAACATGTTGTTAAATATCTAATTTATAATCGATGCATGGAATGATGGAGATGAATCTAGATGGTACATACACAATCTTTGGGAGATGTTTCAAGATAATTCTAGAGATTGATGGTTAAATAAATTTATAATATTTAGGAATGAATCTACAGTTCCTAGATGAATTATGAATATATGTAAAAGTAAATGAATCTAAATTCTAAAGTCACACACTAGTATAAATAAATGACATGGGTGCATTTGTAATCAATCAAGTCAAGAAATCAGAAACAAGAATTCTCTATCAATAAAATGTTTTCCCTTCCATACAATCTTCAATCTAAATTCTAAATTTTTCTTTCTTATCTCACATAAATCCCTAAAAAATTTGGTATCAGAGCAGGTTATTATTGCTAGCCTCATTTTTTTAACCATCGATCTATGGCAGTAATATCTACTTAAAATTCCCCCCAAAATCTTATTCCTAGCTTCGGCGGTGAAAATTATGATTTTTGGAGCATCCAAATGAAAACTCTTTTTATCTTTCAAGATCTTTGGGATCTTGTTGAAGATGGCTATGAAGAACCGACGTCTGCAATAGTGTCGCAAGTTGGTCAGATGCCAAGAAGAAGGAATTCAAGAAAAATAAGAGGAAGGATGCCAAAGCATTATTTTTCATTCAGCAAGGGGGAAGTGAAACAATTTTTTCAAGAATTTCTTTGCTTCAAAATCAAAGGAGGCATGGGAAATTCTTAAAGTTGAGTTTTGGGGAAGTGAAAAGGTAATCTTCATCAAACTTCAAACTTCATGGAAGGAATTTGATAATTTATTTATGAAAGAAAGTGAGACTATTCAAACCATCTTTAACAAAGTTTCTGGTATTGTTAATCAAATAAAAAGTTATGGAGATACCATTCCTACCAAGGAAATTGTTGAAAATTTTTTGAGAAGTTTACCTCCTAAATTTGATCATGTAGTTGCTACCATTGAGAAATCAAAAAATTTATCACAACTCACAACTCATGAATTAATGGGCTCTTTTGAGACGCATGAAAAAAGGATGAGCAGGTTTTTTGATTAATCTTTGAAGTAAGCATTCCAATCAAAGGTGAATTTCAAGAAAGAAATCAGGGTTAGAAGTGAATTCAAGAGAAGAATCATCATAGAAAAATCAACATGGAAGGGGATCGAATTCCAATCAATCATAGAAAAATTCTCAAGGTTGTGGACAAGCAAGAGGAAACAATAAATGAGGTTATGAAAAATTTAACTTGTAGTGCTATGTTTGCAAAAAATTTGGCCATGCAAGTAAAGATTGTCAATTTAAATGTGCTAGATGCAATAAACTTAATCACATGGATAAAGATTGCTGGTACAAAATAATAATAATAATAATGAGGCAAATATTTCAAAGGCAACTGATTCTTCTAATAAGTTATTTTACACAAGTTTTAATTCTCATCTAGATTTTCAAAATATTTGGTATGTCGATAGTGGTTGTAGCAACCATATGATAGGGAACAAAAGATGTTTTGTAAGCTTGGACAAGTCAATAACTTCACAAGTTTGGCTTGGAGATGGTAAACTTTATAGTGTGGTAGGCAAGGGAGTTATTTCCATACAAATGAAAGGAGGTAATTTTAAGCTTATACATGATGTTCTCTATGTTCTCGGTCTTATTTAAGATTTATTAAGTGTTGATCAATTGATGCAAAAAGGCTACAAGTTGATTTTTGATAAAAATGATTGCCTCATTTTTAACCAAGGAAAAAATCAATTGATAACTAAAGTGAGGATGTCACTAAACAAAGTATTTCCTCTTATGTCGACATCAAATCCTAAAAATGTTATAAAGGTTGAAAATAATGATTCTTTGTATGGCATTTGAGATATGACCATTTAAATTATAAATCCCTTAAGGTATTGAAGAATAAAAATATGGTGATTGGTCTTCCTAATATTGATATTGAAAAGCATCTATGTGAAGGTTGTGTTTATGGGAAGAAACATAAGCTTCTATTCGCAAAGACATCCTGGAGAGCAAAGGCACCTCTTGAATTAATTTACACAGATATTTTTGGGCTAATAGAAACTCTGTCTATCAATAAGAAGAGATATTTTCTTCTCTTTGTTAATGATTTTTCTAGGATGATATTGGTGTCTAGAGCAAAATTTAGAAGCATTCAACACTTTTTTTAATTAAAGGCATTTGCTGAAGACAGAGCGGATGCAAGTTGAAGATTCTCAAAACAAATCGTGGTGAAGAATTCACTTCAAAAGAATTCACTTTAAAAGAATTTCGAAACTATTGCAGCAATCAAGGAATTAAAAGGGAGTTGATTGTACGATACATTCTAGAGCAAAACGGTGTTGCTCAATGCAAAAAGGGTACCATTATTGAAATGGAAAGGAGTATGTTGAAAGAAAAAGAAGTCCCAAATAAATTATGGGCTGAAGTAATAAATATTGTAGTCTATATTCTCAATAAAGCACTAACAAAAGCCATGCTCAACAAAACTCCATTTAAAGCCTGGTATAAGTAGAAGTTTCAAGTAAATTTTCTCAAAGTTTTTGGTTGCATTGCCTACTCTCACGTTCCATCTCAATTCAGAGAAAAGTTTGATGAAAAGAAAGAAAAATATATCTTTGTTGGGTATAGTGATGAATCAAAGGGGTATCATCTTCTAAGCCCCAAAACTAAAGAATTGGTGATTTCAAGAAATGTGATATTTGATGAATTGAAGGCTTGGAATTGGGAAAAAGAAGAACTTAAATCCTTTGTTATGCTTGAAGATGTTGAAACACCATCAAATTCAGAAGCACCATGTTTCTTACCATCAAGTCCTTCTAGCTCATCAAGTTTATCCTTAAGTTCTTCAAATTCACTAAGATTTCTTTATTTGCCACTGAGAAAGATGCGATCTCTTAAAGATATTCACAACACATGTGATATGGCTCTTAATACTGTTAAACCACAAAAGTTTGAAGAAGTTGTGAAAGAAGAAAAATGGGTTCGAGCAATGGATGAAGAAATAAAAGTGATTGAAAAAAATGAAATATGGCAGCTTGTTGATTGGCCAAAAGAAAAAGACATAATTGGCTTAAAATGAGTCTATAAGATCAAATTCAATGAAAATGACTCAATACAAAAACATAAAGCGAGATTGGTAGCGAAGGGGTGCTCTCAATAACTTGGTATAGATTTCAATGAGACATTCGTGCCGGTTACACAAATGGATACAATTTGCATTATCTTAGCTCTTGTTGCACAACTAAAGTTGAAAGTTTATCAATTGGATGTTAAATCAACGTTTTTAAATGGTGAACTTAAGGAAGAAGTTTATTTTGAGCAACCCTAAGGATATGTCATCAAAGGTAAAGAAGAAAAAGTTTATCATCTTTGAAAAGCCTTATATGGACTAAAGCAAGCCCCTAGGGCTTGGAATAACAAAATAAACAAATATTTTCGAGAGAATGGTTTTAAAAGAAGTCCCAACGAGCTATTGTTGTACATCAAGGGAGATGGTGCAAAAGATTTTCTCATAATATGTCTTTATGTGGATGATTTGATCTACGCCAGCACTTGCTTCAAAATGACAGAAGATTTTAAAATTTTCATGATGAAAGAATATGAGATAACAGATCTTGGCCTTATGAGATACTTTCTTGGAATTCAGGTAAAACAATCCAATGAAGGTATCTTCATCTTATAAGAAAAATATTTTGAAGATCTGCTAAGAAGATGTAACATGCTAAATTGCAAGCCAGTCGCTACACCAATGGCATTAAATGAAAAGCTATCCAAATCTGATGGAGCATTAAAAGACAATGCAACTTAAATTCAAAGTCTTGTTGGATCACTTATGTACCTTACAAATACTCGACTTGATATTGTTCATGCCATTAGTGTCATTTCTCGATTTATGAGTGATCCTAGTTAACTGCATTTTTCAACAGCATAAAGAGTTATTCATTATGTTAAAGGGACAAAGAATTTTGGGCTTCATTATTCAAAAGAAGAAAACAATTCTTTAGTTAGGTATACAAACAGTGATTGGGCAGGTTCTATTGATGACAAAAAAAACACTTCAGGATATATTTTCTGTCTTGGGACAAAAGCTATTACATGGTCTTCAAAGAAGCAAGATACAATTGCTTTATCATCAGCTGAGGTTGAATATATTTCAGCAATAACTGTAGCTTGTGAGATTATTTGGCTCAAGAAAATTTTGAAGGATTTGGTGCAAAAGCAAAAGTCTGCTATTGTTATTTATTATGATAACATGTTTGCCATAGCTATAACAAAGCATCTAGTTTTTCACAATAGGTCAAAGCACATCGAGCTTCACCATCATTTTATTAGGAAGTTAGTTGAAAAAAAAGAAACTGAAATGCAGTTCTGCAGAATAGAAGAGCAGGTGGCAGATATTTTCACAAAGGTTTTATCAGCTCAGAAGTTGAATTATTTCAGAAAGATTTTGAAGATTACAAATTAAGAGGGGGTGTCAAATATCTAATTTGTAATCAATGCATAGAACTATGGAGATGAATCTAGATGGTACATGCACAATCTTTGAGAGATGTTTCAAGATAATTCTAGAGATTGATGGTTAAATGAATTTACAATATTTAGGAATGAATCTACAAGTCCTACATAAATTATGAATAAATGTAAAAATAAATGAATCTAAATTCTAGAGTCACACACTAGTATAAATAAATGACATGGGTGTATTTGTAATCAATCAAGTCAAGAAATCAGAAATAAGAATTCTCTATCTATAAAATGTTTTCCCTTCCATACAATCTTCAATCCAAATTCTAAATTTTTCTTTCTTATCTCACATAAATCCCTAACACATGGCAGAAAACTTAAACTTGCAAAACCTTTTCTTTGTAATGTTTTTTTTATCATGTTTTCTAGGCTATTAAGTGTTTCTTGTGCTTCTACTGAAGAGGCAAATGATCTTCTTTAATGGAAAGCCAGCTTTTCAAAGGAAACGCAGTCTCGGCTACCTTTTCTCTCAATGCATCCAACTCAGAACCATGCACTTGGTTTGGAATTTTATGCAATCCTGTTGGCAGCGTTGTCAAAATAAACATTACTAGATTCGGTTTGAATGGTACACTTCACAAGTTTCCATTCTTATCTTTTCCTAATCTTGCATACATTGATCTTGCTATGAATTCACTCTTTGTTACTATTCTAGCTCAAATTGCAAACCTTTCCAAACTCATTACCTTAATTTATCCACTAACCACTTCTATGGAGAAATCCCACCTGAAATTGGTCATTTAAAAGATCTTCAGGTCCTCCACCTTGTCAAAACTCAGTTAAATGGCTCAATTCCTAGGGAAATAGGCTTATAAAGGTCTCTTAATTATCTTGCTTTATGTAACAACAGTTTACAAGGTCCAACTCTTGCTTCATTTGGCAATCTTACCGACCTAACTATGCTGTCTCTACAACAATTCACTTTCCTCTAGAATTTGGATGCTTGAAAATTTTGCTTGAATTATGCATAGATACAAACTATCTCATTGGTCCCATTCCTTCCACTTTCGAAAATTTAAAAAATCTAACGGTATTGCAAGCATTCGACAGTTTATTTTTCGGTCCAATTCCCTATGAAATTAGAAATTTGAAGTCTCTTATTGCACTAAGTTTGAAAAACTCCACAAGCTTGATCAAAGTCCATCTAGATGGAACCAACTTAGTGGGAATATAACAGAAAACTTCAGTGTCTACCCAAACTTGACATATCTAGATTTGAGCTATAACAATTTGCGTTGTAAAATTTCATCCAACTGGGGCAAATGTCCAAATTTGGACACCCTATGCATTGCAAGGAACAATATTTCTGGAAATATACCACTTGAACTCTGTAACGCTGCCAAGCTAGAAGCCTTGGATCTCTCTTCCAATCATTTAGTTGGGCATATTCCAAGGGAGTTAGGAAATCTAATCAAAATTTCTAAGGTGCTCAAGTTGAGTAACAATCAATTTTCAAGTGGTATACCTCCAGAATTCAGGTCACTAACGAAGCTTAAGTAGTTGGACCTATCCAGAAATAATCTAAGCCAATTAATGCAATACTTGGGAAACTGTATCAAGCTCCACTACTTGAATTTGAGCAACAACAAATTTAGCCAAGAAATTCCAAGCCAGTTGAAGAAGTTAATTTAACTCTCCCGACAAGATTTGAGTCATAACTCTCTCAGAGAAGAGATACCATCACAAATAAGCCAAATGGTTAGCTTGGAGCTGCTGGATCTTTCTCACAACTGTCTTTTTTGTCTTTCTTCCAGACAGTTTCGAAGCATGAGTGGCCTGACGTATATTGACATTTCTTACAATGATTTGGAGGGTCCTCTTCCTAATAGCCAAGCATTTAAAAAAATGCTTCCATATATGCCTTACAAAGGAACAAAGGCTTGTGTGGCAATATTATAGGACTTCCACCATGCATTTCTGAATTTAGACATCACAAGCGAAACAATCAGAAATGGTGTTTTCAATCGCGTTCCATATTTTTGGAGCTCTTATGCTTTTATTTGCATTGTTTGGAATTTACTTCATTTTGCAGAAGAAAAAGAAGGATCCTTCAACCGAAAATGCTGGTGAAGAGGAAGAGCTGCTCTCTATCTCAAATTTTGATGGAAGACTTTTGTACAAGAACATCATCAAAGCAACCAACAATTGTGATGATAAGCATTGCATTGGCAAGGGAGAATATGGAAGTGTCTACAAGACTGAGCTTTCATCAGCTAGCATAGTAGCTATGAAGAAACTCCATGCCCTTTCTAATGGCGAAAAGCCTTTTCAAAAAGAGTTTTTAAATGAAATGAAGGCATTAACAGAAATTCGACATCTGAAATTTAATGGATTCTATTAAAATGCACTGCATTCGTTTTTGGTTTATGAGTTTCTTGAGAAGGGAAGCTTAGCCACATTCCAAGAAAACGAAGAAAAAGCTAAAGATTTGGATTGGCTTAAGCGGTTGACATAATCAAGAGTGTGGCTCATGCTGTCTTACATGCACCATGATTGTTCACCACCAGTAGTTCATCGAGATATGCATATCAAGCAAAAATATCTTGTTGGATCAAGAATATCAAGCTCATGTTTCGGACTTTGGTACTACCAAGCTTCTTAAGCTAGATACTTCAAGTTGGACTGAAGTTGTTGGCACTTATGGATATGTAGCACTAGGTGATTTAATATCTTGAAGATTATTATTTTTTTAGGAAAAAAAATTACAAAAATTATCACAGTATATTTAAATGATCAATGCATCCCACATCCTCTACCCAATGTTCAGGATGACGTGAGAAAAATTTTGAACATTGCGATTGCTTGCGTGAATGACAATCCAGAATCTAGGCCAAGCATGAACATGATCGTTGCACTGTTATCAACCTAGTCAACAATAATCTCTGAACTTTCTCAAATAATAATAATAATAATAATAATAATCTCTGAACTATATATGAAGTACTAGTATGTCTTACTCTTTAGTACGTATATTATCGAAGTTTTCAAGATATGAAATGAATCATGGAATTGCTGTTCTTTTACGTGGTACTAGTATGTCTTACTCTTTAGTACGTATATTATTGAAGTTTTCAAGATATGAAACGAATCATGGAACTGCTGTTCTTCTACGTATTTTAACTTATCTTCTACGTATTAATGAATCATGCAGAAATATTCATTGAGATGCACGTGATTAAACTTATTATATGATGGTATGATAGAGAAATTAAAAATAGAAAAAAGTCTGAAATAATGAAGATTTTTCAAAATTAATTAATTATCTGAATTTGTTATTGGTTGTTTGAACGGTTTAAAAAAAAAAAAAAAAAAGGCTGCAGGCTCTTATCTTGAATACTCGAATGATGAGTGTTGGGCTATTAATTGGTATTAACCGGAATATATTGGGTGTTCTTAGAATTATGATTCCGTGTAATATATTTATGGATACGATTGTAGGTGCTTATAATTGCATTAAATTAATTCGTAATAGAAATGAAAAATATGAGTCATGCACAATTTAGTGTTGTGTAATGGGATTGTATTCCACCCACTGCTCTTAGGATTCTCAATCATATTCCATTTTAAATAAATAATAAAAAGTCTTTTTAATCCTTACTTAAAAAATAGAAAAAATTTATTTTTTTTAAAGTGACAAAAAAAAAAAACCTATTTTATATTTGTGAATTGTGTAGTAGGTGACATTGAATTATTATTAGTAAAATATAGTTTAATAAATATAATATTATTATAATAAAAATACATATTTCTTGATGACAAAAAAATACATAATTTTATTTAAAAAAATGCTTATGGAATACATAATTTTAATCAAAAATATTTTTGTAACTTGTAAATAATCTATTTCAATTCCAAATTAAATAAACACCTCAGTAGGAATATTGTTAATTTTGATTAGGATTTTTGCAATTAAAGTAAATATCTTATTTTGATTACGATATATTAATTTGATTTCAGAACCATCCAATTCTGGTTCATTTAGATTTAAAGTCATTTCGATTACATGCAAACAAACATACCAATATAATGATACTTAACAATCCACTAAAAATCTTTTATATTATTCTGTTTTATCAATTTTAATTTTAATTAAAACTACTTGGAAGGATAAAAGGGGAAAAAAAAATAGTAAAGACACTCCAAATTGTTTTCTTAGAATCCAATGTTATTTTTTTTTCATCTTTTGAAATCAGGAACTCTAAAAAACAGCTCCTTAATTATTTTTCTCAATTGTTTAATGTTTTCTTTGATTCCAAAGTGATTGAAAATACATGCAATCAAATGCAAACTCTAAAATTATAAATAATTACCATTAACAAATTATAATTAAAAAACAAGTTTTCAATTAGTTTTACTTGCAATTTTTTGGTTGAATCTTAAGAATTTTAAGCTATTTCTTGTGTAGAAATTTACAATATATTGTTTAATATTACTTTTCCTAGCTAAATTTTTTTAAAAAAAATCATCAAAATTAATGATGGATAATATTAAATAAACATGAACTGTCTTTAAAAAAATTAATTAAATTGTTTTAAATGAACAGTCTTTAAAATAGAAATATCAAACGATATAAAGGATAATTTTTGATAGCCAGAACACGTAAAAAGGAATGACTAATTCACTTTTATATTTATGTTATATGCTACGTAGGTCTTGTTAACCTCAAATAAAGAGACCTGCAGGTTTTTTTTCGGCTCATATGCATAAGGATCAAACTAGCAAATTGTTGGTTTGGTAATAAAAAGAATATGATTAATTTATAGCTGAGTCCATCTTCTAACGTTGGAAAGGTACTATAATCAACTTATAAATTATTTGATGAAGATTTTTAAATAATTTATAACTTTCACGATGTCAAATTTTCTGGGTTTAACAGGGATGTCAGGTGCACAGGCTTTGCGACAACTTTTACAGTGGAGGGTTTGGAGAAGTGGTGTTTCCAGATAATGAGCTTCTTCCTTCTACCATCCCTCCTTTGTTAAATCCTTACTCTGCTTTTGCCAAGCCTACTTCTTCCTTCTCTGTAAAAACTTTAGTTAAGCCTTCTCGCAAACCTGTAAAAGAATATGTCCAGTCTTCTAAATTTACTAAGTGTGAAATTCCTGCCTCTTCAGAATAACAATATCTCACTCTTGAAATTCCACAATCTCAAATCAATCAATGGTTATCAGAAGGATATTTTCATCTCCACTTTGGTGCCATTGCAGTTACCTATCATGGTCGAAAAGGTCTTCCTGTTTCTTGTAGGTTAGCCTTGCTTGACACTCGTTACCCTAAGTATGAACATGCTTGTCTTGCTACTGTCCTTACCACTTTAAATGCAAGCACTATCATGCTTACCCTCAGACCAAACTTTAATGTCAACCTCAAAGATGAATTCTTGTCCACTGCTTTACAAGTCCAGATTCAAATCACTGGTGCTATTCAGAAATCCGGTTCTATTTCTGCTACTCTCCATTACCAGATGATATGGCGAGTACAGGGTCATGCACTTGATCTTTCAATTCCCAGTACCACTGAAGCCTTGTTCCTCACCATGGACTCCAACCATGTTCCTCACTGTATATCTGTTCCCAGACAGATTTCCCAAGAAAAGTTGCTTGAATTGCTCCCTATCGAGTGGATTACTTATTATGAGAACCAGCAACATACTCCTGCTCCGATTATTGCCAAAGAATCAGTCATGTTTCAGAATTCAGATGGTATAACCACTATCAAATTCATCAAACCAGATGAACCCAGTGCTCCACCGCCAGAGCTCAGAACACAGTTCATGATTCAACCTGCCAGTTCTTTTGACCCAGCTTTTCCACAACCTCAGGTCCATTATGTCACTCCTACAGGTCAGCCAGCTTACTATTTTAAACATCCAGATGGTCATAGTCCCTATGATCTTGAATGTCATTTAAAAGTTGTCGTAAAGCCTGTGCACCTGACATCCCTGTTAAACCTAGAAAATCCATCAAACCAAAATCCCTTTATCAATTATGGCTTGATGGTGATCCCACTGTTGGTCCTTTAGGAGAACCCTCAGGAAAATATGAATATATTGTCAGATATTCTGATCTTAATCCTCCTGCCAAATCTCCAACTCATGATTCCCTATGGGAAGAATTTGACACACGTTTTTCGAAACGTCCACCCAGTTCAAAACCTTTAACTGTCCCTTCAGTAAAAGAACCCTTGCCATGTTATAAAGAAGGTCTTGAATGGCTTTCTAAAAACCCTTTTCTAGACACTCCAAAGTCTTGTAAACCCACACAAAAATGGGTTCCCAAACAATCTCCATCAGTTGTCCCAGCTGTTATGATGTTTCAACATCCGTCTCCTTCGTATGATACAGATTTCCCTTCTCTTGATGAAAACCTTAACCAAAAACCTAAGGTCATCCCTTCTCAGACCATCCAATCTGATGGATCTATTAAGCATCTTTCACAGGTCGAAGTTGTCCTCAATTGGCAATCTGAAAACGCTATTGCTCAAAACAAAGTCATGCACAGAATTGAGTCTAAGCTCAACCACCTGCAATCCTAGACATCTTCAGCAGCAGAAAAAACTGCTCAATTGATACAACAACTTCAACAACGCATGAATCAGCTCCACAATGATCTGATCCATTTGATTCAAACCAATCAGAGCTTTACTACTGCCTTTACTCAAAAGGATGCAGAAATGAGGAGTTTGAAAACACAACTTGCCTCCCTTCAGCAAGATCTCTACAGACAGACTTTCCACACATCTCCTCCTGTTCCAATCTACAATCCTTTTGAAACTACTCCAAGTACATGGTCTTTCCCCCAGACCAACTTCCCAAAGGTCAGTCAACCGTTTGCTCCCTTGGAAACCAGATCTGAAGCCGATATTGCTTTCGGAACTTCTCATCGCCTTTATGCTAAGCTTAAAGAACAACAAGAAGCCCAACAAGCTGAACAAAAATGACAAAAGCATTTGAGTCGTCGAAAAGGCAAATCCAAGGTATCTTCTTCTCAACATCACAGTCATCACTCCAGTTCTCAATCTCACAACAGACAAGATGATCAGTTTATGGTCCTCTTACCCCAATCTGATCTCCAAAACCTTACAAGAAATGGGATCTTCTCATATTTCATATATTCCTCCTCCTGAACCACTACCTTATAATCCTGAACCTTTTAAATCATTAGTACATGATTCTCCTGTAACCTCTTTACCGGAAACCCCTACTGGCCATTCTCATGACACTCCTCTTGCCTTTGCCCTTGACAGTTATACTTCTGTTTCCACTCAGACACCTCAATCTTCTGAAGATAACTTCTTCTCTTCAGATGATGATAACTTTAGCAGTCCTAGCCAAAACCTACCCACTCAGTACATGAATACTGAACCCCAAATCCATATTGAAACTACCAGTACAGAAACTGAACTCCCTCAGCCAATACCACTACAGGTTCAACCACCTCCACCAAATCCTAATACTTCAAAGTTGTTCACTTTCACCCTTGATGATGTTCCATACTCCAAATGGCGTGAACGAATCTTTGAATTCCAAGCGTGGCTTGAAACTGAAATGTTAAAGCCGCAAGCTCAACTTCAATAAGTTCTCACTCAATTTGCTACTAGATTCACCGGTACTCTTCGTGAATGGTGACAAGAACTAGGAGAATACAAACAACTACAATTTTGCCAACTCACTGATCTCAATCAGGTTCTTTATCTCCTTTACACTGAATTTTGTGGCAGACCTCAAGCTCATGAAACAAAAATGAGAGAAGAATACTTCCAGATGAAGTGTTGCTCTTACGAAAAGAAAGATCTTGATCGACATTACCAGCAGATGCTTAAGCGCTTTCATGCTCTTCATGGCATCGATGATCCAAACATGAAACAAGCTTTCTTATCCTCCATCCCAGAATCTTTGTCTCAAGAAGCACAAAAAATCATGCAGACCCAAGACCGAACTCTACAACAATGCGCTCTTGGTGAAATCTATCAATTTGTTCTCACTGCTCTTGACAAATTATGTGCTCAGAAGAAATTCTTTGAAGACTACTTGAAGAAATCTCAACAATTGACAAAAGTTTGTCAGCGTCCAGATTTGCAGATCAAATGCAAAGACAAAGATCTTTGTCACTGCTCTACCAAGAAGAAACACCACTTCTCCAAACCCTTCAAATCCAAACCATACAAGAAAAAACACTCGTTCAGAAAACCCAAGTTCAGACGATGCCTCAGAAAGAAACCTTTTAAACACCGTTCCATAACCAGTTGCTACCTCTGTCATCAGATAGGTCACTTTGCAAAGAATTGCCCTAATCAGCAAAAGAAATCTCAGAAGATGGTCCAATACCTCTCCCAAAAAGGTATCTCTCTCACTGATGATGAAATTGAAGATCTATTCTCTGTTCATGATTATCCTACTTCACAGGACATACTTTAATTTGATCAACCTTCTGAATCTTTTTCTAATTCTGAAGTCTCCTCCTGTTATCACTTCCAGTATGCTATTCAACCAGCCTCATCCATTACCCCTTCAGTCATGATAAAGGTTTATCCTACCAAATACTCAAAGCCTATACCCATCATTGCCTTCATTGATACTGGTGCTGTCACCTTTATCAAGAATCCTTCAGTTCTATCTCCTGAACTTTGGCACTCACACAGAGAGAAATTTCGTACTGTCAATGGAAAAAATTTTATCATCTCCCTGATCAGTAAACCTCTGATATTTGAAATCTTTCCTGGCTGTACAATCACGCAGAAAGTCCTTGGTTCACCATTACCCAACAAAGACCTTGTCTTTGGTTTTGACTTCTATTCTAAGATCCCCTCTCTTAGAATACTTCCAGATGGTTTTCGTTTCAAACACCATTTCAAACCCTGGACTTCTACTCTTAGCCTTTATACACTCCAACCATCCCTTGACTTCACAACAATCCAAGACCAGCTCATCCACGATTCCTGTTCAGAATCTCATTCTGACTTCCTACAAAAATGTTCCCATCCTTTATGGCAAAATCCTATCTTCTTCATCAAACTTCCCTTTCACATGAATGAAGATATCAACCCGACCAAAGCAAGCCATTCAGGCATGAATCCTGATCACCTCATGCTTGCCCGCACAGAATGTTCTCAGCTTCAATCCCAAGATCTCATTGAACCTACATCTTCACAATGGGCATGTGAAGCCTTCTATGTCAACAAAAGATCAGAACAAATTCGAGGAAAATTAAGATTGGTCATCAACTACAAACCACTTAATCAGTTCCTCCAGGATGATAAGTTTCCCTTACCCAATCGCCAAACCCTTTTTGCTTCTCTTTCAAATGCTCGCATCTTTTCAAAATTTGATTTGAAAGCTGGATTTTGGCAACTAGGCATCCATCCTGATGATAGATACAAAACCGCCTTTTGTATCCCAGACCACCATTTTCAATGGAAAGTTCTTCCTTTTGGTCTCAAAACAGCTTCTTCACTGTTCCAGAAAGCCATGACCAAAATTTATGCTTCACTCCTCCACAGTGCTCTCATCTACATTGATGACATCCTCCTGTTCTCTACCAACGAACAAGAGCATTACCATCTCCTCAGACAATTTACCCAGCTTACCAAAGACCATGGTATTATGCTTTCGGCAAAAAAGATGGAAATAGCCCAAAAAGAAATCACATTCCTTGGCATGCAAATCTCCGAAGGAAAGTTTCATCCCCAACCTCACATTGGACATGAATTGCTTAAATTTCCTGATGAACTGCAAAACAAACACCAGATTCAACAGTTCCTCGGAATAGTCAATTATGTTAGACCCTTCATTCCTGATGCTGCATCTCTCACAAAACCCTTATTAACCTTGCTACAGAAGAATCCTTCTTCTTGGAGTTCCCAGCAAACTCAATCAGTTCAACAGATCAAACGAGTTTGTCAGTCTCTTCCTTCTCTGCACATTCCCTCTACAGGAACCAGAATTTTGCAGACAGATGCAAGTGAAAACTTTTGGGGTGCAGTCCTTTTTGAACAATCTGAACAAGGACCTAGACAGATATGTGCTTATCAAAGTGGAAGTTTCAAACCGAGTCAACTCTACTACCATTCCACCTTCAAGGAAATTTTAGCGGTTAAATTTGCCATTGAGAAGTTTGAATTTCATCTCCTTGGTCATCATTTCATTGTTGAATCAGATATGAAATCCTTCTCACAAATGCTCCAGTTCCACAAGAAGAAATTGTTCATCAGCTTCTTCTTCGTTGGTCAGAATGGTTCAGCAAATACTCTTTCACAGTCAGACATATCAAAGGTAAGAATAACTTCCTTGTAGATTATCTCTCTCGACCAATCCAAACAGAAAAGCCTGTCTCAGTTTTGCCTCCTCTATTTATGTTTCAACCTTCATCTTCTTCTACACCTCCCAGTTTAGAAATCTCAGAGTTCCCAGAACTTCTTAAGTCTAATTTCCCTCGGTCTCGTATTAAATAATTAATGTTTTCTTATCAGTATAATTGTGTTCTATCTCATGGTACAGTTTTCTTCAAAACTTTATGTGTTCATCCTGAATATCCTTTTGCTAAAGTTATTCATCTCCCCCCTCAGTCTCATTTTCCTTATTTTGTGTTTCCTATAGAATTTTTACATTTTCTTTGGTGTCTTAGTCACCTTCACCATTTTGCTCTCGAGGTCTCAAATGATCTCTTCAACCAAGCTCTTACATGGGAACATGATTCTGAAAACTTTAACAGTTATCTTCCCCATTTTCTAACCAGATTTTAGTCTCTCCCTTCATGGGAATTATGGTCTGAAGTTCATAATCTTCTTCCAAAACACTGGTCCGTCCTTGTCTTTCATCACCCTTATTTTCTCAGATATGATGGTGTCTACCTCTCAAAACTAGAATTTTCCATACTTGAACAAAACCCTCTCCCCGTCTTTGATGGCAATTTTAACTATGCTGCAAAAGTTAGGTCTATCCAGAAACGTCTTTTTGAAAAGAATCAAATTATTCCTGATACCTTATGGTCGTCCATCAATTATGACACTCCCTGGTCTTCTTATCCAAAACCTTATCTTGATAACCTTTCCCAAGCTCAAGACCAGTATGTTAGCTCATTGCTTACCCACTTTTCCTCTTCCTAAGAAAAATCTCCTCCACTGTGGTTTTACCCGGACACTCAACCAGAAACATGGCAACAAGAAGATATTGATGCTGCTAAAGCAAGATATGAAAAGGACAAGCAGCATGGCAACAGAAGAAAGAAAAAAGATAAAGCAGGTCTCAGTTCCCCAGACATTGACCACTTTGCCATTGTATCTTTAGCAGATGATCACTCTCCCACTTTTGATCCGTCTTTTTGTCCAGACTGTACTACCACCTCAACATGCTCAAGACATGAAGAATACATGCATCGCACTTGGCCTTGTCACATCTGTGGTGCAACATAATCTGATGATAAAGATCACAATAATTGCAATTTGTCATTTTCTGACTAATAATTGTATGATACTATTGCCAGATGACTTCATCATTGCAATCACTATTCTCAGATTCCTCTCAATTCAAAAAGCAAGCGTGGGTCCTATATGTTTGTAATTATTAAAGTATGCCTAGTCAAAATCATGCTTTAACTTTAATTATTATGTTTGTCATAATTAAAGTTTGTAATTATGTCTGATGTTTTATTTTTCTCATTGCGATATGTTGTCAGCAATGATGTCAGTCTGTTTGTCTTGTATTCTAGCCATTCTCCTATAAGATGGCTTCTCTTCCTCAGTTGTAATCAGAACGAAGTAGAACAAATAAAAAATACTATGTTTTGTGGCTAAACTTCTCTTGTCTGTCTGAAACAACTAGAAGTTACAAAGATGAGGGATCCTATGTATTGATAAGGAAAGAACCTACCTGGTTCTTTGTCTTTGTTCTCTCTTTCGAGTATCTTGGTATTAATCCAGTGAATCCTCCAGTGATGAGGTTATCTCTGGAAATGGAAAGAAGTGGAAAGAGGCCAGCCTGAGAGTAAGTCCCGTTTGAGCCAGGAGGGCGTTTAGGGCAGCAAGGATACTGGTACTCCGATGAGTTTCCGAGGAGTTTCTCTAGGTGCTTAGTCCCGTGATGGTTCCAGATTAGCATTGAGAAACAAGAGAGAGAGAACAGGGATAAAGGATTGGGTATTCCGCCCTATTTGGTATCAGAGCAGGACATCAAACTTATAAGAAAATGGTTTGATTTTAAATTTTCAATTGCATAGTAATAATTGGATGTTTTTGTAATATAAAATGGGTGAAAAGAAAAAAATTCGGGTGACCAACATGCCTGTAATTTTAATATTGTAAGACATGACTTTAGCAATCAGGTTTATTATATTGATTAAAACATACCTCGTTCGTTCATGGATTGTTAAACTATATTTGTGGTAAAAGAAGATGATCTGAAGTGTTAAATAGCAATTAACATTAGTGACTTTCGTTGACTATTTTAAATAAAAGGTGATTTTTTTTTTAATCCTACTAAATTTTGGTTTGAACATATACTACTTTAAAATTTAGGGGAAGCTGTACAAATTTACTCTTGACATTGGGTCCAATTGCAGCGGGACATTATTTAAATAAAAGTTGAAATAGAACTCACATTAACAACTTCATGTTTAGTTAAGTATTATTATTATTTTTTTTTTAAAAAAAAGGTACTAAGGTATTATAACTCATAGTTAGGACAGTCTTGCCAAAATAACTATGAAAGACATGAAGGTCTAAATTGTAGAAAAGGACTGTGATTTGGTTATGATGAAAGTTCATTAAGGTAGTAGGAGTATTCTCACATAATTGAAATGTGAAAGAAAGCAGTAGTACAAATACTGATACTGTCTTTTATTAAGATAAAACATAGAGTTTTGTTTAATCCTTCCTCGAACTAGGGTTTAAAATCAACCCCAAACATGCCTCAAACTTATTCAGTTTAGTTTAATCCTACCTCATATGAAGTGGGGTGGGGCAAGTCCCCTCAAGTTTGGATTTTTTAACATCCCTTTTCATTTTCAGAAAGGCACGCATGAGGTAGAAATACTCATAATATCTAGTCAATAAATTTAAATTTCTTTAATGGTAATGGGTCATATCCTCATGATTGTCGTCTTAACTGTAGGCAACCGTGGTTTAAAATCAACCCCAAACCTACCTTAAATCCATTCAGTTTACTTTAATCCTTCCTCATTTGGAGCTGGAGGGGAGCGCAAGTACCCGTAAGTTTGGGTTTTTTGATATCCCTATTCATTTTTAGAAAGGCTTGATGAAAAAATATTCACAATTTTTGATCAATAAATTTGAATTTCTTTTATGGCTGTGGGTCACATTTCATGACTGCTACCTTAATTGTATTTGGTCAGCAAGCAAGCACAGGTTGGCTGGAGTCCTAATGTCATTAGGTTTTGACTTATAAATGCTTAATTGGCTTATTTTAATAATAAAAATGTTTATTTTACTAATAAAAAATGCTTAATGGGAGAATTTTTTTTTTTTGAGTACAAGAATTGCATCTGGGACTGACCCAGGGAACAACCGGGACCGACCGAGATAGAACACTAATAGTACAGTCCGGAGAACGACTCCCAATTGGGAGGGATCCGCCCACACAGGAGTGGGGAAGAGACCCACACGAAGGTGGGGGAGCAACCCACATGAAAGTGAGGGGTCAACCCACACTGAATGGTGGGAGACAAGTATATTTATATATATTATAATATTATTATATGAATATATTATATTATTTTTATATTATTATACCTTTGCTTTGGATGTGGTGGGAGTAGAACCCACGCCTACACACGCAGCGTGGGGGCTGCTGGTGCCAACGGCGCCAGCAGCCAAATCTGCTTAATGGGAGAAATTGCTCCTACCAACTTTTAACCGAGAGGAAAATGCTCTTACCCCCAACTTTTAACCTACTATTATTAATTTTATTGATTATTTATTTATTTTAAGTTTACCAAGGTACATTAGAAGTCAATTTATTATTTTATAAAGATAAAATCATTCTTTAATATATTAAAATATCAACTAAGACTCTTTTTGGTTTAAAAATACAAATGCTAAACATTTATATATATATATTTAATTGAATTGAAAAATATACACTCAAAGATATTTATGCATAAACATAGCAAGTGTAGGCATTTTTAATCAGATATTCTAAACCATTAATAAAAATAATGTAATTGGTGAAGAGAATCAGTAATTAGTCTTTAGAAAGTTAGAATCTTTCAATCAATATATATATATATATTTTTTTTTTCTATATAACTCTAATTGGTCAAATATTTGTCGGGATCTAACGAAATTAACTATTGCAAACACGGTTCAAAGTACTGCTCTCACTACAATGGAAAAAGTCTTCTCATCCTTTGCAATTTAATAAATAAAAGTAGAGCTTGAATCTCTATCACAAACATGAAGGGAAATTGCTCAATCACCTTGCTAGAAATGGATGTGCATAATTTTTCAACATTTAAAGCATGTCTAATGGAAGTCTAAGCAAATAAATATAAAAATAGTATAATAATAGGGTGTATCCAAACCTCAATACAAGCTAACAAAAGAATAATAAAGGGATGTTTGTTTTTTCTTTAATAAGTCTTTTTATTTAAAAATTAATTTAAGTAATTTTAATTAATTTATTTTTTACTTATATCTTAATTAATCAATAAAATATCTTATTTAAAAAGTTAAAATTTCTCACTTGTAATTTAATAAAAAGGTCTTTTATTGATAAATTCACATTAACTTCCTAAATTATCCTTCTATCATTATATTATTATCAATCTATTATTATATTATTACCAAAATGTCCCTAATCAAAGCAATTTACAATTGTAGTCAAACCCTAACCCACAATCGAACTCTAATACCGACCGTGTCGCCAATGATCAATTAGTGACCAAAGGCCGAACAATCTTCTCCCTTCATTATTGGGGAGAGGCCTCGTGATGTGATGGGAGAAGGCCTCGCCTCCCTATCATTTGATTTGGAGAGGAGGCTGCGGCCTATTCTGTGTATGCAAGCCATTGATAGACTCCATCCTTTTACGGTCGACCTTCTTCATTCTTTTTTCTTTTTTAATTTTATTTATATTTTATAACATATTTTATTAAAATTTAAATTATTATTTTATAAAAACTTAATATTATATTATTATTATGTTTAATTAATTCAATTGATAATTTAATATATACGCTCATAAGATTAATTTTCATTGAATATAGAATTATATTGAAAGAATATCTAAAAAATAATAACAAAAGGTTGTAAAGGTAAATATAAACTTCCCCCTTTTCCAAATATATATATATATATATATATAAAAACTTCCTCTAAATTATCATTTAAATTATCCCAAAAAAAAAAAAAAAATTATACAATCTCGAATGTTAACACTTATTCAATTCTTTTTTAAATTAAATTATATTAAAATTTAAGTTAAAAAAAATCAAATACCACATAATTCTATTTTACATAAAAGCTTACAAATTAGCTCCAAAATCTCTTAATGGCAGCCCAGTTGTTACAGAGCAGTGATCCCAACTCTAAGCTTGTAGTTATTCTTTTGATGGAAAATGCACCAGTGCATGGTAGCTCTTGCCTGCATGACCAATGGCTGTGACAATGACTGTGCTTTGGATTAACTCTCACAATAAACATCGTTTATTTTTAAAATAATATTTATATTTAAGATGTAAATTAACAATTAAAGAAACGAATAAAAAAATTATTTATTTTTTAAAAACGTAAAACTTTGCATATTAATACATTAAAAGAATATACATAATATTATGTTAACATGACAATCGTCTAATGCTTTAATGAAATTTTGATGTCATGAGTAGTAAATCACCCATCAAATATAAAAATTTCGGTGGATTTGAATTTCTTTTATGGCTGTCGGTCATATCCTGCTGATTACTCTTTTATACATTTTCCACAAAGCAAACACTGGTAGAAAACTTCATTGGTTTTTTTATTTTAGTCATATTAGTCAGCTGGGATGAAGTCATTCTTTATTGGTTTTTTTTTTTTTAATTTTCAAAAGAAAAACAGTCATAATTTCATTGAATAGATGATGACAGTGGTGCAAGACTTGACTCAAGTCTGCAATCTTGAAAAAATTTCTAAAAACCAGTAGGATGCTGGTTATATTAATATGCAGAGAGTGGTTTGTAAATTATCATCCAAGGCACAACCAACAAACATGGAAGAAAACTTAAACTTGCAAAACCTTTTCTTTGTAACGTTTTTTTATCGTGCCCTTGGTTTGGCAGTATCGTTAGAGTTTTCTAAGTTTCTGAAAGTGGAAAGAATGGGACCCCGTGAGATGGTTTGTATCTATGTATAGTTCAAACAAATTTTTTAAGTTTCTGAATTCTTAAGGAATGGAACCTAAAAGTGAATTGTTATAGAGATACAACACAGTTAGGTTGGTAAGATTGCCAAATGAAGCAGGAATTGGATCTTGTAAATTGTTTTTACACAAATCAAGATCATTAAGTGACCTTAAAAAGCCTACTTCTCTAGTAATTGAGCCATTTAATTGAGTTTTGACAAGATGCGGGACTTGAAGACTTTTAAATGACCAATTTTAGGTTGGATCTCTCCAAAGAATTGGTTAGTAGATAAATCAAGGTAAATGAGTTTGGAAAGTTTGCAATTTGAGCTGGAATGATACCAAAGAATGAATTCATAGCAAGATCAATGTATGCAAGATTAGGAAAAGATGAGAATGAAAACTCGCGAATTGTACCATTCAAAATGAAACTGGTAATTTTTATTTTGACAACACTGCCAACTGGATTGCATGTAATTCCAAACTAAGTGCATGGTTCTGTGCTTGGTTTTGAGTTGGATGCATTCGACAATTTTCTTTCCAGTCCATTTCCCCATGAAATTGAAAATTTGAAGTCTCTTGTTACACTGAGCTTTTCTAAAAATAATATTTCTGGTTCTATTCCTACATTGTTTGGTGGTCTGATAAACTTCAGTTTTCTTCATCTCTAAGAAATTCAACTTTCAGGTTACATTCCTAGAGAGTTAGGAAACTTGGTATCTCCCATTGTCCTATAGTTGAGTGACAATCAATTGAATGGTTCAATTCGTGCTTCCTTTGGTAATTTGATTAATTTAGAATATCTTTTTCTCAATAACAGCAAACTTTTTGGTTCTATTCCTCCAAATGTAGGAAACCTTCTCCAATTGATCGTTTTGGAAATCAACCAAAACCAACTTTCTGGTTCCCTACCCTAAGACATTTGCCAAGGTGCAATGTTACAAAAATCGCTAACTACTAATCGATCGACGAGGCAGCGATTAACGATTTATCGATTATTCGGCTAGTAATCAGCGAGTATTGTTTTGGGAAAAAATTTATTATTTTTTAAAACTGATAGCATAAACTGATATTTTTTTTAAACATCAGAGATCAAAATTTAGATATTTATATGATTTTATCAAATCTTAGGGGTTTTTATAATTTACCGTACTATATATATTTATATATGTTTGTTTACTAGTGCACCTGCCTTCAGCACTCTCTCTCTCTCTCTCTAAAACACAACCAATGCTTCCTTCTTCTTTTTCTTTTCCTCTTTTATCATCTTTTCATCTTTTTCGTTGAACTGCCACACTTTCTCCACCATCGTTTGAGTCCTTCCTCCGTACTGTTGAACTAGTTACCTTCTTCTTCTTCTTCTCCCCTTCTTCTTCTTCCATTCTTCTTTTTCTTCTTCTCATTTTCTTCTAGCTAGGTACGAGGCTTGTTGGATCTACCGTCGTCGATATGACATCAGTCAGCGATTCGTCGCCCGATTCAATCGATTGACTAGTCTGTTTGATTTTGGTCACCAATCTTACCCTTATTGAACCGATAGCATACTGGTCAGCGTTTTATTGTTAGAAAATTGCCAAATTTTGACGATTTTAGCAACAACACCAAGGTGGATCGCTTCAAAATTTGAAAATAAATAACTGTTTCACAAGTCTGATCCTTAGAAGTTTGAAAAACTGCATAAGCTTGTTTAGAGTCTGTTTAGATGGAAACTAACTCATTGGGAATATTAACAAAGACTTCGATGTCTACCCAAACCTGATTTATCTAAACCTAAGCTATAACAATTTGCATAGTGAAATTTTATCCAATTGGGGCAAACGTCCAAATTTGGATACCTTGCATGTTGCAAGGAGCAATATTTCTAGACATATACCACTTGAAATCAGTAATGCAGCAAAGCTAGAAGCCTTGGATCCTTCTTCCAATCATTTAGTTAGGCATATTCTAAAGGAGTTGGGAAATTTGACCAAAATTTCTAAGGTGCTCAACTTGAGCAACAATCAATTTTCCGATGGTATACCTTTGGAATTCAAGTTACTAACGAAGCTTGAGCAGTTGGACTTGTCCAAAAATCATCTAAGCCAATCAATGCAATACATTGCAATACTTGAACTTGAGCAACAATAAATTTAGCCAAGAAATTCCAAGCCAGTTGGAGAAGTTAGTTCAACTCTCCCAGCTAGATTTGAGTCATAACTCTCTCAGAGGAGAGATACCATCAAAATAAGTGAAATAGCTATTGAATTTCTCTCACAATTGTCTTTCTGGTTTTCTTCCAAACAATTTCGAAGACATGTGTGGCCTGAAGTATATTGACATTTCTTACAATGATTTGAAGTGTCCTTTTCCTGATAGCCAAGCATTTAAAAATGCTTCCATAGAAACGCTATAGCTGAACAAAGGCTTGTGTGACAACATTACAGGACTACCATCATGCATTATTCCTTCTATCGAATACAATAAAAAATGGGTGTTTTCAAGCGTTTTCCCTATTTTTGGGCTCTTTTGCTTTCATTTGCATTATTTGGAATTTACTTCATTTTGCAAAAGAGAAAGAAGAATCCTAATTCAACCAAAAGTGATGATGAAGTGGAAGAGCTACTCTCCATCTCAAACTTTGATGGAAGACTTTTGTACAAGAAAATCATAAGAGCAACCAACAATTTTGATGAGTGCATTGCATTGGCAAGGAAAGATATGGAAGTGTCTACAAGACTAAGCTTTCGTTAGCTACCATAGTAGCTATGAAGATACCCAGGGCCATTCTAGTGGGGAAAAGCCTTTTCAAAAGGAGTTTTTAAATGAAATAAAGGCATTAACAGAAATTCGACACCTAACTTTGTGAAATTTTATGGATTCTGTTTGAATGCACTACATTTGTTTTTGGTTTATGAGTTTCTTGAGAAGGGAAGCTTGGTCACCTTCCTTGATGACTAAGAAAAAGTAAGGAATTAGATTGGCTTAAGCGGTTGAACATAATTAAGAGTGTGGCTCATGCCTTCTCTTATATGCACCATGATTGTTCACCACCAATATTTCATCAAGACATATTAAGTAAACATATCTTGTTGGATCAAGAATATCAAGCTCATCTTTCAGACTTTGGAACTGCCAAGCTTCTTAAACTAGATACTTCAAGTTGGATTGAAGTTGCTGCCACTTATGGATATATTACACCAAGTAATTTAATATCTTGAAGATTTTTTTTTAAAAAAAAAAAAATTAAAACAAATATCACATTATATTTAAATGATCACAAATTTTCCTTTCTTCTAGAGCTTGTATATACAATGAAGGTAGCAGAAAAATGTGATGTATATAGTTTTGGGGTATTGGCAGTAGAAGTGACTAAAGAAAATCATCCAGATGATCTCATCCTGGTGTTATCCTCTGCATTGACCGGAGAAAACATGCTGCTGAAAGATGTTTTGGATCAACGCATCTCACACCCTCTACCCAATGTTCAGGATGACGTGAGAAAAGTTTTGAACGTTGCAATTGCTTGCTTAAATGGCAATCCAGAATCTAGGCCAAGCATGAACGTGATCGTTACTCTGTTATCAACCTAGTCAACAATAATCTCTGAACTATGAAGTGCTACTAGTATGTGTCTTACGCTTCATGTTTTATCGAAGCTGTTTTCTAAGTGCTTATGAAATGAATCATGGAATTGATGTCCTTTTACGTATTTTATCTTATCTGATCATAAACATATTCAACCAAGATTGATATATTGTGGCATGTAGAAATATTTATTGAGATATACTCAAACTTATATAATGGTATGATGGAGAAATTAAAAATAGAAGAAAGTCCGAAATAATAAAGATTTTTCAAATTTAATTAATTATCTGGATTTGTTCTTCGGTTGTTTGAATGGTAAAATAAAATAAATAATAATAACAATAATAGCTAGGCGCAGGCCCTTATCTTGAAAACTTACGTGAAGATTATTGTGCTATTAGTTGGTCTTGACCGGAATATAATGGGTGTGCTTAGTGATATCACTCCATGTAATGTATTTGTGGTTATGATTGTATGTGTTTATTTAAGGTAAATTAATTCATAATGAGAGAGAAAACTATAGGTCCCACACAATTTGACATTGTGTAAGGGGTTGTATTCCCCCCACCCCCTTAAAACTCTCAATCGGATTCCCTTTTTCTTTTGTACTCCTATTTGAAAAAAAAAAAAAAAGAAAGAAGACAAAATTGAAAATAAACAAAAAGTGGGAAAAAAAAAACTATTTTATATTTATGAATGGTATAGTAGATAACATTGAATTATTATAAAAAGAATAGTTTAATAAGTATAATATATAATAATGAAATTACATATTTCTTGATGAAAAAAAAAAATCTACATAATTTCATTTCAAAGATGCTTATGGAATACATAATTTTAATTAAATATATTTTTGTAACTTGTAAACAATCAATTTCGATTACAAATTAAAATAAATATCTCATAGGAATATTGTTGATTTCGATTACCATTCTTGTAATTGAAAAATAACTTATTTTGATTTCAATACATTAATTTGATTTTAGACTTATCCGATTTTAGATTATTTTGATTTCAAATCATTCAATTACGTGCAAGTAAATACACTATTAGACTGATGCTTAACAATCCACTAAAAATCTTTTTATACTCAATTTTTTCGAGAATTTTGTTAATGCCAGTTTTAATTTTATTTAAAACTATTGAGTAGGACAAAAGAAGAAAAAATTCTAAAGACATTACAAATTATTTTCTCAAAATCCAATGTTATTTTTTCTTCTTTTGCAATCACAAACTCTAAAAAAACATCTATTTAATTCTTTTTCTCAATTGTTTAATGTTTTCTTTGATTCCAAAGTGATTGAAATTATATGCAATCAAATGCAAACTCTAAATGATAAATAATTACCATTAACAAATTATAATGAATAAACAAGTTTTCGATTAGTTTTGCTTGCAATTTTTTTGTTGAACCTTAAGAATTTTAAACTATATGTCGTGTAGAAATTTTACAATATATGGTTTAATATTACATCCCCTAGCTAAATTAAAAAAATAATAATAATCAAAAGTAATGACGAATAATATTAGGGAAAATGGATAAAATGACCCATTTGGTAAGGTCAACTTCAAAAATAACCTTTTATTTTTTTATTGATTAAAAAAGATATTGAATGGACAAAAATACTCTTAATGAAATGAGAGTAAAAAGCTGAAATTAACCTATTTGGTTAAATTGTTTGCTGTGCAGCTCTCCTCCCTCATTATTTTGCTATGTAACTGTCCTCCCGCCGGTGTTGTTTTGCTGTGCAGCTCTTCTCCCGCTGATTGCAACCTTCCATTTTGTCACTTCCCACACCCCACTCGATCGTCTTACTTCTCCTCCCGCATTGTTTTGTTGTGCCGCTGTCATCCCACCAGCGTTGTTTTGCTGTACAGCTCCTCCCACCAATTGCAACCTTCCATTTTGTCACTTTCCACACCTCACTCGATCGTCTTACTTTCCACATCTTACTCTTTTCTCACTTCCCACACCCAAAGTCTCTTCTCTCTTCCCACGAACAACAAAAGGAGTGAGTGAGTTGTGCAAAAATCTCACTTCCCGTAGTCAACCAACCTCTCTTCTGACTTCCTTTAGCCAACCTTTCTTCTGTCTTCCCTTGCTTAAGAAAGGAATGAGTGAAAAAACTACCCACAGCTATCGCTATTCTTCTGTACAGGTGTACTATATTTGACTAATTTTAGTTGTTTTGGGTATGTGAAAATGGTAACATGAACCAAGATCAGGGTATTGAAAGTGGGTTCCCTTTGTTTTAATTTTGCAATCTCACTTCCCACAACCATGGAGAATGTTGACTTTGTTTTGAAATTTGTGTTTCTTAGGGGTCGGGATTCCCAACCTTTAGTTTGGGATTTCCAACTTAGAAGTTGGGAATTCCGACCGAAAGGTTGGGATTCCCCAATCCGAAGATTGGAATTTTCAACTTTTCAGTTGAGATTCTTAACAGGGCGGGACCTAGGTTGGAATTCCCAACCCGAAAGTTAGGAATCTCAACCTAAAGGTTTGGACCTCCAAACCAAAAGGATAGGAGGTCCAAACCTTTAGGTTGGGATTCCTAACTTTCAAGTTTGGAATCTCACCATAGATCCCTCCTTGTTAGGAATCTCAATCGAAAAGTTAGAAATCTCAATCTTTGGGTTAGAGAATCCCAACCTTTCGGTTGGGATTCTCAACTTTCAGGTTGGGAATCTCGACCCCTAAGAAACACAATCCCACCCCTAGAAATCCCAATCTTGAAGTTGAGAATCCCAACCTAAAGGTTGAGAATAGGGTGGGATTCCCAACCCACAGGTTACTTCGCAACCTTCGACGGGATCTAAGGCTGGTTGAGAATCTCATTCTATTCCCAACCTAAAAGTTAGGATTTCCAACTTCAAGGTTGCGACTTTAGTTTTGATTCTCAACCCGCGGGTTATTTCTCTACCTCCGACGGTGACTAGGGTGGGATTTCCAACTCTGAGGTTGGGATTTCAAACCTAAAGGTTGGGAATCCAAGTTGGGAATCCCACCCTAGATCCTGTCGGAGGTTGGTAATTCATGACCCTGGGTTGGGATCGGTTGGGATTCTCAACCCTCAAGTTGGGAATCACATCCCTTGGGTTGGGAATCTCATCCCCGATAGTTACACAGATTCCCAACCAGTTGCAATTCCCAATCCAAAGGTTGGGAATCTCAACCCTGAGATTGGGAATTGAGTACCTAGGTTGGGAATTGAGTATTCTTTTATGTACTTCCAATAATTCTTGGTAATGGATGTTAAAATCCTTCCGATTGGGAGTACCTAAGTTGGATAATGTAGGTTGGGGTTATCATTTTCATTTTCCTTTTCTTTTTATTTTCCGTTTCATGTTCATATTTTCATTGTTTAATTTATTAGCCTAATTTTCTAACTGAATTATATTGTGAATGTCAGTAAGAGGGTAAGAAAGGCCCTTAGCAACCTACTGCTGAGGTTCTAGCCTAAGAGACAAGCAGACTTTTTGTATATAAATATGTTTCAAAAAGAGTAGCTAATCTTGATTAAACCCTTTTCATCCTTGATTGTTATATTTCTCATTCCATATATATGTGTATGTGTGTGCATGCGCGCACATGCATATATACGCATATTCAAAGCTTATCCTTATCACCCTTTCATTCAACTGTCTAATGTATAAATGGCATTAACATAACTCTTAGGTTATAAAACAATTAACTTCACAACACAAATCAGACGATTGCACTAAATTGCCAAGCGACAAGCTGATAAATTAAATTAGGTCATGAAATATGTACAAGTGCTTGTTCCTCTTTATTATCATTACTTTTTAAATTTCCAACATCACTTTTGTTGTTGCACCAGCACAAATTTTTATTGACTATGTGCACTGTTTAAATGATTTTGTTCGCTTTTAACCATTGCATCAATATTTATTCAATGAAATCAATATAATGACTTTGATTAGATTGATAAATGTGTCCTATAAACCAAATAGAAGCAGAAATGATCATTTTAAAACTTGCTTCATAAAATGTACTTATCCAAAATCAACTCATTATGAAATGGAATTAAAACTGTTCGTGCATCAAATGATCACATAATGCAAGTGTATGTACAATACAGTCCTCGGCAATATGTTTTGGGAGTTGTTGCTCTTTCTGTTGTCTCTCCCTCCTCTTCTCAGCGCTTTCCTTTCCTTGTGGGAGTTTGGCGGGAGGCAAAGGGCACACATGACCTCATTGTGCATGGTCATTTTTCTTAAAGCAATCCTACCCTTGAATGCATATATTTTTCTAGGCATATATCAAAAGATATTAGCAATTCCTTATCTACTTAAGGTCTAAGTAGATGCTTATAAAGGCCTGAGAGCAACAAGCTTGGCTTTTGTTACAACTTTAATTGAAACTACAAAAATTTATCAGACAAGATATAGACCTCCTATCTCCAGCCAATGATGTTTGCTTTTGTTTCTAGTCAAACAGTACAAGCAATTACAAAACCCAAAAATAGCCTTAGTAATTATACAAAGATGCAATTGTTAAACGGATTATTAATTAACAAGGTAGGAAAAAATGAAATCCAAATATGAAACCAACCATCAAATCATTTTTCTTAGCGTCAACTTCAGAAGCTGGGGCACTGACTTGATCAGTCATAGTTGTGTCCTGTGAGTTAGACTGCTATCCATTTTCCTTTTCCGGCTTACTAGCCTCCTCTGCTACTTTTTTAGCTACTACTTCTTGCCTGGCCCTTTTCTCTTCCATTGAAACTCTAAGAGCAAGGGCTAACTCAGAATCTAGGTTGGGATCCACACCAAACTCGAAACCAGAGACACCACCAACTGCTGCAAAACCACTTCCACCTTCACCATCCCCAGTGAATATAGGCGTACTGCAATGGCAAAGGCAATGTTTAACTTAAATCAAAACATCACAATAAACTCAACTACTCTACTACCATGCAAAATAAAAGCACCAAACTAAAGCAAAACTACTTACCTTAAAAGAACATCAGAAAGGGCATTTGGACTAGGAGGAACATGAACAATATGACTGCTATCATTATTGTTCACAGCAACAAGAAGTGCTTCCAGTTTCTCTAGCTTACCATCGTCTTGTTCACCAAACTTGACAATGTTAAGTGACACACTATTTTTTTTCAACTTCCTTTCAATCATCTCCAACAACTTCTTTTCATGTTTGATAGGACTTCAAACAAACAACTTTAATAAGCAACAATGAAATTTTAACATGGAAATGGTAGAAAGATAATAGATAAAAAGCCAAAGTAGAACACACCTTCCAGCAAATACAATAATTCTTCGTATCTGCTTTTTATTTTGGTGATGTTTAAAAGCCAGTTGAGCCACCTAGATCTAAGTAGCAAGACTCATCTCACCACTTATTTCTAGACCTACATATAGAAAACGAAAAAAATAAAATAAAACCTAATAGCTGAAGGCAAAAGTTTAACCCTTTAAACTAAATGAGAATTAGTCGTCAGAGATTACCACCATAGAAAAAGAAGAAATTGACAGTATCAACTTCTCGTAACCATTTCAGAGAACTCAACAATATTGTTGAGAATACCAATAATTTATGGCACATAAATAACACTATTTACCAATCCATAATATAGTACAATAAGCAATGAGTTAAACCAACTAGCCCCCAACACATACACAAAAGTATCCAACTACCATCCAAAACACATACAAAATAATAAGACCAAAAACTCATTTCCAAATAAGTTGGAAGAAAACCATAAATAGTCTCATCCCTCAAAAGGTCAAAAAACTATCCTACGCATGTTTGAAATCACGTCCAAAGAGAAAAGATACAATTTCCAACATCTAGACAACATTTTTTCCACCTAAACTCAGACAGCTGTACAACCAGCATATATCACTTCTCCAATCCCTCTGAATTTCCGTTTCAACACCATTTGCATACAATAAAACACAAAGGCACACATTTCTCCATATCTCCCATCCACACATATTTATCGTCAATAACCAAAAACTAGCTTCAATCTTCAACAAAGAAATTGAAACCAAAAAAGCATGTTTAAAACAATTCACTGTGCATGCAAGCCAAGATCTTGCCAAGATCACTAGTAGGCGTGACCAAAATGCAAACCCTTTTCCCTGCCATTATCATAACTCCCATCATATTCTCTGAATTCAACTGTTCCACACATAAACAAACACACATTCACTCATTCAATACCCATAACACCCTTACTATCAACTAAAACCCTAAAACAACATATCAAGAAAGTCCAAAAGCAACCAACTTTAAACCAAACACTATCAAAACAAACTTACAAACACACAAACTCAATCCAAAGAACCCAACTTTACACATAATTCAACACAACTACCAATCACTTCAAACCCACGTAAAAAAAGTAAACAAGAAAACCTGTGTTTTGGCACCACAAATGAGATTGACAGCTTCTACTTGAGCTTCGAATCTACTTAGAAAGTAATCTCCATTTCACATCCACTCAAAGTTGTCAATACAGATCATTGTAGCCTGCAAAGTTCACATTTTTACAAAAGTTGACAAGTTGATAAAGGTACAATTTTGACAAGCGAAGTGAGCATGAAATCTAAATCAGAAAAAAACCCTTTTGGAGGAAGACCACTTACTTCGAGAACCATTGTTGGTTCTGGTTTTGGGTGAGAAGAGAAGCAAAAAGTCCAGAGAGAATGTTATGTGCGTGTGTGTTTATTGTTTTTACAAGAAGATGCAAGCTTTTGTTTGTTTCTTCACTTGCATTAAAAGTGCGTTTGTAGTGATCTCATGTGACCAAGCTTGTTTTTGCTACACAGATTTCAACAATTTTCGAATTTTTCTTGATGTCAATATAGGAACTAGAGATTAATTATATCATATAACACATGTTTAAGTACTGCAGAAAATTACATGCATTGAATTTTGTCAGCATGGTCCATGACGTAATCAAATTCTCAGAAAAACTTGTTAGCTTATTCCCCTGCATTGGATAGAAAGATCTTTTAATTTTTATTTAAAGATAGTTTTCATTTTGAGTCCAAGTACATAAATCACAATTGGCTAGCAATAAAATGAAGAGAAAATTTTAAGTAGTCAGGAGGTAGAAATCTATTAGAAGAGATCTCAGCAATACCTCCAAATCTAGTTTGGTTAATTTTGAACAGTTTGCGAGATCTTCTGGTAAGCTGGTTAAAAGATTATTTGATGCCTGAGGGAAATGACATAGCACATTGTCACAAACCAAACAGAGAATGTCAGTGAACAAACAACGGCTGCAAAGCTTTACGATGGATATGTCTTTAATAACATTAATACCATATGTGCCGTCATCATCTCTTCTGCAATAGCGATGCAATAATAAGTCCCTTCGTTTCATCCCCGTGCATAATAATTCTTCAGTAAGCATGTAATATAAAGATATTTTCATTTAAAATGGTTCTGAACCTGACCAAGGTAACCAATCATTGTACAACTACATGTAAACAACATCAGTATGACCATCCAAGTGCTCAATCACGCTGCCCCTATAAAAACAGAAGTCCTATCTACAAGTAAGGCATAGGTCAACCTCTGATGTGAGAAGAGTCCATTATCAGAAAAGAAAAAAGTTAAACTCGATAGGAGATACATTACTTGTACTCTTATTTGACAAACATCACAATATATAAGAGTAGCGAAAATGAATCGTCTCATTTAAAATGGCAACTGATCTGTAGTAAGCCAATAAATATTAGAACTCAACAACTTAATGTCATATGATAAGGCATATATTGGAAGCATACAGGGAAGCCACATTGGCTAATACAAAGACATTTTGGCTCTTGCTTAAGGTTTCATAGTGGCAGCACTTCGATTAGGAAAACAATTGACATTCTAGAAATCTTATTCAGATCTTGAGGAACCAAGAGACATAAGAGTCCAAAAGATGGTCTCTGAAGTTTCATCAACCATACTAACTGCCATTATTGCTGGATTATCCTTCCAACGCTGAGAACAGAAAAAGATGTATATTTTCATAACAGAAAATACAAATTACAACCATTATTATGTAATAAAAAAAGCACAGCCTACCCTGCGACAAGATTCCCAATCTTTTGCTTCTTTGAAAAGCCTCAGCCTTGTTATAGTTAACAAGATGTTGAGTATATTTTATGCACTAGGACACTTGGAATGCAGACGAGGAACTCAAGTCTTACCATTTTGACAACCAAAAATTTTCCATGGTGAAGGTGCAATAACATCAGTTGTTGTTGCCTTTACATGAGTGGATGAGCCATGAGTCTAATCTATAGTCTATAGAGTATTTGCGTTGTGACCTTTTGGAACCTTGCAACTTGGAAGACAAAAGGGTTATAAGAACAAAAGAAAAGAATCCAAAATTGTAATCTCAAATCATAAAGGGAGGGACATGGAACTTATAGAAACCACGACCTTATTACATTATGTCTTCATACTAAGTGGTAACATTTTGGAGAACTTATAATATAGAAAATTTTTTCAAAGCAAATACAAGGCAAATAAATATAAAGAACCAAAGAAAATAGCCAAATCTTTAATTTGAAATGGGAGTTTAACATAATTGCTCAGGAAACCATCTCTCTGTCTCTAGATTCCTATAAACCAGGTGTACGGGGCAAATGCTAATGGTAGATATTATCTTCTAGTTGAGGTACACAGGTAGCAATTATAAGCAAAGTGTGTTAAGCATGAGAGTCTCAGTTCATCAAACTACATGCTAAGAGGCAATAACAATACCTTTTACATGGCCATCTCCTTTTAGAAACAACAACAAAATTCTCCAATGAGCATGGTAACTCCTGAATGACATAAAAAATATTGTGAGGCTTCTTCCACCATCAGAAAAAGAAACTAGAAGGTTGTGACTCAACAGTTTGGAACCTTAATTGTAGCATCCTGCATGGCGCAAATCCATCTAGCTGTCTCTTCTCGACTACTTACTCCTAACTGCATAGTTTTAATTTAAAGCTTATGAAGTAGTACATGATAACTTGGCACATGCATATAATTAGAATTAAATAATTTACACACCTTAAGCTACTCATTGTTATTCAAAGTATTGAAAAGAGTGAAAATGAAGAATATTTGCAAATCATGAAACGATTATATAGGAAAAAAATGAGAAAAAACACATCTTTGCAAGGTATAGGAACATGATTGATCCATCACTAAGCAATTCTTGTGTCACACTTTTCTATGAATGCTTTCTCTTCCATTGTCCATAATCCGAATGCTGGAGTCTATTATTGCACTTCTAATGGGCTCTTGACAGAGGCAAAGGAATAGTTTTGGTTAGTCTAAATACAACCTCAAATCATATCAACACATTATGCTCTACTATTGAACAAATTTAATAACATTTAAAAACAACAAAATTTAACAAAGCCAACACAATGTACAACATTTCTTCCCAACAAAATTTTGTATATCTGTATTTCTTTCTTTCTTCCAACTAGGAGTTATGAGCCGGAAAATCACATACAACAAATGAAACAATATAAAAAGAAGATAAAATAAACACATTATGCAAAAGAATATATATGACAACATTTGATCCTCCAAACATCAAACAAGTTATGACAATTATACATGGAAAAAACAAAAACAATGAAGTAGAACAAAATAAAACAAAATTCAACAAAACGTGTGAATCTTATGGCCATAGCCAAAAAAAAAAAAAAAAAAAAAGAAGAAGAAGAGAAAATAAAGGATGTATAAGAACAAAATAAGAGGAAGAAGAAAAGAGAAGAGGAAGACCTCACCTGCCGGTGAACCACCGTTGATAGCATTGTGGTGGAGAAAGGCTGATATATCTCTAATGGTTGAGAATCGATAGTGAGAGAGGAAGACTGATGGGTGGGTTGAGTTTTCAATGTTTTTCGGTGGGTTTGATCAGTGGTGGGTGGAGGTGTGACGATGAGGTCAAACGATGGGGAGGTGTGAGGGTAAGGTAGGATTCCTAGAGAGAGAATGAGAGAAAAATATTTGGTAGAGAGAGTGACAAGCTTGGTGAATGTGATAGACAACAGGGGTGGGTTAGTGCTAATTGGTAGAGTAATCAAGGGTGTTTTTGTCCAAAAAAAGTCAATCTGAAATGATTTACACAAAAAAAAAGTTATTTTCCAATTGGGTCATCAGAAAAAAGGTTAGTTTTGGTTAAAACCCATAATATTAAATAAACATGAACTGTCTTTAAAAGATTAATTAATTAATTTTTTTTTTTTAGGAAAAATTCACCAATGGTAGAGGAAGGTTGATCAATCCTAAAGGTTCAACCAAATCACTTCTAAATTCACATAAGGGTTTAGGTGATGGCTTTAACTGGTTCAAAACATAACCAATATGCTTGTAAGCCTCTTTGTAAATCATGTCAATTGAACTCCCATTGTCAACATTTATGTTACTAATAGTCGAATTAATAACTATGACATCATTGTGATAATAGTGTAACCCTATTACATCTACCGTAGAAAACATAAGAAGCTCTAAGCTTGTCCTTGCTTGCTGTGGAGAGGATGTTGGTTCTCTTACTGGTGCTCGTTGTGAAGAAGATTTGCATCTTGAGAGAGATTTTACTGCTTCCTAGCATCCACTGGTGGAGGTGCTTATGGCCTTTAGGTAAACTCCTCAACCATTTTTGTTAGTGTTTGTAAAGTGACTTCCACCATAACCTATCATTCCATCATGTTTGTGAGAGTTGAAACCTCCGTCTGTCTAGTAGGTGTGTTACTAGGAGGCAAATTACGCATAGCTCTCTCTTGTTGGCTTGCCACGAATGGTGTTTATAGCATGGAATTCATCCCTTCCTCAATGTTCGGGAGTCCGCCTAATCAGCCACTCCAATGAGGGGGTCCTCCATGCGAAAGAGAACTCCTAGCCATGGGTTTTCAAAAATCTACTATTTTTGTAGAGAATGAAGAAGAATTGAACGAAATCGAGGGGCTTTGTAAAGGCCATTCCTCTAGCACCAAAATTAGTTCAACATCCAATTTAATGTAAATTGAGTGAATTGAATAAAATAAAAGGGGTGATATGGAATAAAGATTAAGCATTAAAGACGAAAGAGAAAAGAGACTAGACCTTTAACATGATTCTGTTGTAAGTGATGAAGCCTACATCCGTACAATTATGCTGTTACTATGAGAAAATTACGGTTTGAACAAATCTTGTCAAAGATTGGGGGTCTCCTTTCTCATGAATGAAAAACCCTTTTTATAGTGTTAAGGTTTTTTGTTTACATAAGATTGGATTACTAAAATATAGGAAAAACTAAGATTTCTTTCATATATTACATCAGACTATACTAGATACATAGATATCGAAATTACGATTATGAAAATTTCTTAGTTGAAGTTATTTCCTATTTTTCGGTTCTCATCTAATAAGGAAGTTTCTTGATTTCATGCTACTTGAGCTACTATAGGGACGAGCTGCTCTATTGCAAGCTTCTCGTTTTGAGCCGCTATGTTTCTTGCTACTTAGGGTTTTAGCCTTTGTGATACTCTATTGATGTGGCATGCAATGACGTGGCCATTGTTCCAGGCTTCATGATCACAAAATTAATATGGTTGGACTTATATTCCTCTTAGGCATATTGGGCCTTTTTTGGGCTTGATGCCCCTTTGTTATTTTTATTCATAATAGAGATTAACATCTTAAATCTCCTTCAATCCATCTTTAGACAATAGAGATGGTTTTCCATTGCTTGGAGATCCAAACAATGAAGATCCATTATCCATCATCTATTATGACAGAGGATGTAAATGGATCTCCATTTTTCTTTTTTTAATAATTTTTAGTTTTTTAATTATGTTTTATAATTTTTTTATCTCTGTAGTCTGATCCACTCTCTCTCTCTCTCTCTTTATTTATATTTGTAATTTAAGTTTTAAAAATTTTCCTTGAATTTTTATGCTATTATATGTTATGTAAATATTTGATTATTTTCTATTAACCCTACATCTGCCTATTTTCGAAATAGGGTTTTAAATCAACCCCAAACCTACCCCAAATCCATTTATTTTAGTTTCATATTCCTACTTCATTTTGAGCGAGGTCAGGCAAGTCCCCGCAAGTTTGGGTTTGAGTAGCGATATTTCCACCTCTTAAAATTTTATAACACCCTTTGTTTGTACATCCCATAAAAACTTTAAAATTTCTTTAATTTGTTTTTAAATTTCACTTGATACCATGATTACCCTTATTGTTTAATTTTATTTTACTCTATTTTATAAGTACAGCCCATCTTTACCTATTTTATTATTTATTTAATTTTATAGTATCAATATTTTTTCAACATTGAGAAAACTTCATCTTCTCCTCTATATATAGATGTCTCTTTCCTTTTGGACCGAAAGAGGAACTTAACCTTTCGTTTTATACTCAAATGTATCTAACACTACAGATCAAAGAATAATTTTGGTCAAGCCACCAATTGGTATGGGAGATTCACGATTGTGAGTTACACTAATTTTGGGTATGTACTATGGCTCAACTATGACTTTTTGTGATATTAATTTTTTTTTTAAATCTATTTAATACTTGAGTTATGTTATCCGTGTGTTCGATGAGTTGTTTGAATGAAGTTTTTTAACACCAAGAAGCCTACACTTATATACAAAAACTTTTCAATACTAAAAATTTCAGTTATGAGATACACTAACCATGTATTCAATGAATAATTTAAATGAAATTTTTTACAATAAGAAGCTTACACTTGTATACAGCAAACTTCTTGGTATTAAAACAATAATTAATTTAAAAGTTACAATTTTCCAACTAATTTCATTCTCGGATTTTGTTTCATTCTTCATACTTCGCAATCAAATTGTATTCCTTAAAACCAATTTGATGTTTAAAAACAACATTTAGAGGAAAAGTTATATGATATTTCAATTAATAATTTATGGGTGTACTTACAAAATATTTATCCTTTTAATAATTTTAATCAAGGATAATATAAAATATTTTTAAAAAAATGCTAGTTCGGGGTGTGCATACAATTTTTTAAGGGTATAAATATTGCCACTGTGGATTTTTTGACATCCCTATTCATTTCTAGAAAGCCTTGATGAAGAAATACTCACAATATTTAGTCAACAAATTTAAATTTCTTCTATGGTTGTGGACCACAACCTCATGACTGCTTTCTTAATGGTATTTGGTAATCAAGCATTACTTAATGGGCTTATTTTGATAATAAAAAATGTTTATTTTACTAATAAAAATGTTTAGTGGGAGAAATTGCTCCCACCCACATAACTTTGAACCCAGGGGAAATTGCTTTTACCCCCATCTTTTAACCTACCATTGATGGTATTGGAATCCACCACCACTAACATTTGTGCAACTTCATAGATTATTTATTTATCAATTTTAAGTTAACCAAAACACATTAGAAGTCAATTTATTATTTTATTAAGATAAAATCATTCTTTAATATATTAAAATATCAAGTAATACTTTTTTTGTTTAAAAATACAAATTCTAAACATTCTAAACATATGTATTTAATTGAATTGAAAAATATAAACACAAAGATACTTATGCATAATCATAGCAAGTTTAGGCATTTTTAATCAGATATTCTAAAACATTAAAAAAAATAATGTAACTGGTGGAAAGAACTAGTAATTTGTCTTTAGAAAGTAAGAATCTTTCAAAGTCGTCGTTAAAAACCGTTGATTGGGGTTTGTGGCACAACTTCCACAATTATTCTAATGTTTGGACAGTGGAGTGTGGATTTTTCTAAGTCGGCAGAGAAAGAAATAAAAATTTATTCTGGTCTTTTACGCGTTTGCTCCATTTAAAGCTGGTCTTTATCCTTTTCATTTTTTTTTTTTTTTCTTTTTGGTTGCAAATTGAGAGCAAGCTGGCGGAGCTTCCTACGAAAGAGCATTGGTTGGTATGTTCGCCTCTGATCATTACTACCATCATCATAGCGGAAGAAACTTGGGCGCATGGGAGAATGTTTCGAGCATAGCCAGTGGCTGTGACAATGATTGTGCTTTGGATTAATTCTCACAATAAAAACCATTTATTTTTGAAATAGCATTTATATTTAAGATATAAATTAATAATTAAAGAAACGAGTAAAAAATTATTTATTTTTTAAAACTGTAAGACTTTATATATCATAAATACATTAAAAGAATAGATATAACATAATATTAATATGACCATCGTCTCATGTTTTAATGAAATTCTGATATCATACGCAGCGAAGCCCCCAACTAATCAAAAAAAAATTTCGGTGAGTATGAATTTCTTTTATGGCTCTCGGTCATTTCCTCATGATTACCATCTTTGATACATTTTCCACAAAGTAAACAGTGGTAAAACTTCATTGGTTTTTAAATTTAGTCATATTAAAAAGGATAAAGTCATTCTTTATTAGTTTTTCTTTTTGGAAAAACAGTCATAATTTCATTGAATGGATGATGACAGTGGTGGAAGACTTTGACTCAAGTCAGCAGTCTCAAAAAAATTTCTTAAAAACCAGTAGGATGCTGGTTATATTAATATGCAAAACGTGGTTTGTAAATTATCATCCAATACACAACCAACAAAATATGGCAGAAAACTTAAACTTGCAAAACCTTTTCTTTGTAATGTTTTTTATCATATTTTCTGGGCTACTAAGCGCTTCTTGTGCTTCTACTGAAGAAGCAAGTTCTCTTCTCAAATGGAAAGCCAGCTTTTCAACGGAAACGCAGTCTCGGCTACCTTCATGGACTTTGCATTCTCGCAATGCATCCAACTCAGAACCATGCACTTGGTTTGGAATTTTATGCAATCCTGTTGGCAGCGTTGTCAAAATAAACATCACCAGTTTCGGTTTGAATGGTACGCTTCACGAGTTTCCATTCTCATCTTTTCCTAATCTTGCATACATTGATCTTGCTATGAATTCACTCTTTGGCACCATTCCACCTCAAATTTCAAACCTTTCCAAACTCATTTACCTTGATTTATCAACTAATCAGTTCTCTGGAGAAATCCCACCTGAAATTGGTCATTTAAAAGATCTTCAAGTCCTCCACCTTGTCAAAACTCAGTTAAATGGCTCAATTCCTAGGGAAATAGGCTTTTTAAGGTCTCTTAATGATCTTGCTTTGTGTAACAATAATTTACAAGGTCCAATTCCTACTTCATTTGGCAATCTTACTGACCTAACTATGTTGTGTCTCTATAATAATTCACTTTCAGGTTTCATTCCTCCAGAATTTGGAAACTTGAAAAATTTGCTTGAACTATACATAGATACAAACTACCTCACTGGTCCCATTCCTTTCACTTTTGGAAATTTAAAAAATCTAACGGTGTTGCATGCATTCGACAATTTACTTTTCGGTCCAATTCCCCATGAAATCGGAAATTTGAAGTCTCTTGTTGCACTAAGCTTTTCCGGAAATTACCTTTCTGGTTCAATTCCAACATCGTTAGGTGATCTGATAAACCTTAATTTTCTTCATCTCTATGAAAATCAACTTTCAGGTTACATTCCTAGAGAGTTAGGAAACTTGGTATCTTTGATTGACCTAGAGTTGAGTGACAATCAATTGAATGGTTCAATTCCTACTTCCTTTGGTAATTTGACCAATTTAGAATATCTTTTTCTTCGCAACAACAAGCTTTTTGGTTCCATCCCTCCAAATATAGGAAACCTTCTCCAATTGATCGTTTTGGAAATAGACCAAAACCAGTTTTCGGGTTCCTTACCCCAAGACATTTGCCAAGGTGGATCACTTCAAAATTTCACGATAAATAACAATCGTTTCACAGGTCCAATCCCTAAAAGTTTGAAAAACTGCATAAGCTTGATCAGAGTCCGTCTAGATGGAAACCAACTAAGTGGGAATATAACAGAAGACTTTGGTGTCTACCCAAACCTGATGTATCTAGATCTGAGCTATAACAATTTGCATGGTGAAATATCATCCAACTGGGGCAAATGTCCAAATTTGGACACCTTACGCATTGCAAGGAACAATATTTCTGGAATTATACCACCTGAAATTGGTAACGCTACCAAGCTAGAAGCCTTAGATCTCTCTTCCAATCATTTAGTTGGGCAGATTCCAAAGGAGTTGGGAAATCTGACCAAAATTTCTAAGGTGCTCAACTTGAGTAACAATCAATTTTCAGGTGGTATACCTCCAGAATTTGGGTCACTAACGAACCTTGAGCAGTTGGACTTGTCCAGAAATAATCTAAGCCAATCAATGCAATACTTGGGAAACTGTATCAAACTCCACTACCTAAATTTGAGCAACAACAAATTTAGCCAAGAAATTCCAAGCCAGTTGGAGAAGTTAGTTCAACTCTCCCAGTTAGATTTGAGTCGTAACTCTCTGAACGGAGAGATACCATCACAAATCAATCAAATGGTTAGCTTGGAGCTGCTGGATCTTTCTCACAACCGTCTTTCTGGCTTTCTTCCAGATAGTTTTGAAGGCATGCGTGGCCTGAAGCATATCGACATTTCTTACAATGATTTGGAAGGTCCTCTTCCTGATAGCCAAGCCTTTAAAAATGCTTCCATAGAAGCCTTACAAAGGAACAAAGGCTTGTGTGGAAATATTACAGGACTTCCACCATGCATTCCTTCAATTGAATACAGGCATCACAAGCGAAACAATCAGAAACTAGTGTTTTCAATCATGTTCCCTATTTTGGGAGCTCTTATGCTTTCATTTGCATTGTTTGGAATTTACTTCATTTTGCAGAAGAAAAGGAAGGATCCTTCAACCGAAAACAATGATGAAGAGGAAGAGCTGCTCTCCATCTCAAATTTTGATGGACGACTTTTGTACAAGAACATCATAAAAGTAACCAACAATTTTGATGATATACATTGCATTGGTAAGGGAGGATATGGAAGTGTCTACAAGACTAAGCTTTCATCAGGTAGCATAGTAGCTGTGAAGAAACTCCATGCCCCTTCTAATGGTGAAAAGCCTTTTCAAAAGGACTTTTTAAATGAAATAAAGGCATTAACAGAAATCCGACATCGTAACATTGTGAAATTTTATGGATTTTGTTCAAATGCACTGCATTCATTTTTGGTTTATGAGTTTCTTGAGAAAGGAAGCTTAGCCACATTCCTAGATAGCGGAGAAAAAGCTAAAGAATTGGATTGGCTTAAGCGGTTGAACATAGTCAAGAGTGTGGCTCATGCCTTGTCTTACATGCACCATGATTGTTCCCCACCAATAGTTCATCGAGACATAACAAGCAAAAATATCTTGTTGGATCAAGAATATCAAGCTCATGTTTCAGACTTTGGTACCGCCAAGCTTCTCAAGCTAGATACTTCAAGTTGGACTGAAGTTGCTGGCACTTATGGATACATAGCACCAGGTAATTTAATATCTTGAAGATTATTATTCCTTTAGGAAAAAAAAATTAGAAAAAATATCACATTATATTTAAATGATCATAATTTTTCTTTTCTTTCAGAGCTTGCATATACAATGAAGGTAACAGAAAAATGTGATGTATATAGTTTTGGGGTATTGACATTGGAAGTGATAAAAGGAAATCATCCAGGTGATCTCATCCCAATGTTGTCCTCTGCATTGACTAGAGAAAATGTGTCTCTGAAAGATGTTTTGGATCAACGCATCCCTCATCCTCTACCCAATGTTCAGGACGACGTGAGAAAAATTTTGAACATTGCAATTGCTTGCTTAAATGGCAATCCAGAATCTAGGCCAAGCATGAACATGATCGTTACACTGTTATCAACCTAGTCAACAATAATCTCTAAACTATTATGAAGTACTAGTATGTCTTACTCTTTAGTGCGTAGTTATCGAAGTTGTTTCAAGTGCATATGAAATGGATCTTGGAATTGTTGTTCTTCTATGTATTTTAATTTATCTTATCATAAACATCTTTAATTTTTCTTTTTTCTTTTTTTGGGTACAAATAAACATATTTAATTAAGATTGATATATAGTGGCATGCAGAAATATTCACTGAGATACATAATTAACTTATTTGATGGTATGATGGAGAAATTAAAAATAGAAAAAAAAGTCTGAAATAATAAAGATTTTTCAAAATTAATTAATTATATGGATTTGTTCTTGGTTGTTTGAATGGTAAAATTTAAAAAATATATATACACACACTATACTGGCTGCAGGCCCTTGTCTTGAGTACTCAAGTGAAAATTGTTGGGCTATTAATTGGTATTAACCAGAATATATTGGGTGTTTTTAGAATTATTATTTCATGTAATAAATTTATGGATATGATTATAAGTGTTTATAATTGCGTTAAATTAATAGTAATAAAAATTTTGAGTCCCACACAATTTGGTGCTGTGTAATGGGATTGTATTCCACCCACTGCTCTTAAGATTCTCAGTCCTATTTCCTTTTAAATAAATAATAAAATAAATTTTTATCCCTATTTAAAAAATAGACAAAATTTAAAATTTAAAAAAATGATAAAAAAAAACCTATTTTATAGTTATGAATTGTGTAGTAGATGACATTGAATTATTATTAAAAAATTATTATTATTAAAATATAGTTTACTAAGGGGTTGTTTGTTTTTTTATTTGAAAACTGAACAGTGCCGTTGAAAACTAAAAACTAAATAGTGACTGAAATATGAAATTTGATAAACATATTTGTTTTTTTTTTTTTTTGCCTTATCTCTGAATGTATAATAATCTTGTTTGTTTTTAAAGTTAAAATTGTTTGAATATTAGTAATTTGACATTTATATCATTTTACTATTAGTTGTTAAGTAATTTTATTTAATATGATACAAACAATTACAATAAATTATTTAACAAATATTAAAACACTTATATATATATATAATATTTTTATTCATAATTAAAATAAGATTAATTATTATAGTAGAGTCAATTAAATTTATATATTCAAATAAAATAAACAAAATAGTCTTAAATTGAATTACTATTATAATAAAAGTTGAAATATATATGTAGCACTTATTTCTTATCTGTCTAACATGTATATATGTAGCACTTGTTCCTTATTTGTCTAATAGGTATATATGAGATCTCAGACTATATGCAGGTCATGGGTTTCAAAATTTTATACCCCACAAAAACAGAAACAGACAATGAGAGTACTGTAAAGAGCAAAGATAGGTATATATGAGATCTCAGACTATATATAGCATTTGGTTTCAAAATTTTAGACCCCACAAAAATAGAAACAAGCAATGAAAATACTGTGAAGAGCAAAGACTTTGGTATTAGCTCACAAAACTAATTTTATACCCCTACAAAAACATAAAGACTCGATGAAAAACATCAACAACACAGTGAAGGTTTAACAAATAACAGTTGATAGAATATTTGAGATATAAAAAAAAAAAAAAAAAATTTTGAGATTCTATTATACATTAATAATAGATTCGATTTGAGATAAAAAATTCTAGATAAAAAAACCAAAAGGAGAAACTTTGAGGTTCTGTTATACACAAACAAATTCCTATCAATATACATAAACTAAAAACACCAATAACACAATGAAGCTTTAATAAATAAACACAATATGGACTACTCCACAAGTAGATTAATAAAGAAAATCAATAAAGATTCTTACCGGAATTTGATTGAAGAAATATAGTAATCCAGATTTAGGAAAATTTGATGTTGAGATGTTTATGGTTTTTGTTTTTCAATGTTGTTTGTTAAAACATTGAAAGAAAATTTGCATAATGTAAACTTATGATAAACTTGAAAATATGTTATTTTAGGAAGAGTAAACTTGAAATAATATATTTAGAAAATCATTAAGTGATTTTGTATTAAGTGAAAAGTTAAAAAATATAAATTTTTTTTAAATGGTTTTTGGGTTGTTTTAAGTGGTTTGACCACTTAAAAAAACAAACAAAAATATCTTAATTGACCAAATTCAGTACCATTAAGTGTTAAGTGCAAAAAACAAACAACTCCTAAGTATAACATTATTAGAATAAGAATACATATTTCTTGATGACAAAAAATATATATAATTTTATTTTAAAAAATGATTATGGAATACATAATTTTAAGCAAAGACATTTTTATAATTTGTAAACAATCAATTTCAATTCCAAATTAAAGTAAACACCTAAATAGAAATATTGTTAATTCTTATTACGGCTTTTGCAATTAAAGTAAACAATTTTTTTTTTTTTTTGAAATTAAAGAACTTTTATAGACCAGAAACATTACGAAAAATACAATTCACATTGACCTCATGCTAATAGAGAGCCTTCAAATAGGACAAGGCTGAAGCTGCCAGCTTGTGTGTAAGTGATTTCCATTTCTTGGAATGACTTGATATTTACTGATACTCAACTCCACACAAAGCCTTAATATCTGAAATGAGAGAGTAAGCTTCATTCCTTGAAATAAATGCATCATTCACCAAGGAAGCAACCCCACAGTATCTACCTCAACAAAATCAATTTTCAGCTGCAAAGAGAAAGCTAACAGAAGGCCTTCTCTAAGGGCGATTAATTCCTCTATTTCTGGGCTGAAAAAACCTTTCCAATGTTTTGATATGGCAACACAGACTAGCCCTCTATGATTTCGAATAGCCATACCCAGCCCCATCTTGAGAGATGCTGGACGAAAGGCCACATTTGAATTGAGTTTGAGACATCCATCGGAGGAGGGGGGCACTAGATCGAAGGCAATGGAGCAGTTTTGCCAGAAGGCACCACTGACAAGGCTGCCTTAGTGATCTGAAATTCTGCCAGGACCTTCAAAGCTTTGGACACAACTAGCTTAAGTTCTCTATAGAGCTGAAAGATATATCTAGCATTACGGTTATTCCAAAGTCCCCACATAATCATGCATATCTCAGCCACACCATACTCCTGCCACACTCCAAACAAGATCTGGATCACCTCGTGGAACTTAAATTTATCAAGAAAGGAGTTTTTTTTCAAACAAATTCCAGGCTTCTCTGGCAAAATGACACCAGAAGAGGGCATGAGTTCCATTTTCAGACTTCTCCTTGTAGAACCCGTGACAATCATCATCGATGTTCTTTTGATGTTTCAAGTTCACCTTCGAAGGAAGAGCCTCCATACAGGCTCTCCAAACAAAAATGTTCACCTTTGAGGGGATGTTAAGGTTCCAAAGAACCTTCCACCAATGTTGCATCAGACCAGAGGAGCTAGTGATAGCAACCCCATCAAAATGGTTGTCGAAGGCCACTCTGTACCCACTCTTCACTGTGAAAGTGCCTTGTTTATCGAAAAACCAACGTCTGGTATCAGCGATGTCTTTATAGCTATGAGGAATAGAAAGGATTGAGTCTCTGTCTATAGGCAGAAGCAAATCATTTATCTTCTTCACATCACATTGTCTGCTTTTAGGATTAATCAGCTCTTCCACTTTAACGTTGACACCTAGTTTTGGAGAGATCACTTTAAAAGAGGTTGGCTTAGAGATCCGTCATTAAAAACCTTAATCTCCTTCCCATTCACCACCTGCTAGATCCACCCTTTAAGAAGCAAATATCTCCCCCAATGTAAACTCCTTCATGCATAAGACACCCCATTCTTGCACATAACCTGCAAAAAGTCAGAATTTGGGAAATATTTAGCCTTTAGTACATGGGAGGCAAGAGAATTCAAATTAGTTTCCACACACCAAGCTTGCTTAGCCAGGAGCGATTGATGGAAAAGGGATAAATCTCTGTATCCCAATCCACCCAGAGATCTAGGTTGACACATTTTATCCCATGCCACCCAACTAATTTTGTGTTTCCTGTCTTTCATGCCCTACTAGAATTTCAAAGCCAAAAAGCCTAACTCTTTACAAAGACCACCGGGAAGCTGAAAAATGCTCATCACATAGGTTGGAATGGCTTGCATAACTGTTGTGATGAGAATTTCTTTGCCACCTTAAAAGAAAAAGTGGCTCTTTCAACCCTTAAAGTCTTTTCCAAACCTTCTGTTGTTGACAACATAAAAGTTTTCTTCTTCTTCTTCCCACTAGGGAAGGTAAACCCAAATACCGATCATGAGAATTGCCGTTACAAATTCCTAGCCAAGCTTGGATCTCCACCTTTAAGTTAAGCGAGGTATTGAGGCTGAAACAGATTGTTGACTTGTCAAGATTAATTTGTTGACCAAACCCCTTGCCATACACCTCAAGAACCTCTGTTAATAACTTACAATTTGGGACCAAGGATCTACAAAATAAAATACTATCATTTGCAAACAAAAGATGACTGATATTAGGACTAGATTTTCCACACTTAATACCTAGACCCTTGCCTTTCCTCTCAGCCTTTTTGATGCCACTTGAAGACTTCAACACACAACAAAAACAAATACAGAGATAAAGGGCATTCCTATCTAAGGCCTCTAGAGGGTTTAATACCTCCAACCTTACTCCCATTCAAAATGAAGGAAAGGAATGATGTGGAAATGTAGTCGAGAACTAGATTAATCCAGTTGTCCAGAAAGTTCATCTTCTTCATAATTAGTTCTAAAAATTTTTACTCCACATGATCATGGGCTTTGCTAAGATCAAGCATAAAAGTGATAGTCCCTTTATAGTCTTTCTTACGATTATTAATGGAATGGAGAAGTTCAAAACAATCAAGACGTTATCAAAATCCTATCTTTTGAGGATGAAGGCAAACTGATTTGCTGAAATTAGAGAGAGGAGAGTAGTTTTCATTCACAAAGCCATCACCTTCGTAATTATTTTATAAATAATAGAAGTGAGACTAATAGGATGAAAATCTTTCAATTTTTTTGGGTTTTTACACTTCAAAATTATAATAACATTGGTCGAATTGAAGGTCGAAATAGAAAGCTCTCCTCTCAAGATTCTCTTACGGATCTCTGTTATGTCACCACCCTCTAGCTCTTATATTTTCTTTAAAAACAAAAAAAAAAAAAAATGTCTAGAAACTGTCAGGGCCAAAGGCACAGGTTGGTCCCAAGTTAAAAATAGCCATTTTAATTTCATTGCCACTAAAAGGACTAGTTAAATCCCCTCTTATCTTGTTATCGAGTTTGTTCTCCATGCTAGCAATAGCTTTTTCAATCTCCAAAGTTGAAGGAGAAAAGGAGTTGAATAGATTATGGAAATACTTATAGATGACAGTGTCGATTTCCTCCAAAGAAGTTGATACATTGCCATTATCATTGACCAATTTCATTATCATGTTCTTCTTCTTTCTAGCATTTGTACGGGCATGAAAAAATTTGGTACTGTGATCACTTATAGCTAGCCAATTAGCCCTCGCTCTATAATGCCAGTAGAGTTCCTTCTTCAAGAGAAGGTTTTCCAGCTCGCATTCCAGAGTTCTAATCTCCTGCATAACCTTTTTCCCGAAGACCTTCTTGTACAAGATTTCAATTATTCTTTGTTTATCTTTGGTTTGGTTTTATTTTATTTTATTTTATTTTTTCAGACAGCCAAATCTTTCCTTGCTCCATTCTAACAATGCAGTCGTGCACCAAGAGATTTTACAGGCAAGGTCATCAGTTGAGGAAGTTGGGCTTGAAGTCTACCAATTTGCCTTGATAATGTTTCCACAATTAGCCTCTTTGAGCTAAAAAGGTTCAAATTTGAAGCTTGAATGATTCTGAACTTCACATTTTAACCCCTCTCTGAATCTTAGTAAGATAGTTTTATGATCCGAGTTGTTAAACCCCATATTATCCACTCTAATATCTCGGAATAGATCCTTCCAATTTGAATCGACTAGTTACCTGTCAAGACGCTCTTGAACATTGGCGTTACCATCCCGATGATTATTCAATGTAAATTAAGGGTTGGAGCATCCAATATTAGAGAGATCACAATCAACCATTGCTTTTCTAAAATCTATCATACCATTTGCTGTTTTTTCAACCCTACTCATCTTCTTAGCCTTGCTTAAGATCTCGTTAAAGTCTCCTCTAATGACCTAAGGCAAGTTATCAATGTCTCTAATCCTCCTTAATACAAGGCTCCTCTTTTCAATTGATCTATGTTCCCAAAAAAACTAGTAAAACGCCACCTGGTATCATCTTCCAATATTATTCTAACATCAATGTGATCGACAAAAAAGGATATTACATTAATATCTACATCCTCCTTCCATAAAAGAACTAAACCCCCACTTTTACTAGAGCAACTAAACAAAAAGCCACCATCAAAACCTAACTTAACCTTTATTTTATTATCTGAGCTATCATTAAGCTTCATCTTGCTCAAAAAGACCAAGCTTGTGAAAAGACGACTTATCACCCTCGTAAGGGCTGCGAATGTGCTAGGATTCCCCAAACCTCGTACATTTCAATTCAAGTTTTTCATGGTGATCGACGGGCCTGATCCCTAGGCTCCGCCGTTGTAGTGTAATCGATCTTGCTACCGATCAGACTAACCTTGCTCTTCTTTAAAACATCTTCATTTGAAGCATCAAATATTAGTATTCTTCTTTTCCCCCTTATAACCTTCTTAGAATCCGTTGAACCTTTTTTCCTACCCTTAGAGCCAAGGGATGAGGTAAGGAGTTGCTTCTTAGCACTTTTGGTTGAGGATTTGGTGAAACACTACTACTTCTGGTGCCCTTACGAATAGATTATTTTGTCAAGACAGTTTATTAATAAGACTCCCCAGATTCACCATAGCTGGAGCTCCTCTGGCTACCTTTCCCACTTTTTGGTTGGTTTCTTAGTTGGACTCATAACTATAGCTGCTACACCAGTATCACTAGCTTTTGAAGATAGCTCCGAGCTAACTTTTTTCTTAAGTTGGACCTTTATTTCAGTCTCCATCTCATTACCCATGTTGTCTTTACTATCCATGCCTTTAATAATAATTGAGATAATGGGTTTTGGGTCCAAAACCACCACTTGGTTAGTGGGTTTGTAGCTTTGTTTAATACCCGTCACTAAACTAGGTAGGGTCTTGCTACTGCTTTCCAATGCACCCACATCTTTAAGCTTACTCACTATTCTATTACCTTTGGAATCTCTAACTTTACTACCCTCCACCACTTCTTTACCATGACCACGTGTATAGGGATTACCATCTTCCATGTCTTTATCAGTTCTCGTACCTGTATTCATCTTAGAAGCTTCTTTATGTTTTGATTTCTCACTATGCTGAATAAACTTAACACCACTCATTAACACTCTTGAATGTTTGAAACCCTCTCTAAAAGTGCCACTTTCTTGAGTAGTAGCTCTTAACCATGAACGTACCTTAGAGTTTTCCTATGTTTGGCATCCTCTTTTGCAGCTTCATCTACACAATCTTTGCTAGTATAACCTGTACGCCCACAAGTGAAGCAGAACTTAAGCAAGCGTTCATAATTTAGATCCGACCACATCGTTTCCTTGGATTTACCCATATTAATCAACAAGCCCCTTCTCAAAGATTTACTAATGTCAATCTCTACTCTTACCTTGAGAAACTTATGCTTATATTTTGTTGAGTCATTAGGTAAACCCTTAAGATCTCCAATTTGCCTCGCAAGAACCCTAGCCACAAATCTACTCATACATATTAAGGGAAAATCATGTATTTGGACTCAAAAACTAGCCCCATCAAACCCTAGCTTAAAAACATCACCTATACCAATAGGAATTTCAAGCATAATAAGGTTATGCTCAAAGTGCCACGGTCTCCTATTTAGAACTAGGTTACAAGTTTCTTTTTGCAAGAAATAGAATATGAACAAATTTTGTCCAATCATCTCCACTTTAACTTTGGCAAACATCCTCTATAGCTGGTCAATGACTATTTTAAATGCCTTTCTATTGCTTCATTTACTAACTAACAATTTCCCTACTAAACAATAGTCTACCTCCTCAAAACCTAGCTCTCGTTCTTCACCTTCAACGCTATACATACCCTTACTCCTCCTTATGAAATAATCTTTGATAGAGCTTTGCAATCTCCTCTTCACCCATTGCTGGGTTAAAAGAAAGAAAAGAGACACAAAAAACCTAAGAACCCCACCTCTGATCTACCGAAGACACACTTCCTAAAGGACTCACCTTCCTCCACAGTGTTTCTCATAGGTGAGACTCACGAGAGGACCTTTCCTTCTGACTTTTTTTTTTTTTTTTTGGTAAACAACTTATTTTAATTACGATAGATTAATTTGATTTCAAACCCATGCAATTCTCATTCATTTCGATTTAAAATTATTTCGATTATGTACAAGTAAATACATCAATACAACAATCCAGTAAAAATCTTTTTCTACTCAATTTTTTATTATTATGTTATTGTCAATTTTAATTTTAATTAAAATTACTTGGAAGGATAAAAGAAAAGAAATTGTAAAGACACTACCAATTATTTTCTTAGAATCCAATGTTATTTTTTTCATCTTTTGAAATCACAAACTCTAAAAAACATCTCTTTAATTCTTTTTCTCAATTGTTTAATGTTTTCTTTGATTCCAAAGTGATTGAAAATATATGCAATCAAATGCAAACTCTAAAATTATAAATAATTACCATTAACAAATTATAATGAAAAAACAAGTTTTCAATTAGTTTTACTTGCAATTTTTTTTTTTTTCGGTTGAATCTTGAGAATTTTAATCTATATCTTGTGTAGAAATTTACAATATATCGTTTAATATTACTTTCCCTACCTGAATTTAAAAAAATATATATATATATATATATCAAAATTAATGATGGGTAATATTAAATAAACATGAGCCGTCTTTAAAAAATTAATTAAATCATTTTAAATGAACCGTCTTTAAAATAGAAATATCAATCAATATAAAGGATAATTTTTGATAGCCAGAACACATAAAAAGGAATGACGAATTCACTTTTATATTTATGTTATATTGCTACGTAGGTCTTGTTAACCTCACATAAACAGACCCACAAGTTTTTTTCCGCTCTTATGCTTAAGGATCAAACTGGCAATTTGCTGGTTTGGTAATAAGAAGAATATGATTAAGTTATAGTTGATTGCATCTTCTAGCATTGGAAAAATATAATCAAATTATTTAATGAAGACTTTAAAATCATTTACAACTTTCACGATGTCAAATGAAAATTGTTTGTATCAATAATTGAAGAGGACACCAAACTTATAAGAACATAGCTGGATTTCAAATTTTCAATAGCATAGTAATAAGAGCTCCCACATATTTGATATAAGATGAGAAGAAAATAAAAATAAAAAATTGAGAAATTTTGGGTTTATGATTAAATAGACACAAAATGGATTGATACAGAGCTTTTATTCTACTCATTTTCATTAATTTGTTTGTTTATGGGTGTTTTTGTAATATAAAATAGGTGCAAAGAAAAAAAAAAAATTGGTGAACAATATTGGCGCCGGTAATTTTTATATTGTAAGACATGACTTTAGCAATCAGGTTTATTATATTGATTAAAGCATACCTCATTCATTAATTGATTATTAAACTATATTTGTGGTAAAAGAAGATGATCTCAAGCGTTAAATAGCAATTAACATTAGTGACTTTCGTTGACTATTTTAAGTAAAAGGTGAATTTTGTTAATCTTACTAAATTTTGGTTTGAACAAATACTATGTACTGTTAAATTTTAGGGGAAGCTGTACAAATTTCTTCTGACATTAGGTCTAATTGCAGCCGGACATCATTTAAATATAGAGCAAAATGCACAAAAATCCCGTAAGGTAAGACTTTAAACACATCAAAACAAAGTTTAGGTTATGTAATAGATTAGCCCCCCGTCATTAGTGTCAGTTAGTCTATGTTTGTTTGATGAAGGGTAATTTCTTCAATTTGCTATGGGAAACTGCCTTGAAATAGCTATGTCATGTCAGGTCACATTATTACAAATAAAATTTTTTGAATAAAAAATAATAAACAAGAAATTGGAGGGAAAATTAGAAAAACAATAACTTTTTTTCCCTTCTCTTTCCTTTGCGTCACAAAGCCTCTCTCTCTACCTTCTTTCTCTCCATTCTCTCTTTTTCTCTCCAATCTCTCTCTTTTTCAGTTTTTCTCATCTAGGAGAAACCCATCATCAATTGGAACTCAGATGATGTTCATTTGGGTTCAAAACATAGATGAACATCATCAACTGTTGCCGTCGTTTGGATTTTTTATCATCATCAGCCACCACCAAGTTCATCACACAACATCTTCATCCGGGTGTGGCTAACCTAGATTGTTATTCTTCATCAGGGTTGAAGATGTGGTTTGTAGTGGTTTTTTTTTTTTTTTTGGTGGTTTGTCGATGAGAATGAAAAAAGAGAACAACGTAGTATTTTTCGAATTTTTTTTTTACATTTTTGTTGTCCAGATGAACAATAATTTGGGTTGTGGTTTTTTTTTTTTTTTGGGTTATGTGTGGTTTGTTGATGAGAACGAAGAAAAAAAATGAATAAGAGAATGAAGAAGAAGATGAAGAATGAAGAAGAGAACAGTGTAGTGTTTTTCCAATTTTTTTTTCTTTTTTTTTTTTTAAATCCAAATTGGATTCTTCAATTTTTTTTTGAATATCTGGGTTCAAAATCCAGATCTTCAACTTGAAGGTCTGGGTTTCAATATATATATATATATATATATATATTTTTTTTTAATTTTATTATTTTTTTTGGTGAAGCCTAGATCTTCAATTTTTTTCGTAAGTTTCTTTCTTCTTCTTTTTTTTTTTCATCTTTTTGGAACCTAAGATTCTACTTTCATCTAGCTGCTTGATGGAAATTGCTTGATAGAAATATTTCTGAAATTAATAATGAATATAAAGAGAAAACTTATATATGTAACGTAAGGCACCTTTGGAATTTTTCACAGTCATTCGTTCTATAACTTGTCTATGGACTTGAATTTATTTAATGATTTGTGTTGTTTGGTTCTGCAATTGGAGGGAAGATAAGGAGATGTTTATAGGTTATGGAGATGAAGGTTAGGGTTTCTAGGTTTAGGATGAAGATATGGAGAATAAGGTGGGTGAACTGATAAACTGATTTTTTTTTTAAGTTTTTTTTTTTTAATTTTTTTCCTTATTTTATCTTTACCGTCCATCTTTTGAGATGGATAGAGATTTACCTTTTTTTTCAAATTTATTTTTTATTAAATTAATTTTTATTATTTTAAATTTTAAAAATAAAAGAAAAATACTTTAAAATTTGAGGGCATTTTCGTCTTTACACTTCAAATCAAAGTTGACCATCAGACTTAATACTCTTTGATCATTAAGTAGAGGCTATCATGTTGCAAAACCCAAACTTTATTTATGCATCTTTAAAGCTTTACCTCAGTGAGTGGGTTTTGCACATTTTGCTCTTAAATAAAAGTTGAAAGAGAACTCACATAAACAACTTCATCAAGTATTAAAATATTATAACTCATAGTTAGGATAGTCTTATTGAAATAACTATGAAAGACATGAAGGTCTAAATTCTAGAAAAGGATTGTGGTTTGGTTATAATGAAAGTTCATTAAGATCGTAGAAGTATTATATGAAAGAAAGTAGTAGTGCAAATATTGGAACTATTTTTTATTAAGATAAAACATAGAGTTTGGTTTAATCCTACCCTGAACCAATGTTTAAAATCAACCCCAAACATGCCCTAAACCTATTCAGTTTAGTTTAATCTTGCCTCATTTGAAGCAGGGTAAGGCAGGTCCCTACAAGTTTGAGTTTTTTGACATTCCTATTCATTTCTAGAAAGCCTTGACGAAAAAATACTCATAATATCTAGTTAATGAATTTGAATTTCTTTAATGGTAGCGAGCCACATCCTTTTGATTGCTTTCTCAATTGTAAGGGAACTGGGATTTAAAATCAACCCCAAACACCATTTAGTTTAGTTTGATCCTACCTCATTTGGAGCAGGGTGGTGCAAGTTCTAGCAAGTTTTGGGTTTTTTGATATCCCTATTCATTATTAGAAACCTTAACGAAGAAATACTCATGATATCTAGTCAATAAATTTAAATTTCTTCTATAGTTATGGGCCACATTTTCATGAATGCTCTCTTAAGTGTATTTGGTCGGCAAGCAAGCATGGTTGGTTGGAGTTATAATGTTATTAATTTGGAAAGATCTCAAAAAACAACCTAACGTATGGAAATATATCTATTTTGAAATCTGTGGTTTTATATTTATCTGAAATACAACTTGACATTTATATAAATATAGAAAATCCCCTGTGGAGGTGTACAAAAGGACGATAACATTCCTAACGGTCATAAATTTTATTAGGTTGATATGGTTGACTGTTTGACTCCAAGGGCAAAAAGGGAAAAGTAATAAAAATGTAATTAAATATAAAAAATAAAATAAATAATATTATAATATTAAATATAAAATATATATAATTTTTTTCTCTTAACTCTCTCTTTTTTGTTTCTCTCTCTATCTTTCCTCTTTTCATTCTCTATCTTCAGGGATTCCCTCTCTCTCTTTCTCCATCTCCAGTAGCGACATCTTGACAACGACGAGAACATGGCACTATCAACCTCAATATAGTGCATCTCTATCTCTACCGTGCACCTTTGTTTTCCTTACTGGTTCTCTTTCACTGCTGGTTTTGCCGTCGTCACACTGGTCCTCTATCTCAATCTCAATGGTCGTACCACTCTAGTTGCTGCTATTACTGTTGCATCTACCATCTTAGCTTCAGCTCTAATTATCATCATTTGGAGATTAGTCTCATCTCCACCATTGGAGACCTAGGTTGGTCTCCACGATGGAAACCCGAACTGGGTCTTCTCACCAGAGACCTAAATCGAGTCTCCACTGTGGAGGCCCTCCACCACAATTTTTTTTCTTTTTATGGGTTTTTTTGTTATTGATTTCTTGTGTTCCCAATGGGGATTCTAATAGCGATTGACAATTGTGGGAGATTGATAAGAGGTTGAAGGTTGATGATGATTATGGGTTGTAGAGATGGTATTTGTTGATGGACGGATTGGAGATAATGAGTTTGCTAGTGGAGATGGTAATTCAATTTTTTATTAATTTTTTTAATTATTTTTTAAATAAAAATTTTAGAGGTAAAAAGATCATTTTAACTTTTCTAAAACTTTTCTGCTAAAGTTAATTTTTGTTGGATTTTGAATAAAAACAAAACATTGGTGGGTAAAAAGATAATGTTTCAAATGTCATGTTGTTTTTTGGGATTTTTCCTATTAATTTTTCACTTATAAATGCTTAATTGGCTTATTTTAATTTAAACAAATGTTTATTTTACTAATAAAAAATGTTTAATGGGAGAAATTGCTCCTACCCGCATGACTTTTAACCTAGGGAAGATTGCTTTTAAGTCTTACCCCCGACTTTTAACCTGCTATTAATGGTATTGGAATCCACCACCACTGACTGTACAATTTTATAGTTTATTTATTTGTTTATTCAAGTTTACCAAGGCACACTAGAAGTCAATTTATTATTTGATAAAGATAAAATCATTCTTTAATATATTAAAATATCAACTAAGGCTCCTTTTGATTTAAAAATATAAACCCTAAACATTTTTCACATATATATTTAATTGAATTGAAAATTATAAACTCAAAGATATTTATGCGTAAACATTAGGCATTTTTAATCAGATATTCCAAATCATTAATAAAAAATAATGTAATTGGTGAAGAGAGCTAGTAATTAGTCAAAAGATTTGTTGAGATCCAATGAAATTAACTATTGCAAATACAGTTCAGAATATCGCTCCCACTATAACAGAAAGAGTCTTCTCACGTCTCGCAATTTAATAAATAAAAGTAGAGCTTGAATCTCTATCACAAACATGAAGGGAAATTGCTCAATCACCTTGCTAGAAACAGATGTGTATGATTTTTTAATATTTGAAGCATATCAAATGGAATTCTAAGCAAATAAATATAAAAATAGTATAATAATTGGGTATATCCAAACCTTAATACAAGCTAACATAAGAAAAATAAGGGGATGTTTGTTTTTTCTTTAATAAGTCTTTTCATTTAAAAATGAATCCAAGTAATTTTAATTTATTTTTTTATTTAATATTAATTTAAGTTGTAAACTATCTTATTTAAAAAATTAAAATTTCTCACTTATAATTTCTCACTTTTATTAACAAATTCACGTTAACTTCGTAAATTAACCTTCTATCATTATATTACTATCAATCTATTATTATATTGTTATCAAAATGTCCCTAATCAAAGAAACTTACAATTCTAGTCATACCCTAAGCCACAATGTAACTCTAGTACCAACGTTCATTGTCGCCAATGATCAATTAGTGATCGGAGGAGGCCAACCAATCTTCTCTTGTCGGTGTTGGGAAGAGGCCTCGTGATGTGATGGGAGGAGGCCTCATCTCCCTATGATTTGATTTGGAGAGGCCGTGTATGCAACCCACCTATAGACTCCATCCTGTTGTAGGCGGTGACCTTCGGCCACTAGAGAATGGAGGAGATCAACCTTATTCATTATTGTTTTCTTTTTTAATTTTATTTGTATTTGATATCATATTTTATTAAAATTTAAATTATTATTTCGTGAAAAATTTAGTATTATATTTATTATTTTTTTCAACTAACTCACTTGATAATTTAATATATATGCTTGTAAGATTGATTTTAATTGAATATAGAATTATATTGAAATTAATATCTAAAAAATAATAACAAAAGGTTATAAAGGTAAATATAAACTTCCTCCTTTTCCCAAAAAAAAAAAAAAAACAAACAAACAAACAAACAAACAAACAAACTTCCTCTAAATTATCTTTTAAATTATCCCGATATTTATTTTAAAAAAATTATACAACCTTGAATATTAACACTTATTCAAAAAAATTTTAAATTCAATTCAATTAAAATTTGAGATAAAAAAAAATAAAATACCACATAAATCTATTTTACAAATTAGCTCCAAAATCTCTTTAATGGCAGCCCAGTTGTTACAGAGCAGTGATCCCAACTCTAAGCTTCTAGCTATTCTTTTGCTTGGAAAATGGCGGGCCACCTGTCCTGCTTTCCTGTGACGAAAGTCTCTCACAAATCATGACGAAGCAAATGCGTGGCATGTTTAGGTCATGAGAATGACGCTTACGTTGGAATTTTATAGCAATAAAACAATATAAAATCTTTCAAATGTTCAACTACAATGTTTTCACACATTATATTGATACCTTATAACCAAAATCGTCATGGTTAGAAACCGTTGACTGGGGTTTGTGGCACAACTATTCACAATTATTTTAATGCTTGGGCGGTGGAGTGTGGATTTTTCAAGCCAGCAGAGAAAGGAAAAAAAATTTATCTTGGTCTTTTACGCGTTTGCACCTTTTAAAGCTGGTCTTTATCCTTTTCAGATTTTTTTTTTTTTTCCTTTTTTTCTTGCAAATAGAGAGCAAGCTCGCAGCTTCCTGTGAAAGAGCAGTGCTTTCCGATCATTATTACGGGTTCTTATTTGTAGTATTTGTGTCATCGGCGTAGCGGAAGAAACTTGTGTGCATCTTATATTTGGTGCATCTTCCATTAAGATCTTGATGGAAAATGCACCATGCATAAGGTGCATGCTACACTCTTTCCTGCATGGCCAATGGCTGTGACAATGACAGTGCATTGGATTAATTCTCACAATAAACATCATTTATTTTAAAATAATATTTATACTTAAGATGTAAATTAACAATTAAAGAAACCAATAAAAAAATTATTTGGTTTTTAAAAACGTAAAACTTTGTATATTAATACATTAAAAGAATAGATATAATATTATGTTAACATGACCATCGTTTCATGCTTTAATGAAATTTTGATATCATGAGTGGTAAATCACCTATCAAATTTAAAAACTTTCGGTGGATATGAATTTCTTTTATGATTGTCGGTCATATCCTTGTGATTACTCTCTTTTATACATTTTCCACAAAGCAAACACTGGTAGAAAACTTCATTGGTTTAAGGTTAGTCATCTTAGTCTACTGGAATAAAGTCGTTCCTTATTATCTTTTTAAAAAAAAATATATATATATATAGAAAAACAGTCATAATTATTTCATTGAATAGATGATGACAGGGGTGCAAGACTTGACTCAAGTCAGCAATCTTAAAAAAATTTCTGAAAAACCAGTAGGATGTTGGTTATATTAATATGCAGAGCGTGGTTTGTAACTTATCATCCAATACACAACCAACAAATACAGCAGAAAACTTAAACATGCAAAACATTTTCATTGTAACGTTTTTTATCATATTTTCGGGGCTACTAAGTGCTACCTGTGCTTCTACTAAAGAGGCAAACGCTCTTGTCAAATGGAAAGCCAGCTTTTCAAATGAAACGCAGTCTCGGCTACCATCATGGACTTTGCTTTCTCATAATGCATCCAACTCAAAACCAAGCACCGAACCATGCACTTGGTTTGGAATTTCATGCAATCCTGTTGGCAGCGTTGTCAAAATAAACATTACTAGTTTCGGTTTGAATGGTACGCTTCACGAGTTTTCATTCTCATCTTTTCCTAATCTTGCATACATTGATCTTGCTATGAATTCACTCTTTGGTTCCATTCCAGCTCAAATTGCAAACCTTTCCAATCTCATTTATCTTGATTTATCCAGTAACCAGTTCACTGGAGAGATCCCACCTGAAATTGGTCATTTAAAAGATCTTCAAGTCCTTCATCTTGTCAAAACTCAATTAAATGGCTCAATTCCTAGAGAAATAGGCTTTTTAAGGTCTCTTAATGATCTTGCTTTGTGTAACAACAATTTACAAGGTCCAATTCCTGTTTCATTTGGCAATCTTACCAACCTGACTGTGTTATGTCTCTATAACAATTCACTTTCAAGTTCCATTCCTTCATAACTTGGAAACTTAAAATATTTGCTTGAACTATACATAGATACAAACTACCTCACAGGTCCCATTCCTTCCACTTTCGGAAACTTAAAAAATCTAATTATATTGCATGCATTCGATAATTTTCTTTCCGGTTCAATTCCACATGAAATTGGAAATTTGAAGTCTCTTGTTAAACTAAGCTTTTCCAAAAATAATCTTTCTGGTTCTATTCCTACATCATTAGGTGGTCTGATAAACCTCAGTGCTCTTCATCTTTATGAAAATCAACTTTCAGGTTACATTCCTAGAGAGTTAGGAAAACTGATATCTCTAATTGACCTAGAGTTGAGTGACAATCAATTGAATGGTTCATTTCCTACTTCCTTTGGTAATTTGACCAATTTAAAATATCTTTTTCTCCGTAACAACAAACTTTTTGGTTCCATTCCTCCAAATATAGGAAACCTTCTCCAATTGATCGTTTTGGAAATAGACCAAAACCAATTTTCTGGTTCCCTACCCCAAGACATTTGTCAAGGTGGATCTCTTCGAAATTTGACGATAAATAACAACCATTTCACTGGTCTAATCCCTAGAAGTTTGAAAAACTGCACAAGCTTGATCAGAGTCCGTCTAGATAGAAACCAACTTACTGGGAACATAACCAAAGACTTCGGTGTCTACCCAAACCTAACATATCTAGACCTAAGCTATAACAATTTGCACGGTGAAATTTCATCCAACTGGGGCAAATGTCCAAATTTGGATACCCTGCGCATTGCAGGGAACAATATTTCCGGAAATATACCACCTGAAATCGGTAACGCTACTAAGCTAGAAGCCTTGGATCTCTCTTCCAATCATTTAGTTGGGCATATTCCAAAGGAATTGGGAAATCTGACCAAAATTTCCAAGGTGCTCAACTTTAGTAACAATCAATTTTCAGGTGGTATACCTCCAGAATTTGAGTCACTAACGAAGCTTGAGTTGTTGGACTTGTCTAGAAATAATCTGAGCCAACCAATGCAATATATTGGAAATTGTGTCAAGCTCCACTATTTGAACTTGAGCAACAACAAATTTAGCCAAGAAATTCCAAGCCAGTTGGAGAAGTTAGTTCAACTCTCCCAATTAGATTTGAGTCGTAACTCTCTCAAAGGAGAGATACCATCACAAATAAGCCAAATGGTTAGCTTGGAGCTATTGGATCTCTCTCACAATCGACTTTCTGGTTTTCTTCCAGACAGTTTCAAAGACATGCGTGGCCTGAAGTATATCGACATTTCTTACAATGACTTGGAGGGTCCTCTTCCTGATAGCCAAGCATTTAAAAATGCTTCCATAGAAGCATTACAAAGGAACAAAGGCTTGTGTGGCAACATTACTGCACTTTCACCATGCAGCATTCCTCCTGTTGAATACAGTCAAAAATGGGTGTTTTCAATTGTTTTCCCTATTTTGGGAGCTCTTGTGCTTTTATTTGCATTATTTGGAATTTACTTCATTTTGCAGAAGAGAAAGAAGGATCCTAAACCGGCTAAAAACAATGATGAAGTGGAAGAGCTACTCTCCATCTCAAATTTTGATGGAAGACTTTTGTACAAGAAAATCATAAAAGCAACCAACAATTTTGATGACATGCATTGCATTGGCAAGGGAGGATATGGAAGTGTCTACAAGACTAAGCTTTCATCAACTACCACAGTAGCTGTGAAGAAACTCCATGGCCATTCTAGTGGGGAAAAGCCTTTTCAAAAGGAGTTTTTAAATGAAATAAATGCATTAATAGAAATCCGACATCGTAACATTGTGAAATTTTATGGATTTTGTTCGAATGCACTACATTCGTTTTTGGTTTATGAGTTTCTTGAGAAGGGAAGCTTGGCCACCTTCCTAGATGATGAAGAAAAAGCTAAAGAATTGGATTGGCTTAAACGGTTGAACATAATTAAGCGTGTGGCTCATGCCTTGTCTTACATGCACCATGATTGTTCACCACCAATAGTTCATCGAGACATATCAAGCAAAAATATCTTGTTGGATCAAGAATATCAAGCTCATGTTTCGGACTTTGGTACTGCCAAGTTTCTCAAACTAGATACTTCAAGTTGGACTGAAGTTGTTGGCACTTATGGATATATTGCACCAGGTAATTTAATATCTTGATTTTTTTTTTTTTTTCAAATTGAAATGAATCTCTAAATATATTTAAATGATCACAAATTTTCTTTTCTTCCAGAGCTTGCATATACAATGAAGGTGACAAAAAAATGTGATGTATATAGTTTTGGCGTATTGGCAATAGAAGTGATAAAAGGAAATCATCCAGGTGATCTCATCGCGGTGTTATCCTCTGCATTGACTGGAGAAAATATGGTGCTGAAAGATGTTTTGGATCAACGCATCCCACATCCTCTACCCAATGTTCAGGATGACGTGAGAAAAGTTTTGAACGTTGCAATTGCTTGCTTAAATGGCCATCCAGAATCTAGGCCAAGCATGAACATGATCGTCACACTGTTATCAACCTAGTCAACAATAATCTCTGAACTATGAAGTACTATTAGTATGTGTCCTACTCTTCGTGTACGTAATTATCGAAGCTTTTTTCCAAGTGCTTATGAAATGAATCATGGAATTGATGTTCTTTTATGTATTTTGTCTTATGATCATAAACATATTCAATCAAGATCGATATATTGTGGCATGTAGAAATATTTATTGAGGTATACTCAAACTTATACAATGGTATGATGGAGAAATTAAAAATAGAAGAAAGTCTGAAATAATAAAGATTTTTCAAATTTAATTAATTATCTGGATTTGTTCTTCGGTTGTTTGAATGGTAAAGTAAAAATAAAATAATAATAATAATAATAATAATAACTGGCTGCAGGCCCTTATTTTGAATACTTACATGACGATTATTGGGGTATTAGTTGGTATTAACCGGAATATATTAGGTGTGTTTATTTACGGTAAATTAATTCCCAATGAGAAAGAAAAATATAGGTCTTATACAAAGTTACATATTGTAATGGGATTGTATTCCCCAACCCCTCTTAGGACTCCCAATCGTATTCCCTTCTAAATAAATAATTAAAAGTTTCTTTTTTACCCCTTTTTTTTAAAAAAAAAAAAGAGACAAAACTGAAAATAAACAAAAAAATGTGAAAAAAAAAAATCTATTTTATATTTATGAATTGTGTTGTAGATAACATTGAATTATTAAACAAAAAAATATTATTGTTAAAAAATAGTTTAATAAGTATAATATATTATAATAAAATTACATATTTGTTGATGAAAATAAAAATCTACATAACTGTAGTTCAAAAATATTTACGGAATACATAATTTTAATCAAAGATATTTTTATAACTTACAAACAATTCATTTCAATTACAAATTAAAATAAACACCTCAATAAGAATACTGTTGATTTTGATAATAATTCCTACAATTGAAAAACAATTTATTTTGATACCAATACATTAATTTGAGTTTAGATTTATCCGATTCTAGATCATTCTGATTTCATGTCATTCCAATTACATATAAATAAACACACCATTAGAGTGATACTTAACAATCCACTAAAATCTTTTTATACTCAATTTTTTCAGTGATTTTGTTAATGCCAATTTTAATTTTATTTAAAATTACTCAAGAGGACAAAAGAAGAAAAAATTCTAAAGACACTACAAATTATTTTCTTTGAATTCAATGTTATTTTTTCCTCTTTTGCAATCACGAACTTTAAAAAAACATCTACTTAATTTTTTTTCTCAATTGTTTAATGTTTTCTTTGATTCCAAAGTGATTGAAAATTTATGCAATCAAGTGCAAACTCTAAAATGATAAATAATTACCATTAACAAATTATAATGAAAAAAAAAAAGTTTTCAATTAGTTTTTGTTATGTGTATTTTCCGAACTCACCAAATAGGTTGTTAAAAGCCCAATTTAGGCCCAATAGAAGGCCCAATAAAGTCAATCCAATCAAGGCTCATCAGACAAGACCCATATTTCAACTCCAAGTCCAGCGAGCTCCGCAGCTCACCCAGCGATCTTCTCAGCTCGAAGCAACAAGCTCGTCTCACAGCAAGATTGTAGCTCGTTCCACCATTCACCATAAGCATAGCTCACTTATCAGTGAGCTCCAGCTCTAGGTCGTAAATTGCCATAGACATTAAGCAGCTCATTCAAGACGGCAATTAATGCAATATCTTCCAGAACAGGCAGTTACCTAATCTGATCGTGATTCTCACTCCAGAAATGGAAGTTAATTCAAATTCAAATTCAAACTCAGTCAACATTATCTCGGATTTAATGGAGCAGTTTCCTGATTTTATTCAAACAGATTAGGAAGTGTAATTAATTCATAATTCTCTTCCTATTTTGTTACTTCCTAAATTGTAACGATAATTCCCCTATAAATAGGGGTTAAAACCATTGTAACAGGACACATTGAATATCATACTGTCACTTTACAGAATTTAAGAGAGACAACCGTGGACGTAGGCACACTTGCTAAACCACGTTAAAAATCCTTTGCCTTCTTGTTTGGTTCTTGGTTCTTTATTGTTTTCTCTCAATTTCTGTGTTTTCTCACATTGATTGCAGGTATTGGACATTGAATACTTGTCGACTGAATTTCAACGTCAATAGTTTTATTTACAATTTTTTAGTTGAATCTTAAGAATTTTAAGCTATATGTTGTGTAGAAATTTTACAATATGTGGTTTAATATTACTTCCCTTAGCTAAATAATAATAATAATAATAATAATAATCATCATCATCATCATCAAAAGTAATGAGAAATAATATTAAATAAACATGAACTGTCTTTAAAAGATTTTTTTTAAGGAAAAAAATCACCAATGTTAGAGGAAGCTTGATTAATCCTAAAGGTTCAACCAAATCATTCGTAAACTCACATAGGGGTTTAGGTGATGGCTTTAAGTGGTTCAAACTATAACCAATATGCTTGTAAGCCTCTTTATAGAGCATGTCGATTGAAGTCCCATTGTCAACCATCGCTTGGCGCACATTTATGTTACAAATAGTCAAATTAATAACTACGACATCATTGTGATGATAGTGTACCCCGTATAACATCTATCGTAGAAAACATAAGAAGCTTTAAGCTTGTCCTTCCTTTAGGGAGGATGTTAGTTCTCTTACCGATGCTCATTATGAAGAAGATTTGCATTTTGAGAGACATTTTCCTGCTTCTCGGCATTTGCTAGCGAGGGCCTCTAGGTAAACTCCTCAACCATTCTCATTAGTGTTTGTAGAACGCCTTCCGCCACAACCCATTGTTCTATCATGTTTGTGACAGTTGAAACCCCTACCTATCTAGTAGGTGCGTTACTAGGAGACAAATTTCACATGGCTCCCTCTTGTTGGCTTGCCACAGACGATGTTTACAACATGAAATTCATCCCTTCCTCAATATTCGAAAGTACGCCTAATCAGGCACTCCTATGAGGGGGTCCTCCATGTGAGAGAGAATTCCTAGACATAAGTTTTCACAAATCTACTATTTTCGTAAAGAACGAAGAAGAATTGAACGAAATCGAGGGGTTTTTATGGAGGCCATTCCTCTAGCACCAAAATCGGTTCAACACCCCAATTTAATGTAAATTGAGTGAATTGAATGAAATTAAAGGGGTGATGCGAAATAGAGATTAAGCATTAAGGATGAAAGAGAAAAGAGACAAGACCTTTAACATGCTTCCGTTGTAAGTGATGAAGCCTACATCCGTACAATTATGTTATTACTTTGAGAAAATTAGGGTTTCAACATATCTCACCAAAGATTGAGGGTCTCTTTTCTCATGTAAGAAAAATCATTTTTATAGTGTTAGGGTTGTTGTTTACATAAAACTGGATTGCTAAAATATAGGAAAGACTAAGATTTCTTTCATATATTACATTAGACCATACTAGATACATAGATACCGAATCAAATTATAATTACGAAAATTTCCCAGTTAGAGTTATTTTCTATTTTCTAGTTCACACCTAATAAGGAAGTTTCCTGATTTCATGCTACTTAAGCTACTATAGGGATGAGTTGCTCTACGACAAGCTTCTCGTCTCAAGCTCTTTTGCTACTTGCTATTTAGGTTTTAGCTCTTGTGATACTCTACTAATGTGGTATGTAATGACATGGCCATTGTTCCAGGCTTCATGATCACAAAATTAATATTGTTAGACTTATATTCCTCTTGGGCATATTGGGCCTTTTTTGGGCTTGATGTCTCTTTGTTATTTTTATTCACAATAGAGATTAATATCCTAAATCTCCTTCAGTCCATCTTTAGGCAATAGAGATGGTTTTCCATTGTTTGGAGATCCAGACAATGAAGATCCATTATCCATCATCTATTATGATGGATGATGTAGATGGATCTCTTTTTTTTTTCTTTTTTTTTTTAAAAAAAAATTTATTTTTTTAGTTATATTTTATAATTTTTTATCTCCACTATCTAATCCATCTTTCTCTTCTTTTTTATTTATATTTGTAATTTAAGTTTTAAAAACTTTTCTTAAATTTTAATACTATTACATGTTATATAAATATTTGATTATTTCTATTAAAATTACATCCACCTGATTTTTGAAATAGGGCTTTAAATCAACCTCAAACCTAACCCAAATCCATTTATTTTAGTTTAATATTCCTGCATCATTTGGAGCAAGGTCGGGCAAGTCCCCGCAAGTTTGGGTTTAAGTAGCGATATTTCCACCTCTTAAAATTTTTTGTACACACCCTTTTGTTAGTACATCCCATAAAAAATTTAAAATTTTTTTAATTTGTTTTTAAATTTCATTTAATAACATGATTACTCTTATTGTTTAATTTTATTTTACTCTATTTAATTTATAAGTACACCCCATCTATACCTATTTTATTATTTATTTAATTTTATAATATCAATATTCTTTTAACATTGAAAAAACTTTATCTTTTCCTCTATATCTAGGTGTTTCCTTCCTTTTGGATTGAAAAACGAACTTCAACTTAAGTTTTATGCCCAAACATATCTACCATTGTGGATCAAGGACCAATCCCGGTTAAGCCATTAATTGCTATGGGAGATTCACAATTGTGAGGTACACTAATTTCGGGAATGTACTATGGTTCAACTATGACTTTTTGTGAAATTGATATTTTTGTTAATCTATTCAATACTTGAGTTATGTCATTCATGTATTCAATGAATTGTTTAAATGAAGTTTTTTACACCAAGAAGCCTACACTTATATACAACAACTTCTCAACACTAAAAATTTCAATTGAGAGATAAACTAAACATGTGTTCGATGAATTATTTGAATGAAATTTTTTACAACAATAAGCTTACACTTATATAAAGCAAACTTCACGGCATTAAAACAACAATTAATTTAAAAGTTACCATTTTAAGACTAATTTCATTCTCGGATTTTGTTTCATTCTTTATATTTGCAATTAAATTATATTCCTTAAAAATAATTTGATGTTTAATATTAATATTTAAAAGAAAAGTTATATGATACTTCATTTAATAATTTATAGGTCTACTTACAAAATATTTATCCCTTTAGTAATTTTAATCAAGGATCCTACGTAATATTTAAAAAAAAAAATGCTAGTTTGAGGTGTGCATACAATTTTTATACACATATACTTGTTTTTTTTTAAAAGATACACATATACTTGTAGCAATAGAGATGTAAAGTGAAATTAAGCACTAAATTGCTAACCAAAAAGATGATTGCTAGTAAATTGTTTCTAGAAAATATCGCCACTCTTTGGGTTTTTTGACATCCTCATTCATTTCTAGAAAGCCTTGACAAAGAAATACTCACTATATCTAGTCAACAAATTTGAACTTCTTTTATAATTGTGGACCACAACCTCATGGCTGCTTCTTAATGGTAATTGGTAATCAAGCAAGCATAGGTGCTTAATGGGCTTATTTTGATAATAAAAAATGTTTATTTTATTAATAAAAATGTGTAATGGGAGAAATTGCTCCTGCCCATATAACTTGTAACCTAGGGGAAGTTGCTCTTACCCCCAACCTTTAACCTACCATTAATGGTATTGGAGTCCACCACCACTAACTTTTGTGTAATTTTATAATTATTTACTTATCAATTTTAAGTTTACCAAAATACATTAGAAGTCAATTTATTATTTTATAAAGATAAAATCATTCTTTAATATAGTAAAATATCAACTAATACTATTTAGTTTTAAAAATACAAATTCCAAACATTCTATACATATCATGCGGCATATGGCAAGCTTTTGATGGAAAATGCACCATGCATAAGGTGTGTAACATCCTCCACCCGATTCCCATTCGGATGGAGACCCGAGTCGGAGGATGCTACCTTAATCGGTTTATTCGCTATTATTTTACATATATGCACTATAATTTTTTTATTTTTTTTATTTTTTTTTTCCGGTAGAATTTCCGCTGTTTTTCTGAAAAACCCAAAATTATAAAAACCTGCAATTTCAAACACAAACACTTCTAAAATACATTCGTTTTCTCAACTTCCATTTCGGATCCTCCGTCCGACTCCAAAATCACTTCACCACACAAACATTTATAACCATAATATTTAATAAAAAATCATATTCATCAAAATAAAAACAAATCAAATGATAAATAAGAATTTTCTTTACAAAATTACTTTACAAACCAAAAACCTTTTTCTACCATTAATATACATTCTCATGTATAAAATCTTGTAAATTCATATAAATGTATATGCATTTCCATGTACTTAAACACCACTATACGATACTAAAAGTAAAAGGATGGAGGGATGTGACTTGCAGAAAGCGCGGCAATCATCTTCTCGTCTATCCTTATTTACAGCGTCCAAATTTAACCTACGCGTGGAAAATCCAACGCGCTAAGTATTTCTACTTAGTGGATGTACACTAAATTTAAATTTCATCAATTTCAAAGATACATGATTTTAAAACAAGATTTCACAGTTATCAAATATTCATAATAATTCATAAGGATATCAATTTACTAGTAAATGCATACATATAAAATGTCTCAAAATCATTTTCCAAATATAACTTTACAAAACCAGATTTCACCATTTTCACATATTGGTAAGGAAATGAAATAAAACCTAAATTCCATTTCAAATCTCAAGCTTTTATCATTTCATCATAATTATGTTATCGTAACACAAAATTTCATAATTTTCAAGCTCTTATCAAAATTCATAAATAACTCTATTTATTAATAATTGCATGTATAAAACACATGAAACTTGTTTTCAAGCATATTAAGAATCAAACTTTCCAAATGCTCAAACTTTTATTAACATTCACTATTACGTCAATTTATCAAAAATTGCACATATAAAACAAACATTTTAAATTCCTCATTTCACAAATACCATATGATAACATCACCCTTTTATGTTTTTCTCAAACTACTAAAATAATACATAAGGAATTTACCCTATTAATAAAAACACATATAAATCACATAAAAGACTTTTCCAAACATTTCAACACGATACCTTCGAACTCGTATGTTAAATCATAACGAAAGCTCATTATTAGCAAATACATATATATAAACACATAAAAATCATTTTCGAATATAGTTACACGATTTTCATTTAATATGTTTCGTAGTGCCCTTCATAAACTCTGACACGATACCATGGACTGGAAACGGGTTTCACGTATCCCCCGGCATCAGACACTCGGTGACTACCCGCCGGGGCACGTTTCACATATCACATAAATTCTGGGACCGGACACTCGGTGCCTCGCAAAGTCCATGAATTTCATATCAACATATATAAGCAAATCGGCGCAGTACTGCTATAATCACCCTATTGGCATGCCAACTACCAATCCCCACCTACCAATGTTCAGGTTTACTCGGGCCCTTATAATTTCATTTATTATCACAAATTTCATATTTTCACAACTTTCATTTCTTAACAAAAATTCTCATTCAGAAAACTCAGAACACTTTTTCAATCAATATATATATATATATATATATATTTCTCATTTATTCAAAGCATCATAACACATCATTTCTCATTCAAAAGTGACTTATCAATCTTATCAAAATCGTTGTGCCCTTCTTCCGATATACATTCGGTCAAGGCACTAACGTGTTCGTTTCTTTCCGTTTCTTTTTCGTTTTCATTCGAAAATTATTAAAAATCAAAATCCAATACCATTTAAATAAAAACAGTCAAAATAATTTCACCAATCCTTCAAATTCCACATTCGGTCAATACTTTTTCTTTCACAAATTTTTCATCATTCGATGCCACAAAATTCATCATCATATCAGTTATACATAAGTTGCCACAAAATCATTTGTACTAAATTTTACACATAGTCACGAAATTTATTTAATTAAAAATTGAACCAAAACACATACTTTTTCCCAAACTTTTCAAAATTTAATTATCAAATATTATACAAAATCATTCATAACATAAATCACACATTTTAATCAAATTTATTTAATTAAAACATTATAATCTCATATACTAAATTAAATCAAAATCTCTACTAATAAAATAAGTTTTCAAGATAAGTGTACACCAATCTTTTGGACGCTTTCTATAACTTATCTACCCACAGAACTCCCTTGATTTTCTTATCATCCTAGATCCACCTTAAAATCATACAATAATTAATTTCTAACTCATGGAAAAAATAAATTAATTCTCTTAAATCTAAATTCTATTAAAATAAACTTACATAGTTGAATAAATTGAGCACCCAAAATTTTCTTCTTTCTTCTTTCTTTTCTTCTTCCCGACTTCTCCTTCTCTCAATTTTTTTCTTTTTCTTTTCTGCTTCTGCTGGCCGAATGGCCTCTGTTTTGTTTTGTGAGGAGCCGTATATATATATATATACACACACGGCACCGCCTCATGCACAGTCACTTCTCTGATTTTATTTTTATTTCTTTTATTATTTCTTTTTTTTTCTATCTCAACCGGCGCCACAATATATATATATATATATTTTTTTTTTTTTCCTTTTCTTTCTCAATATCACCCAATCACCCACCACCACCTATATATATATTTAATTGATTATGGCCCACCATCTACTCTCTTTACTTATGTGAGTGACACTTGTCACTTTTCTTTTAAGAAAATATGGCAACTTATCTTGATTTGCACGGTCAAAAATTCTCTCTGCACTTTATCTTGTCATTTTACACTTTACACCCTATGAACTTTTTCCTTTTAATCCAACTTTCTTAATTTCTTTTAAAAACATCCTCCAATAGGATATTTATCCACAAACTTTTATACTTTTAAAATTAAAATCAGACTCAATTAATAACAATAAATTGAATCTCAGTTAATCGCTTAGGTCCAGTTAGATCGGAGAGTTACAGAAATGTCACTGTACATATATTTTATAATTAAATATAATCATGTCATTTTTAACACCTCATTCCTATCATTATTATTATTATTATTTCACTTAAAAGTCACAATTTAAATCTTAAAATTTACCATACTATCTTTTTAATTTATACTCAATTCATAATTCCCTTATACCACATGTTTATCATTTCTTATCTCTTTTGATTTGACTTTTCTAGGATACTCAGATTCAGCTTTTCTGGAAGTTTTTTGAAATCCTTTCAAAATTCACCGGGACCTATATTCGGACTGCCTACATACTCCTGGTAACCTCAGTTACTCTTAAAAGTCAATTCATGCTCTTTTCGAGCTCTCCGTAAATTTACTAAATCGTATCCAGCGATTTCTGAATTGATTCTATTTCCATCCGAATCACCTTCGAAAGGGTCATTAGAGTTTCTAAAATACTTCTTGAGCATTTTTATACTCAATTTGACACTTCTCTAAATTTTTGAATTTTATCGAAAATCTTTCCGAATTTCCGATCGGATCTGAAAACCGCTCTGTTTTGCCTCAAACGAACTCATTTTTAATCCGTTTAAGTTTCCTTAGACTCCATTACTTATTCCGGAGCTTTTCAACTTCGAGGTCTGCTTTCTGAAAAATTCACTATTCACACGGATACTATTTCGTCCGAAAATACTGTTAATCCAAAAATCACTATTCATCCTAAAAATGCTATTCATCCTAATATATTTTCATTTCTCTTAAATAGAGAAAATTCGGGATGTTACAAGGTGCATGGGAGACTCTTTCGAGCATAGCCAATTGTCTCCTGTTTTAATGAAATTATTATATCATAAGCAGCAAAGCGCCGAACAAGTCAAAAAAATTTCGGTGAATATGAATTTCTTTTATGGCTATCGGTCATTTCCTCACGATTACCATCTTTGATAAATTTTCCACAAAGCAAACAGTGGTAAAGCTTCATTGGTTTTTTAAATTTAGTCATGTTAGCCTGCTGGGATAAAGTCATTCTTTAGTAGTTTTTCTTTTTGAAAAAAAAGTCATAATTTCATTGAACGGATGATGAAAGTGGTGGAAGACTTGACTCAAGTCAGCAATCTTGAAAAATTTCTTAAAAAGCTGTAGGATGCTCGTTATATTAATATGCAGAGCGTGCTTGTAAATTATCATCCAATACACAACCAACAAAATATGGCAGAAAACTTAAACTTGCAAAACCTTTTCTTTTGTAATGTTTTTAATCATATTTTCAGGGCTACTAAGTGCTTCTTGTGCTCCTACTGAAGAGGCAAATGCTCTTCTCAAATGGAAAGCCAGCTTTTCAAAGCAAACGCAGTCTCGGCTACCTTCATGGACTTTGCATTCTCGCAATGCATCCAACTCAAAACCATGCACTTGATTTGGAATTTTAAGTTTAGTAAAATACATTAGAAGTCAATTTGTTATTTTATAAAGATAAAATCATTCTTTAATATGTAAAAATATCAACTAATACTCTTTTGGTTTAAAAATACAAGTTCTAAACATTCTATATATATCGTGTGGCATATGGCAAGATTTTGATGGAAAATACACCATGCATAGGGTGCATGGGAGACTCTTTCGAGCATAGTCAATCGTCTCATGTTTTAATGAAATTATGATATCATAAGTAGCAAAGCGCCGAACAAATAAAAAGAAAATTGGTGAATATGAATTTCTTTTATGGCTCTCGGTCATTTCCTCATGATTGCGACCTTTGATACATTTTCCACAAAGCAAACAGTGGTAAAACTTCATTGGTTTTTTAAATTTAGTCACAATTTCATTGAATGGATGATGACAGTGTTGGAAGACTTGACTCAAGTCAGCAATCTCAAAAAAATTTCTAAAAAACCAGTCGGATGATGGTTGTATTAACATGCAGAGCGCGGCTTGTAAATTATCATCCAATACACAACCAACAAAATATGGCAGAAAACTTAAACTTGCAAAACCTTTTCTTTGTAATGTTTTTTATCATATTTTCAGGGCTACTAAGTGCTTCTTGTGCTTCTACTGAGGAGACAAATTCTCTTCCCAAATGGAAATCCAGCTTTTCAAATGAAACGCAGTCTCGGCTAACTTCATGGACTTTGCTTTCTCGCAATGCATCCAACTCAAAACCAAGCACAGATCCATGCACTTGGTTTGGAATTTCATGCAATCTTGTTGGCAGCGTTGTCAAAGTAGACATTACCAGTTTCGGTTTGAATGGTATGCTTCACGAGTTTTCATTCTAATCTTTTCCTAATCTTGCATACATTGACCTTGCTATGAATTCACTCTTTGGTACCATTCCAACTCAAATTGCAAACCTTTCCAAACTCATTTACCTTGATTTATCCACTAACCAATTCTCTAGAGAAATCCCTGAAATTGGTCATTTAAAAGACCTTCGGGTCCCCCACCTTGTCAAAACTCGGTTAAATGGCTCAATTCCTAGGGATATAGCCTTTTTTAAGGTCTCTTAATGATCTTGCTTTGTGTTACAACAATTTACAAGGTCTAATTCCTGCTTCATTTGGCAACCTTACCAACCTAACTATGTTGTGTCTCTACAACAATTCACTTTCAAGTTCCATTCCTCTAGAATTTAGAAACTTGAAAATTTTGCTTGAACTATACATAGATACAAACTACCTCATTGGTCCCATTCCTTCCACTTTAGGAAATTTAAAAAATCTAACGGTATTGCATGCATTCAATAATTTACTTTCCGGTCCAATTCCACATGAAATTGGAAATTTGAAGTCTCTTGTTGCACTAAGCTTTTCCAAAAATAACCTTTCTGGTTCAATTCCAACATCTTTAGGTGGTCTGATAAATCTCAATTTTCTTCATCTCTATGATAATCAATTTTTAGTTGCATTCCTAAAGAGTTAGGAAATTTGGTATCTCTGATTGACTTAGAGTTGAGTGACAATCAACTAAATGGTTCAGTTCTCGCTTCCTTTGGTAATTTAACTAATTTATAATATCTTTTTCTCTGCAACAACAAACTCTTTGTTCCATTCCTCCAAATATAGGAAACCTTCTCTAATTGATCGTTTTGGAAATAGACCAAAACCAATTTTCCAGTTCCTTACCTCAAGACATTTGCCAAGGTGGAGTACTTCAAAATTTCACGATAAATAACAACTGTTTCACAAGTCCAATCCCTAGAAGTTTGAAAAACTGCATAAGCTTAATCAGAGTTTGTCTAGATGGAAACCAACTCAATAGGAATATAACAAAAGACTTCGGTATCTATCCAAACTTGATGTATCTGGATCTAAGCTATAACAATTTGCATGGTGAAATTTCATCCAACTAGGGCAAATGTCCAAATTTGAATACGCTACACATTGCAAGGAACAACATTTCTAGAAATATATCACCTGAAATCGGCAACGCTGCTAAGCTAGAAGCCTTGAATCTCTCTTCCAATCATTCAGTTGGGCAGATTCCAAAAGAGTTGGGAAATCTAACCAAAATTTCTAAGGTGCTCAACTTGAGTAACAATCAATTTTCAGGTGGTATACCTCCAAAATTTAGGTCACTAATAAAGCTTAAGCAGTTAGACTTGTCCAGAAATAATCTGAGCCAATCAATGCAATATTTGGGAAACTGTATCAAGCTCCATTACCTGAATTTGAGCAACAACAAATTTAGCTAAGAAATTCCAAACCAGTTCGAGAAGTTCGTTCAACTTTCCCAACTAAATTTGAGTCGTAACTCTCCCAAAAGAGAGATACCATCACAAATCAGCCAAATGGTTAGCTTGGAGCTATTAGATCATTCGCACAACCATCTTTCTGGCTTTCTTCTAGATAGTTTCGAAGACATGCATGGCCTGAGGTATATCAACATTTCTTATAATGATTTGGAAGGTCATCTTGCTCATAGCCAAGCATTTAAAAATGCTCCCATAGAAGCCTTACAAAGGAATACAGGCTTGTGTGGCAATATTATAGACTTCCACTGTGCATTCCTTCAGTCGAATATAGGCATCACAAGCGAAACAATCAGAAACTGGTGTTTTCAATCGTGTTTCCTATTTTGGGAGCTCTTATGCTTTTAGTTACATTATTTGGAATTTACTTCATTTTGCAAAAGAAAAAGAAAAATCCTTCAACCAAAAATGATGATGAAGAGGGGGAGCCACTTTCAGTCTCAAATTTTGATGGAAGACTTTTGTACAAAAACATCATAAAAGGAACCAACAATTTTGATGATATGCATTGCATTGGCAAGGGAGGATATGGAAGTGTCTACAAGACTAAGCTTTCATCAACTAGCATAGTAGCTGTGAAGAAACTCCATGCCCTTGCTAATGGTGGAAAGCCTTTTCAAAAAAAAGTTTTAAAATGAAATAAAGGCATTAACAGAAATCCGACATCGTAACATTGTGAAATTTTATGGATGTTGTTCAAATGCACTGCGTTCGTTTTTGGTTTATGAGTTTCTTGAGAAAGGAAGCTTAGCCACATTCCTAGATAATGGAGACAAAGCTAAAGAATTGGATTGACTTAAGCGGTTGAACATAGTCAAGGGTGTGGCTCATGCCTTGTCTTACATGCACCATGATTGTTCACCACCAATAGTTCGTCGAGACAATCAGGCAAAAATATCTTGTTGGATCAAGAATATCAAGCCCTTGTTTTAGACTTTGGTACTGCCAAGTTTCTCAAGCTAGAGACTTCAAGTTGGACTAAAGTTGCTAACCTTTATGGATATATAGCACCAGGTAACTTAATATCTTGAAGATTATTATTTTTTTAGGAAAAAAGATTAGAAAAAAATCACATTATATTTAAATGATCACGATTTTTCTTTTCTTTCGGAGCTTTCATATACAATGAAGGTAACAGAAAAATATGATGTGTATAGTTTTGGGGTATTGGCATTGAAAGTGATAAAAGGAAATCATTCAAGCGATCTCATCCTAAAGTTATCCTCTGCATTGACTAGAGAAAATGTGTCGCTGAAAGATGTTTTGGATCAGCGCATCCCTCATCCTCTACCCAATGTTTAGGATGACGTGAGAAAAATTTTGAACATTGCAATTGCTTGCTTAAATGGCAAGCCAGAATCTAGGCCAAGCATGAACATAGTTTACACTTTTGTCAACCTAGTCAACAATAATCTCTTAACTATTTTGAAGTACTAGTATGTCTGACTCTTTAGTACGTAATTATCGAAGTTGTTTTCAAGTGCATATGAAATTGATCATGGAATTGTTGTTCTTCTATGTATTTTAACGTATCTTATCATAAACTTATTTAATTGAGATTGATATATTGTGGCATGCAGAAATATACATTGAGACACATAATTAAACTTATATGATGGTCTGATAGAGAAATTAAAAATAAAGAAAAAAAGATTTTTCAAAATTAATTAATTATCTGGATCTGTTCTTGGTTGCTTGAATGATAAAATTAAAAAATAAAATAAAATAAAATTACTGGCTGCAGGCCCTCATCTTGAATACTCAAGTAAAGATTGTTGGGCTATTTAATTGGTATCAATCGGAATATACTGGGTGTGCTTAATAATATCATTCCATGTAATATATTTATGAATATGATTATATGTATTTATTTGCATTAAATTAATTTATAATGAGAAAGAAAAATATAGATCCCACACAATTTAACATAATTGTGTAATGGGATTGTATTCCTCCATCCCTCTTAGGGTTTCCAATCCTATTCCCCTTTAAGTAAATAATAAAAAGTTTCATTTTTACCCCCACTTAAAAAAAAAAAAAAAAAAAAAAAAAAAAGACAAAATTGAAAATAAGCAAAAAAGTAACCAAAAAAACCTATTTTATAGTTATCAATTGTGCACTAGATAACACTGAAATATTATTAAAAATTATTATTATAATTATTAAAAAATAGTTTAATAAGTAGAATATATTTTAATAAGTATGATATATTATAATAATATTACATATTTCTTGATGACAAAAAAATATTCATAATTTTATTCCAAAAAAGCTTATGGAACACATAATTTTAATCAAAGATATTTTTGCAATTTGTAAATAATCTACTATGATTACAGATTAAATAAACACCTCAATGAGAATATTATTGATTCTTATCACGATTTATGCAATTGAAAAATAATTTATTCGATTCCAATACATTATTTTAATTTCAAATCCATCCAATTCTAGATCATTTCAATTCCAAACTATTCTCATTATATGCAAGTAAACACATTCTTAGATGATGCTTAACAATCCACTAAAAATCTTTTTATACTCAATTTTTTTTAATGATTTTGTTAATGTTAATTTTAATTTTAATTAAAATTACTCGGAAGGACAAAAGAAACAAATTTTCAAAAGACACTACAAATTATTTGCTTAGAATCCAATGTTATTTTTTTTTCCCTCTTTTGCAATCACAAACTCTAAAAAACATCTCCTTAATCCTTTTTCTCATCTGTTTAATGTTTTCTTTGATTCCAAAGTGATCATTGAAAATATATGCAATTAACTGCAAACTCTAAAGTGATAAATAATCACCATTAACGGATTATAATGAAAAAACAAGTTTTCAATTAGTTTTACTTACAATTTTTTTATTGAATCTTAAGAATTTTAAGCTATATGTTGTGTAGAAATTTTACAATATATGGTTTAATATTACTTCCCCTAGCTAAATCAAATATATACATATATATATATATATATATCATCAAAAGTAATGATGGATAATATTAAATAAATGTGAATCGCTTTTAAAAGATTAATTAATTTTTTTAGGAAAAAATTTGGAAAGCCCTCTAAAATGAAAAATAATATCACTGAATCTCAATTTTTAATATAAAAAATAGATGGTTTTACATTAGTTTTATTTTTAAGAGATTAATTTGATAATATACCTTTTATTTAAATGAACTGTCTTTAAAATGAAAATATCAAACGATATAAAGGATAATTTTTGACAGCCAAAGCACATAAAAGGGGATGACGAATTCACTTTTAGACTTATGTTCTATTGCTGCATAGGTCTTGATAACCTCACATAAAGAGACCTGCAAGTTTTTCCCCCTCTGACGCATAAAAATCAAACTAGTTAGCAATTAAGTTGTTTGGTTGGGTAATAAAAAGAGTAAGATTTGAAGAGAAAAAACAACAATTATTTTTATAAAAATAAGAATTTACAGAACATTAAGTTTTAAAAAATTTTAGAAAACTCAAGAACCCTAGATCTATAAAACAATAAAATAAAATAATAAAACTAAATAAAGATCGAATCTTATACCTTTTGTATTAATCTTTGTGGATTGCTCACCATCTTGCCTTCCTTGATATGTCTCTACACCAAGAAACAAGTGATGATTTATTTTCTCAAAAGAACAAACAATATATGTAAAAGGTAAATATTTATTTTGGTTTCTCTATATTATGTTGTAGAAAGAAAAAATTTCTTTCTATTTCAAAGGACGTACAGTAAAACCAAAAATATAACTTCTAATTGAAAAAGAAAACTATTTCTTTTCTATTTATAAGTAACCAATTAGGGTTTTAATTAATCAAAATTAATATTAAACCCTAAGTTTATTAAAATTAAATTTTTACCTCGTATAACATAATTAATTCAAAATTAATTCATGTTATATTTTGAAATCGAATTTGTGACCTACAATTAATTCATAATTAATTATACCCGGTCACTGCTGAGAATTGAATTCAAGACCTCTTATAAAATTAATTAAATAATTATTAATTCATAATTAATAATTAACTAATTAATAATTTGAATAATCAATATTATTCAAATATCAAGTGAACACATATTTTGTTACTTATGTAACAACTATAATTGGACGTTCAAATTACAATATTCTATATACACGTTTCTTATAGTGAAATGAGCTATCAGGGGGACCCGATGGACCTACAGTTTTAAGCTTCAATAATATCATAATTATTAATTAAACTCTTTAATTAAATAATTCATTATTATTAATCTTAGAATTATTCCACTAAAAACCTAAGATTGCACTATCAAAACTGCAGATGTTTTTATACAATCTGAAATTTTCAGTGTTCATTGATATAATCACTACATATGATTTGACCCTCCACAAATAGTTCATAATTAGAGCTAGGTCATCATGTCAATTATACCTCTCTAATTATATCTTGATCCTTAAGTACCATTGATTCCCTAATAAACAATATATTTATAACAACTTATGAATTTATCTTTCCGTTTACATATGAACAGAAAGTTGAGCACTCTTATTGTTCAAAACCTAAATCAACCATTAAGAGAATTATTTTTTTACTTCTCGCAAGAAGGAGTAGATTTCATTATTGTATAGAATGTTCCTAGCTACTTACTAAATCATATCCCTAAAGTACAAAGTTATTGATCGAGCATCTATATCGATCTCATCCATGCAAATTAAAGGATATAACTCAACAAGCAGGAGTCCATAGTACACTCAGGATTAAGATCAATTCATACATAATCATCTAGTCGATAAATACAAATCTCTAAATTTAACGGATATTAATTAGATACACATGTTTATCATGGTCCAGTCCTATATAATCTTTATTATATAAGGTGCCTCCATTTCCATGTCACTATATGAATAGTCTTGGATAAAACTATCGTACCGAATACGAAATGGACCACAACTGTAGATTTACTACAAACAAAGTACCCAACTTCATTTGCTTTCTACGGATTCTTTAGATTACTTCTCTCAAACTAAATCTGCTTGTATACAACACTTATATACTTAGTTTGAAAATACATAAGTAATCAAGAATTGTTTTCATGATATATACAATTTTTACAAAATATATAAAATGAATACTTTATTATTATTTATTAAAACCGTTTACATAATTACAAGCTCTTACGGCAAAAAACCCAACAAGATTAATTTATAGTTAAGTCCATCTTCTAGCATTGGAAAAGTATAATCAACTTATAAATTATTTAAGACTTTTAAATAATTTATAACTTTCACGATGTTATATGACAATTGTTTGTATTAATAATCGGAAAGGACATGGAACTTACAAGAAAATAGCTTGATTTCAAATTTTCAATAGCGTAGTAATAAGAGCTCCCACATGTTTGATCTTAGATGTGAAGAAGACATTTGAAAAAAAAAAAGGAAATTTAGGGTGCGTTTGGATACATTTTTAAAATAATGTTTTTGAAATGCATTTTTAAAAACGAAAAACATGTTATTAAAAATAATATTTTCAAAAACAATAATGCATTTGGTAGCATTTCTGAAAATACATTTTGAAAACCAAAAATGAAAAAAGTTGTTTGGCACCATTTTTGAAATCGAAAAATAATAAAAATGCATTTGTTTAGATTACATTTTTTAAAGTGACTATGAGATTTATGATGATTTTTCTAAAACATTTTCAATAAATCTAGATTTTAATTAGAAAGATCCTAATTTTTATGGCATACTCCTGAACCAAAGAGAATGGCTAGGATGGGTTTCGTCAATTTTTACAGGATTCTCCCAATCTCGAGAAAAAAGTCGAGATAGGTCTCGTCACTTATTAACTATAACATCCTTTTTAACAAATAAGTGTAACGTCAAAGGCGGACCCAAGTAAGGACCAGGAGAAGCATGTGCCTGAAAATCCTAAAAAAAATCATAAGTTTTCTTTGTTTTGGTTTGAACTTTTTTTTCCTTGCATTTAACAATAGAATAAGCTTTAAACTAGTTTCAATAGTCATTTGCTGATATAACAAGACACAAATGAGAGGTATTTTAGAGCACTCAATTGGTGGCACTAGGGTTGTCGTTGTTGCATGGTGCTTCCTACACATCCCGTAATTACTGACCAACATTGTGAAAATCATCACAATACATCTTTTGCTACTTCAACTGTAAGGTTCGAATTCAAGTGGACTTAAGAGATTAACTAAGCCTAAAATGAAATCAATGGAAAGGGACCAATTTAAGTGTTAGCCCAAATATGGACTAATTATCGATTTTTATTGGATTTATTAAACCCCTTTAAATTACTAAGTGTCCCCTATTTGTTGATTATAAATATCAGTGTATGGCAAGTAGACAATTGGTGGACAATTGCTTTGTAAATATCATTGTTCAAAAAATTAGTGAGTTTCGTCGAGTTCTCGCTCACCGATATGAGAACCCCCAAATCGGAGGTCTTGCTTATTGAAGGTAGGCACTCGGCCCAACTCAGCCCAAATCGCCCTAACTCGATTGACTCAATGAGTCCATTCATCACAAACCGACTAAAAATCATCTCAAACACCACTAAAAAATCAGTCAAAATCTAATTCTCCCAACAAATGACCAAAACCATAAAGAAACAAACAACACACAAAAATAAAATTAGAGAAACAAGGAGTGAAACTGACAGCCTTACTCACATACAAAGTTCAGCCAGCGACGGCTTGAAAGAAGACGTCAATAACACTAAGGAAGAGAGAAGGAAACTTGAACTAATAAAGAAGGAGACTTAAACGGTCGGCTACGCAGAGAAGAGAGAAGGAGATTTCAGCATTGATGAAGAGGGACTAGATTCGAAGATGATGACAACAACAGCAGGAGTTCATGATCTCAAAATGACGATAACGACAACTCACTCAATGGCAACGGTGATGGCATGTTAAAGAGAGAGAGAGAGATGAGAAAATGAGTGTTTGACTGTTTGAGAGACCGGTGTTGAGTTTTAAATAAATTGAGGATAATTTAGTCATGGCCCCTGACGTTTATGAAAATGCCAGTTTATGATTTCAAAATTAAAAATTATAATTTCCCTCCCAACCAGTTCTTTTCAAATACTCGTCGATTACTTATCAAGTAGCAAATTACTCATTGCTCACTAGGTTACCATTCGAGTTCCAAGTAACGAGTTTTAAAATACTGGTGTTGACGTTCGGAAACGATCAACCCAGAGATTTTGGGGCTCAGACTACGAGCAAGATAATTAAAGGGTGATAAAGGTGATAGATGTATGATAAATGAGCAGTAAATGAGGTTTAAGGTTTGTGGAGCGTGGTTAAGATGGAGGAATGTTGGTTGTGGCAGTTAGGTGAGTATAATGAGGTGGTTAATGAAGAGAGGAGAGAGAGAAATGAATGCAGAACACAAGAATTTTTACATGGTTCGGCGACTCTGCCTACATCCACGGCCACTCTGAGGTAATTCCGGTAGAGTGACGATACTCTAGTATTTTCAGCTTGTTTGTACAGTAAAGATCTCCCATATTTATAGAGAATGGGAGATGTCAAAGAAAAATATCAAAGAATGTAATACACGTTAACCAACTATGACAATCTCAACTAATCCTGACATAAGCCATGCTTCATTTATTGTTAAGGTAATGATTGTTCTCTCTCTGCACACGTCTGCATTTAATACACCAGGAGGAGTCTTTCCTTCATTAAATGCATGGTCGTCGTATTGAATGCTTCTGGGTAATTGTGTGAATGGTTTTCGACGTGAAATCAGGAGAGTTGGTGATTTTGATGACTTGCTACAAAAGGTTTCTCCTGGAGCAGACCAGGGGTCTGTTAGATCAAACAGGCTGGGCAGGGGTTGACACGGGCGAAGTAATGCCAGGATGATCTGGAGGTAACACAAGCTCGCGATCTGGGCGACCTCACGATCTGGACAAGCTCGCGGTAGCGATGGGGAGTATGGGTCTTCTAGGCCTTTATTTTTGTTCATGTCCAATTAGGCTTTTACTGGCCTATTTATCTAGGTCGAGAAAACAGGCATAACACAAGCCCCCCAGCTCTCAGTGCGGTCTGCGGACTGGGGGCTGATTTGAAAATGCAATTCTGGTGCCCGTTTTCGAGTTTTCAGGTGTCGCTTCAATTTTTGTCTTGTAACTACCGACATGTGGCACTCCTGGAGCCATTGGAGCCACAAAACACGCTTCGGTCCGTACGCATTAAATACACACGTCTTGTAACTAACAGTGCGTGATGGCGAGGGACCGAGGCTTATGTTAAGCTGTCAGATCCGTGGCGATTATCCCTTTTGTTGGATCGAACGGTCAGGGGGAACGAGCTCGAGTATATATAAACTGGACGTCGTTTTCATTCTCCATTTTCTGCTTCTTTGAGACGAAACACAAACATTCTTCCACTTCATCATCTTCTCTTTAGCCATTTTTGCATTTTTCCAGCAGCTTCTTCGGACCACATTACTTCAGAGTTCAGACTCTACCTCAAGCTTATACAGTAACTCCACTAACCCTGCTCTTTTCATTCCAATGATAGTTTGCGGTTCTTGATGCGCCTTTTTGCTTTCTTGATCTGTTATCTAGTTTGGGATATTTTCTGCATACTTATCTGGTCTAGTTTTGAATTTCACGTGACTATCCCTTATCTGGGAAATGCTTCACTAGTCGTATTGCGGATGTTGCTTGTGGTTTTAGAATGTTTGAGCTTGTTGTAATCTGCTGACGTAGCTTAGGTACATCGAATATTTCACCCCTCTACTTTTTGATAAAGTCCCTGTAGTCATAGGGTTAGAAATTTAAGCTTTAGGGGGAGTTGTACCTGGTGGGCCCGTGTTTTTGGCCCATACCACCAGTGGGGCGGGCGACCTAACGCATAGGATAGCAGCCTTAGGAACCTTTTGCCTTAGTTTGTTAGATTCGGCGTGCTCTCAAAGTTTTGACATCATTCCCTTTCTATAGATGTCAGGTCGCCCACGCCGTGGTCGCGCTCATGATGAAGCTTCCGCTTCTGGGGAGCGGGTAGGACAGCAGGCTAGAATGACACAGAAAGCGATCTCGCGAGGTGGTGAGGTCGCGGAGGAGCCTGCTGCGCGAGCTGGGCCTTCTACTTCTCGAATTGACGTTAAGGATAGAGAAGCTCGAAACCCCTTCCGTCACACTGCCTCCGAGCTGACTCTTCCAGCCCTGCGGATTTTAGCCCAAGAGTTCGACTTCCCCTTAAGATGTAAAGCCAATGTTCCACAGGCAAGCGATAGCGCAGCCTTCCCTCCTCCTGGTTTTGTTGCAATGAGTCGCGAGCACATGGAACTAGGGCTTAGGTTCCCTATCCCTAGTTACCTCGTGGCCCTGTTGAACAACCTGAGGCTGACCCCGTTCCAGTTCACTCCCAATTCCTATGCCCAACTGACTACTTTAGCCACTGCTTTTATCAAATATGGATTCGGGCCTCCCACTCCTCGCATTATCCGTTACCTGTATTGCTTCAAGGCGACTCATGGTCACAAGGCCGAGTATAAGGACGGGTTGTACTATCTTTCATGTTGCCACCCTCGGTGTCAGCAATATTTGCCTCAGAACTGTATTAAGTCTAACGTGTGCGATTACAAGGCCCACTGGATCCTGGTCACCTATCTCTCCGTTGCTGACTTACATAACACTGCCTTCGTCTACTCGCCCGGTATACACAGATGCCAGCCCGCGAAAATTTATCGTTCATTCTTTTTTTTTTAACGGGTTTGTTTTCTCTTTCTTGTAGACGTCTCTGCCATCATAATCGAGCTCACCAATGAGGAGACAGCAATCCCAGAGGCCTTTGCAGCAGCCAAGGATGAGAGTGACAACACGTTTCCCTCCAACGCTGATCTAATTGCTCGAGGCCTTGCCCCACCCGTTACTGGTCTTCTTCCGGACATAAACCTGGACTTGGGAGCTTGCGGGCAAGAAAACGAAGTCCGTTCGGTCCTTGCTGCGTCCCTTGGCCTAGATCCTGATCCTGAGCCTGAGCCCAAGCCTGAATTTGAGCCCGATCTCGAACCTGAGTCTTCTTCAGAGAGCCTTTCCACCTCAAGCACTTCATCGGACAACATGCGCAAGTTTACACTAAGGGTCCCTCCCCTCTAAGTAATTACACCGCCTGCGGAGCCGGAAGTCGTAATGGTGGACGACACTTCTCTAGATCCTCCTCGTAAGGAGCCTCCACCTCCTACTGACGTAGCTGCTGGGGTGCCAGCTCCGGAGTCTGGAGGTCGGGAACAGACTGCTCCACTTGCATCCAAGAGAACAAGGACTTCCATCGATGAGGGTTCAGCTTCCCCTAACCATGAGCCCTTGATTAGGAGAAAGGGAAAAGGCATTGCGGAGTCTTCAGCCCCCAAGCGCAAGAAGGTAATAGAGCTCAGGAAGCCTGGGACTGTCGTTATTGGGAGGAACTCGAGTGCCCAGACCTCAGAACGATCCGAGTGAGTCGAGGATGAGACGACCGAGGATCCTAATCTGTAAGCTGATAAGGTGGTCGAGATGAAGTACTTCAACAGTTTCATTGGTCGTGCCCCAGATGTTCTAAAAAATCGTATCCCGAAGCTTCCAAGGTCGGACTTCATTGATAAGAAGCTGGTAGGCTATGGAGTTCATCATACAACATTGGTAAACTTTAAGTCCCTTCGTTTTTACTTCGCTCTTACTGTATCTCTCTGATTTGGATCTAACGCCTTCATCCTTCTCAGATGGGCATGACTTTCATGAAGCTCATGATGAGGATCGAAGATCAGATGGGCGAGGCGGCTGCTTTTAGAATGGCCAAGGAGCAGCTCAAAGAGAAGAGGGAAAGGCTGCAGGGCGAAGTGAACCTCCTCCAATAGGAGCACCAGATTCTGGAGGATAAGCTCAAGGAAACTGATGCAGCTCTGTCCCAGGAAACAGCTCGTAGGGAAGCAGCCACTTCCGAGGTTGGCAAGATTCATGAAGAGCTGATGAAAGTGAAGGGTAAGCTGAGCGTTGCTACGAAAAGAGCAAAGTGTGCGGAGAATAGAGCTAACCAGCAGCAACAAGAGGTGGCCGCGATCAAGGAAGAGCTTGATAGAGCTCGGGAAAAGACTGCTAGGGATCAAGAAGAGGCTGCTAGAGCTTAGGAGGAGATTGCTCAAGCAGAGAAGCGCAACGAAGCCTGAATTGCTTAGGAGCAAGATCGAGCCACCTCAGAGAACGAGAATGCCTTCCTGTTCACCATCTGGGAGAGCTACCCAGATTTAGATTACTCATTCTTCGGACCTTCTACTGTTGAGGCGATCCAGAAGTTCGCGAGGCACGCGGCCAGCACTCAGGGTACTCTGCAAAGCGGTGCTCCTCCAACTCCCCCGGCCGATCAGCCAGTCTCTCCAAGTTGTCTTTCAGATCCAGCTTCTATTCTTGAAGGATCTTCAGCTCCTCAGGACCCTCCTGCAACGGGGACTTCGGCAGAGGTTCCTTCAAATCCTCCAGCTCAAGATGCACCTGCTAGTACTTAGATAGGAATTTCAAATTTCTCCTTATTTTTGTTTATAATTGTAGAACTGTCTATCCTCTTTCGAGGATGTTTGATTTGTAAGAAACAGCATCCTACAATTTTCAATATTTTTGGCAAGGTGTGGCATGCATTTAGTAGACATGTGCAACTCATAAATATGCAATGAGCTATCATTAAAGTGACAATCATATTATAACTTAGATCATAAACATATCACAATCATGCTGATCAGTTAGCTCGTAGGCCTATGACCTGTAAGCAGTCGCAGCAATCACAAAGTGGCAGTTCATAAGTATTTAACCCTACAAGCAACTCAATTGAGTGTTTTCTAAAAATTTGGCGTATACGTACAGTTCGTGGAGTACTCATTTTGGATACAGCTATCCGAGAATACCTCCTATCAAGGTTTGGCTGGCCTAAGGTAGCATTTTCCCGAACTTTGAAGACTTCAGGCCATTGTGATGCCTTGTTGTACCGGTTTGATTTGAGAGCAAACCTTTATCGTGGGTAGCCTCTCTCGCGAGGTTGCGAGGCAATTGAGTTTTGAGAGTGCACCCAGTTCGGACAGCCCCTCCCGCGAGGTCGCGGAGCAATTTGTTTGAGAGTCACAGCCCCTCTCGCAGGTCATGAGGCAATTGAGTTTTGAAGGTGTACTCAGTCTGGGCAGCCCCTCCTGTAACGTCGCGGGGCAATTTGTTTGAGAACCGTAGCCCCTCTCGCAGGCCGCGAGGCAATTGAGTTTTGAGAGCCGTGTTCCCAGCGAGTGCTTTCAGCAGCGCCCTGGGGATCACTCCCTTCATGAAGCCTTCTGTAGATTGGAGGTCCCCAGTTGAACCCTCTAAGGCGCGGAGAACGTAGCCCCTTCCGTGGGTGAGACCTTTGGTACCATTAGCAGGTCCCAAGTAGAACCTTTCGGGAAGTTGACAACTACCCCTTCCAAAGGCGAGACCCTCATTGCTACTCCTTCCGCAGGCAATAGCCTTCTAGAGCGCAGTAATTGGAGCCCCCAGATAATCCCCTCCAGAGCACACAAATGGCAGCTCTTTCCGTGGGTCGTATCTGGATAGCTTCCTTTTCCACAGGATCACCCTCAGGGGAGTCTATAGCACGCATCCTTTTCTCAGGTGTAATATTAGAAGCGTCGAGATCGCGTGTTACTGACAAGAGTTTATAATTGGCGATCTTTATAAGAGAAGATGGCTCGCAGATCTCGAGGGCACTGTGATAAGCGTGATCATGCCTTGGCAGTTGGAGGGAGATAGGTCCGCAGACTCAGATTTGTAATAATCGTCCTTCAATCAAGACCTCAGACCGTAGTATTCGAGCTTGCTAATAGCTGGTACGAAATCTCACAGAATAATAGATATCAAAAAACATTAAGTCGATGGTATGGATGCCCTTGTAAACATCATCGACGGACGAGCTCGCCAGATAAGTCATGATTTTTTATATCGCTTGTGCTCGTGTTCTAGGCGTGTACGGGCTATTGGAAATCTGTTGGGATATTTTCGAGAATTGATAGATAATAGTTGCCAGCTCGCTTCTTAAGAAGTAAATCCCAGGCTCATAAATGAAATTTGGTAGCTTTGCCCTTTGTAATAATTACACTCTCAATGTCCAGTATTTTCACTTTCTGCATTAGACATTTTTTACATACAACAGCACACAAGTGAAAAGCACTTTTACAGAGAAATTTAAAAGTGAATTGTTGTACAGGAGATATAGAACAGACTGACAGTTTTAAGTGTAGTAAGGTCGCAGATGTTCAGCATTCCAAGCTTGAGGGAGTTCTGATCCGTCTAGGTTGGTCAAGTGGTAGGCACCGTTCTGCAGGTTCTTTTTGATGAGATATGGTCCTTCTCAGTTCGGTTCGAGTGCTCCATCACTTGCCTTACGAGCTCTAGAAAGGATCAGCCTTAAGACTAGGTCACCTGCCTTGTAGCTTCGAACTCGCACCTTCTTGTCTATCACGAGCTGCTGGGGGACTCCAAACCTGTAGATGATATTGTTCCATACAAACTTCTCTATCTTTGAAGTAGAGATCTCAGCGAGCTCTTTTGCCTCTGCCCATTTGGTGAAGTAATCCACGGCAACTACTGTGTGTTTGCACCTGCCCCGGGCTGTTGGCAAAGTCCCAATCAAATCCATTCCTCAGATCGCGAAGGGCTATAGACTTGTCATCTGCTGAAGATAGGCTGGTGGAGCTCTTGGGACTTTGGCGAATCTCTAGCATTTGTCGTACCTTTTCACTAGATCTGTGGCATCCCGCTTCATGGTCGGATAATAGAACCCCTGTCTAAGTGCTTTCTGGGCCAAGGATAATCCTTCTGCATGGTTCCCACAATGACCAGCGTGAATATCTCCAAGCACCGCCTTGCAGTCCTCACCATCAATGCATCGCAACAGCAGGGCCGAGAACCCTTTCTTGTACAACCTGTCATCATAAATACAATACCGAGCTGCTCTAGCTCGCAGGCGACGTGCCTCTAGTCTATTTTGTGGCAGCTTTCCTTCCTGCAGGTAATTCAACAACGGTCTCATCCAGGAGTCGGACCGAACCCTTATGGCCATCATTGCCTCATTTTCTTCAATACTAGGAACAGGTAGAACCTTTACGGGAATGGACTCCAGGAGATCAGCATCCTGGGTGGTCGTCAGGCAGGCTAAGGCATCTGCATGGGAATTCTAGGCTCGAGGGATCTGGCATATTTTGATTCTTGGGAAGTTTTCTAACAACTCCTTGGCTTTCCAGAGATACGTCGTCATCTTTTGTCCTATTGTCTGGTATTCTCCCTGAACATGGTACACAACGAGCTGAGAATCACTATAGACCCTTACTTGTTGGGCTCGCACTTCCTTTGCTAAGCGAAGTCCAGCGAGTAATGCTTCATACTCAGCCTCGTTGTTGGTCACGTGGAACCCGAACCTCAATGCGCTAAAGATTTTGTGACCCTCTGGACTCACCAACAGCACCCCAGCTCCTAAGTTGTGTTCGTTGGAGGATCCGTCCATGTACACCTCCCATGCTAGCCACCTGCGATTTCATCCTATACCTCCACAGATCCTGTAAACTCTATAATGAAGTATGTCAAGGCTTGGGCCTTAACTGCAATCCTCGGCTTGTACTATATGTCGAATTAGGCGAGCTTAATGGCCCACTTGAGTAACCTGCCCGAAGTGTCTGCTTTCTGAAGGATCTGCCGCAAAGGATATTGCGTGAGTACTTCGATAGGATGGGCTTAGAAATAAGGGCGCAGCTTCCTCGAGGCAGTCACCAAACAGTACGCGAGCTTCTCCATCTGCGAATACCTGAGCTCGGCATCGACCAGCCTCTTGCTGACATAGTACATCGGTAATTGTATCCTCTCTTCTTCCCTGACCAAGGCCGCGCTCAGGGCGTGCTCAGACACCCCCAAGTACAGGAACAATTTCTCTCCTTTTCTAGGTTTCAACAATAGGGGAGCTCGACCCATATACTCTTTTAGCTTCTGGAATGCTTCTTCACACTGCTCCGTCCACTAGAAGTACTTGGCCCTTTTGATTGCCTCGAAGAATGGCATGCATTTGTCGGTGGCTTTTGAGATAAATCAGCTGAGGGCCGTAACCTGACCATTGAGGCTCTGTACATTTTTCACTCAGGCTGGGGATCTCATCTCTATAAGCGCCTTGATCTTTTCCAGATTTGCCCATATCCCCCTAACATTAACCATAAAACCAAGGAACTTACCAGACGCCACTCCAAAGGCGCATTTCAACGGGTTCAGCTTCATTCTGTAGTTCCTCAAGACCCTGAACGTCTCGTCTAGGTCGCGGATGTGGTCTGCAGCTCGCCTGGACTTCACTAGCATGTCATCCACATAGACCTCCATTGTCTTCCCGATCTATTCCTAAAACATGGCATTCACAAGACGTTGGTATGTGGCCCCTGCATTCTTTAGTCCGAAAGGCATTACTTTGTAGCAATACAACCCCCTATCAGTAACAAATTATGTGTACTCCTCATCAGCTGGGCTCATGGGGATCTAATTGTAGCCTGAGTATGCGTCAATGAAGCTTAGGAGCTGGTGTCCTTCGGGCAGGCCTTGTTCAGGTCGGTGAAGTCTATACACGTCCTCCACTTCCTGTTTTTCTTCTTCACAAGGACTGGATTCACCACCCAAACAAGGTAATGGGCTTCCCGGATGAACCCGTTGGCCAGCAGCTTCTCCATTTCCTCTTTCAGGGCTACATAGTATTCCGGAGTCATTGGCCTCCTCTTCTGGCGAACAAGCTTATGCTGGGGATCTATGTTCAATCTATGGCTCATAATGTTAGGGTTTATCCCTACCATGTCTTCATGGTTCCAAGCGAAGACGTCGAGGTTCATCTTCAGGAAGTCAGTGAGCTCAGCTTTGACCTCTGGCAATAGGTCTCGCCCCATCTTCAGGCATCTCTCCAGAGCCATCTCGCTGACTTGTACATCTTCTAGATCTTCGACTGGTCCTGTGGCTCGATCTGCGTCCACCTCGTGAGGATCGAGGTCGCTATTCACTCCTCTTTAAGAGACAGCTCGTGGTTCGCCACCTGAAACTACATTCACCTTCTTGCCTCGGACTCCCATTTTCACTGCATCCTCATAGCATTGTCTGGCTAATCGCTGCTCTCCTCTGACATAGCCAATACCATTAGGAGTTGGGAACTTTATTGTCAGCGTCCTGGTGGATGTTACCACGTTCAGATCATTCATAGAAGGTCGCCCCAGAACCACATTGTAGGCTGATGAGCTACTGATGATTAGGAAGTCGGTGAGAACAGTAGCTTGTCGTCCTGGTTCTCCAAGGGTGAGGGGCAGCCTAATCTGGCCTATCGATACTATTGCATCCCCGGTGAAACCATAGAGGGGTTCAGGTGAGAGTGTCAACTGCTCGATTCCTAGCCCCATCTGATCGTAGCAATTCTTGTACATCACGTTGATCGAACTACTTGTGTCAATCATTATTCGCCGTACTTCAACATTGCTGATCCGGGCTCGGATGACTATAGCATCATTGTGGGGCCAGTGCACTCACCTCGCGTCCTCCTCAGTAAACACAATGCCATCCGATGACACCTTAGCTTTCTTAGTAGGCTCATCTGCCCCATTATAACTTGCCATCAGGGTATGGTTGGCTTCCCTCACGTACCTCCGATGTGACCTGTTCGAAATAGCTATCATGTGGGGACTACCATGGATAGTGAGGATTGTTCTGACAGCGAACTCGTGCTCAGGCTCCGAAGCTCGTTGTGGTGGCTGTTGCTCAGGCTGCAGGTCTTGATGTTGAGGCCGGTGATGTTGAGGCCGTCTGCCTGTAAGTCGTATAACATATTCCCCCAAACAGCCCCGTCTTATCAACTTTTCGATAGTATCCTTCAATTGCCAATAGTTTGAGGTATTGTGTCCATTCTCATTGTGGTAGGCACAATACTTTTTCGGGTCCCGGCATCGGCTAGGAACCCCTGTCAGAGGCGGCTTCCCGAAATTCTCTCTGTTCCTTGCAACTGCGAAGATTCTGTTTTGCCTGTCTGACAGAACGCTGTAACTTCCATACCGACTTTGACGCCGAGGTCGCTCTCTCCTCAGCTCAGGCCTGGCTCGCTTTGTCACAACATTGGCAAATTGGTGTCTGTGCTCACCCTGCTTGTCCCCACTGTGGTTCTTCCTCTTTCCGTGATGAGGACTGCTTGCTTCACCCCGTTGACTACTAAGCTTCTTAACTCTGAAAGTTTCCTCCGAAAGTTTCCTCCTATCTAATTTCCTTGGCTGCCCTCTCGTAAAATTCACCCAGATTTCTCACTGAAGACTTGTAAATGCTCTCCTACAGCTTTCCATCTTTCCTCAACCTTGCGGAGATCGCCGTTAGTATACTCTCATCTAAAGGTGTCTCGACATTACTCACCTCATCTCTGAACCGGGTGATGTAATCCTTCAAGGATTCATTATGCCTCTGGAAGATGGTGGCAAGGTGGCACGCAGGCGCGAGCTGCTTTCTCAGGGCTTTGTACTGATCCAGGAATTTCTTCTGACACCCCTTCCAGCTTCCTATGCTGTGAGCTGGGAGGCTCTTGAACCAGGTTTGTGGAGCGTCCTCTAGGGTAGTTGGGAAGACTCGGCACGTTACCAGCGAATCGTCTATCTGAAGGTCCATTTGCACATTGAAGGCGTCCAAATGGTCGTAGGGGTCGCTTCTACCACTGTAAGGACGGATGTTGGGGAGTTTGAATTTGGTTGGCAGGGATATTATCTCGACTTCCCGAGTAAATGGTACCCTGTGATCTTCTCGTTCCTCTCCACTGTGAGGCCCAGGTCGAGCTTCTAACTGCCGAACCCTCTGCAGCAATTCCTCTACCATCGGGACTGGGGATTGAGATCGCCAAACAGAGTTCCTTCTGCTAACACTCTCCTGTCCTCCCAGGTGGCGATCTCCCAACCTGCGCATTTCATCAAAATCTTCTGCCTGTCTTAAACCTCTCCTCCGTCCAGGCTTGGGGACAGCGCAATCCTTCCGAGCTTACTCGTGTCCGCGATTGTTCTCAACGTAGCGGTAGCCTTCTTGATTCACCCGTACCCTGATGTCGTTTGGGTTAGGGGGGCTCTGTCTCTCCCGGGCTCGCTACTTGTCTCTTCTCACGTTCAGGTTCGAAGAGCGTACAGATTCCTCCGATAACGATCTGTCTCTATTCGTAGCTCCCTCCGGGGTCAGGATCTCCTCAGTAATTTGTCAACGAGCTTTTCCAGGGGGTGCGACCTCCATCTGTCTCCATGCAGCGTGGGTCTGAACCTCCACTAGTGCCTTGACCGTCTCGGTTAATTGCCTCATTGTATCTTCCAGGGCTTGCTGACGTTGTTGCCATTCCTGAGCGACCTCTTCCCTAGAAGGCAAAGTGCTCTGCTGATCCTCTTGTGCTTTAGGTCGTTCTTCAACCGGACCAACACTCCTAGTTGTTCTTATCCTGGCCATAATGGATTGACGAAATATAAGCGGTCAAAGAAAAGTCAAATGAAGAGGAAATTACTAGGTCGCTGTTGGGCCCTCCTTCTAGCGCCAAAAGATGTTAATGTTCGAAAACGGTCAACCTAGAGATTCTGGGGCCCAGACTTCGAGCGAGGTAATTAAAGGGTGATAACGGTGATAGATGTGTGATAAATGAGCAGTAAATGAGGTTTAAGGTTGGTGGAGCGTGGTTAAGATGGAGGAATGTTGGTCGTGGTAGTTGGGTAAGTGTAATGAGGTGGTTAATGAAGAGAGGAGTGAGAGAAATGAATGCAGAACACAAGGATTTTTACGTGGTTCGGCGACTGTGCCTACATCCACGGCCACTCTGAGGTAATTTCGGCAGAGTGACGATACTCTAGTATTTTCAGCTTGTTTGTACAGTAAAGATCTCTCATATTTATAGAGAAAGGGAGATGTCAAAGAAAAATATCAAAAAATGTAATACACGTTAACCAACTATGACAATCTCAATTAATCCTGACATAAGCCATGCTTCATTTATTGTAAAGGTAATGATTGTTCTCTCCCTGCACACGTCTGCATTTAATGCATCAGGAGGAGTCTTTCCTTCATTAAATGCATAGCCGCCGCATTGAATGCTTTTGGGTAATTGTGTGAATGGTTTTCAGCGTGAAATCAGAAGAGTTGGTGATTTTGATGACTTGCTACAAAAGGTTTCTCCTGGAGCAGACCAGAGGTCTGTCAGATCAAGCAGGCTAGGTAGGGGTTGACACGGGCGAAATAATACCAGACGATCTGGAGGTAACGCGAGATCGCGATCTGGGCGACCTCACGATCTGGACGAGCTCGCGGCAACAATGGGGAGTATGGGCCTTCTGGGCCTTTATTTCTGTTCATGTCCAATTGGGCTTTTACTGAGCCATTTATCCAGATCGAGAAAACGGGCATAACAACTGGTAAATATATTTTATCAGGTTTATAAATAAAAGAAAAAGGATAAAATATTGGTGTTGTAATCCAAGAATGAGTGGCGGTCAGAATAGGAATTAGGAAAGACAAAAATGATGGGTTAGACAATTGATGATAGGCATGACAATGTAAAAGAGAGATGTGATAGTAAAAGCAAATCAAGTTAACTTATAAGAAAAATGACAAATAGTTTTGGTTGTAGACATTAAAAGAATGAGGGAGGCCAAAAGAGAGTGACTCAATATTTTAATAATAAAAGCGGACAAAGATAGAGGGCGATTAGTGGCACAATATTTTTATTAATAAAAGAGACATGTGTCTCATGAAGAAGTGAGCAAAATTTTTAGTGGTAATATTTTTGTATAAAAATTGACAAGTGTCGAGTTGTGGCTTTTATCTCTTGTAGACATATATTTTTTATAACAAACACACACCATACAGAACCGGCGGCAACGAAATGAAAACAAACACTGTGGGTGAAGCAGAGTAGAATAAAAACAAGAAGGAAATTTTGTGAGGAAGAGAAAATGAGGTAAAATTGAGAATATTTGCCTTGAATATTTGGGTTCCTGATTTACCCGGATAAATTGAGTTTATTTAAACAAGATTTGAATTCTAGAAAATTAGTTAGGTTTTCTATAAATTCTAAATTGAGTTTATGTAATAATTTTAAGGTGGATCCACATCTATGAGGAAGTGAATCCACGTCTATAAGGAATTAGATGAGAACCCATTTTAGATCCAGATTTACAAAAGTGTTATGTGTGTAGATTATTTTATTTAAATTAAATTAATTGCTTATAACTATATATTTCAGATTTTATTATTTATGGATTATTAGCAATGTATTATTTGTTAGTTAATTAATTTTGTGGATAGTTTATTTTAACTAAATTGATTTATTATAATTATTTGAATTTCAGATTTTATTTATTTAATTGTTATTAGAAGAAAATAATTTAATTAGTTTATTAATTTATTGATTATGAATTACGATTTATAAAAAGGGGGATTTATTGAGAATTAGACTTATATTCAAAAATAAAATTATACTATTTACATATGAAAATGACTTGAGAATTGGAAACGATTGAAATGAGATTTTCAGAACACCAAAGTTGTACCCTCCCTTCCAACTGTCAGACAGGCTTCATGTGTGTAAGTCTTAAAAAATCGTTCAGTACGCGTATGACAGATGTCTAGGGAGTCATAGAATCACTCAGCACGTGTATGGTCAAATATTATCTTTTACTTTGCCTTTATGTTAAGTGTCTCCATCACATATGACCAAATTCCCTAAATACTAATTGGTGTAGATTTTAAAATTTCAGATGTTATATACTGAGTTTGATAAGTTAAAAAAAAATTATAATATTCCAAATTTATAAAAAGAGATTCCAGAAAAGTTTTGTGGATAATAGATTTTTAAATTATATATTATTAAAATTATAAAGATGATTCATATTGAAGTTTACAATTTTACTATGATATGAGATTTGAATCTAGTTTATTTTCAGATATAATTGCATATGAATCATTAAAATTATTTATTATTACTAAAATATATTATGTTTTATTTAGAAATATTTTTTAAAAATTTATATCCACTCATTAGGCGTTAGCACTCACTTTTTTATAGAACTCATTTTTCTAGGTATTTTCATAGGTTGATGCAGATTATTGTACATCGTGCAAAATGCCACATGGTGATAACAAAATACATTAATATTATTTTAAGTAGAAACATTTTTGTATCAATGCATATTATTTTAATTAACTAGATTTCGTAAATGTGTTTCAAGAACAATTTTGAAAATTTATATCTTCTCAGATATTTTATAAATATTTTGATTATTCAGTCCAAGGGTCCAACACAAATATGCATAATGTTTTCGATTTATTCAAATTAAATTTTATAAAATGATCAAGAGATTTACGATGATTTTTCTAAAAGAATTTTAGTAAATCCATATTTTAATTAAAAATATCACATTTTTTATGACATCCGAGTTCAAGAGACGAGTTAAGATGAGTTCCATCAATTTTCGTTGCATTCTCCTACACTAAAGAGAGGAATCGGGAGAGGTCATTTCATCAACCTTTGACTATGAACTTATTTAGGTGACATTGTTACTTTGGCTTGATTTCAGAGACAAGAGAGAGAGAGAGAGAGAGAGAGAGAGAGAGGGAGAGTTTATGTTTAAAGTGAGAGATTAGCGTGTTGCAGAGTAACTAGTAACCGAGTAAGGGAGATTGAAATTTCAAATGAAAGAAATATGGAATCTATGTAATAAAGCAAAGAAAGAGTGTAAAGTTATTTATAGTTATTAAATATAAATAAAGAAAAGACTAAAGAATGGTTTTTTTTTTTTAAACAAGAGAATCGTTTGACCTTGGAAAGATAGATGGATGATAGCCGTTAAGGGTGGCAATTTAAAACCCGACACGATAGGTCAACATGAAACCGACACGATTATTATAGGTTAGGGTTGAGTATAAACAAGTTGGGTAAATAAACGGATTAACTCGCCTAACCCGTTTAATAATCGTGTTGGATTCATGTTTCATTAATCATGTCATAGGTTGATTCGTTTAATGAGGGTAAAAAAATAACTTCAAATTAGAGAGATATTCATATAATTTTAGTAATAGGTATATATACCCTTCAAAACCTACCTAACCACACTCCACACTTCCATTCATTTCTTCATCCACCAGCCGCCATACCCTCCACTCCACAGCCACACCACACGGCCCATACCAGTCAACGCCTACGCCGATCATCACACCACGCTAGTCACCCAATGCATCTCCTTTGTCTTCTTTGTCTCCACATTAGTCACGGCATCTCATTCATCCCTATCGTCTCCACACCAATCACGACATCTTCTTCATCTCCTTAGTCTCCACACCAGACAACGATCGAGGCATCTCCTTCATCTTCTTCGTCTCCACACCAATCATGGCATTTCTTTATCCACTAGCAGCCACACCGTCCATTCCATGACTACATTACACAACAATACCAGTCACCTAACGCCTACATCAATAATTGCAACCATGCCAATCACCTAATGCATCTCCTTCATCTCCACACCGGTCGTGGTATCTCCTTCGTCTCCTTTGTCTTCACACAATGGTTATGGCATCTCTTTTGTCTCATTTATCTCCACACATCCTCCATCTAGCAGCTACACTAGCCACACCAATCACCACACCACATCGTTCGTCACATCATCATCAGCTCCTTTATCTTCGAAGCAGCCACATCATCATCATCATCAAGAGCTTTTCAATCTTCCTAAGCAAGGGTATGTATTATGCTACATGTTTAAGATTAAAATGAAACGAGTTATTAGGAGAGAAAAATATGAGACTTTTTATTTTTTATTTTTGATATTTCAATATATTTTTTATTGCATATATTTAGTTGGAATCATTTTATGGATTAGATGTGCTTGATAATTCAAATTGAGTGAGTTGATTATGAGATTACTTTTCAATTTTTCATATACAGCTTAAATCTGTGGATTACAATGATGTCAATATCGATGATTGAGAAACCAATAGTATGGAAGATGATTTCAATGAGGAAGGAGATGTATATGTCGAAGTAGAGGCCAAAGTACGAGAAAAGAGAAGAATATCATGCTAACCAAACCTACCCCTAAAAGAAAGCTTAGATCAAAAGTGTGGTGTGTATTTTCAAAGCTACCACGAAGTAAAGATGGAAAGCTAAAGAATAAGTGTAAGCTCTGCAATAAAATTTATATTTGTGAAAGCAATTATGATACCGGCAACATGAAACGCCACATGAAATTAACTTGTCCAATGAGGAAAAACCATGATATAAGTCAAATGTTCATTGACAAAATTGGTGTAGATATTGTGACACTTACTAAGCCTAAAGATGTTGAAGTATTTCGAGGTATGATATAGGCCATTGTATGTCATGATTTGCCTTTTCAATTTGTGGAGTGGACATGGATTAGAAAAATAAATGAATATTTGGACAAGGATTTCACTTTAGTTTCTAGGAATACCGCAAAAGCGGATGTATTGAAGATGCATGTCAAAGAAAGGTAAAAGATTAGGAATATGCTAAAAGAATCCCTAAGTAGAATTTGTTTGACATGTGATTTGTGGACATCCATAGCTACTGATGGTTATTTATGTCTCACATCACATTTTCTTGGTAAAGATTGAGTGTCACAAAAGAAAGTGTTGAATTTTTCTTTTATGGCACCACCATATGATGGAGTTTTCTTAGCTCATAATATTAATACATTATTATGTGAGTGGGGAATTCAAAATAGGATATTTTCAATTACTTTGAATAATGCTTCATATAATAAATCCTTTATTGATATTTTGAAAAACCAATTGAGCATAAAATGGGCACTTGTATGTCATGGTGAGTTTTTACATATTTGTTGTTGTGCTCATATTCTTAATTTGATTATTCAAGATGGTTTGAAAGAAACAAATGAGGAGATCTATAAAATTTGTGAGTTTGTGAAATATGTGAAGCGGTCCCAAGTGAGGAAACAAAAGTTTTTAGAATGTGTGAAGCAAGTTTCTCTTGATTGTAAGATAGGTCTAAGGCAAGATGTTCCAACTAGATGAAATTTAACTTATCTTATGTTTGAAAGTACTATTAATTACAGTCGTGCTTTGTGTACATTAAAGTTAAGTGACAGCAATTTCAAGCATTGTCCTCTAAGTGGCAGGAAAATATTGAGAAAATTGCCTTATTTTTTAAAGTATTTTATGAAGTCACTTGCATTTTCTTGGGAATAAAGTATCCAACTTCAAATTTATGTTTCTCCAAAGTGTTGGAAATTCATGTGCTATTACAACAAAACTTGGAAAGTGGTGATTTGTTTTTGAAAAATATGGCCTCTCAAATGTACACTAAATTTAACAAATACTGGGGTGAGTTTTGTATGATCATGGCCACAACATTGATTTTACATCCTCGCTACAATATGAAATTTGTTGATTTTGTTTATAGAAAAGTTTATGGGAGGATTCATTTGAGTTTGAAAATTTCGAAGTAAGTTGCATTTGTTGTTTGATGAATATGTGGAAAATGCTTCAACTACTTCGACATCTACTCCTAATGGTAGTGGTCATAACCTGATCATTAATTCTTCGTCACAAGTACCATTGCTCCATCATCTTTTAGTCTCATAAAGGTAATTACTATTTGCTAATTTGTTCATATATTTAATTTGGTTTGTTTTATATGTGTGTGTTTATTATTTGCATAATATTAACATTGTTTTTAATTAATAAATATTTATAGGAGTGAGAATCGTTTGACAAAGGTATATCCGATAGCGATTTCACAAGAAAAACACAATTGTAGTTGTACTTGGATAAACCAAAACTTCAAGATATTGTGGACTTTGATGTTTTAAGTTTCTAGAAAGCCAATGTAATTCGATTTCCTAAACTCGTAATGATGGCTTGTGATGTTTTGAGCATCCCAGTATCTACGGTGGCATCTGAATCAGCGTTTAGTGTTGATGGTCGAGTCCTTGATCAATATCGAAGTTCACTTAAACCACACGTAGTGGAAACTATAGTTTGCACTCAAGATTGGATACATGGATGCAAAGGTAATTTTTCCTATAAAGTGTTAATTGCAATTTACATGTGTTATATGATTATGAGTTTTATTTTTCTTTTCTAATGGGATAATCTTTTTTTTTTTTTTTTTTTGCCATTATTGTAGAGAATTCAAATCTTGGATTGGATGAGCTTACCAAGGACATCATGAACATGAATGATGATAATGAAACTGTTAGCGCTAGTAATCAAACTATCGAATCTATCTCATCACAAATTGTCGTGTATTAGTAAAATTTTATTGGTTTTGATAAAATATTTTTTAAAATATTTTTTTTATATATATATAAATGTATAATTTGCTTATTAGCTAACTTTTAGTTATTATCTTTGGTAAGTTTGGTTTGGTGGATGCAATCAACACTTAATGTTATTTTTCTAATATAAAGGACAATATTTCAGGATATGTTTTTTATGTTGTTTTTTTTATAAAAAAAATATGAAGGAATATATTTGCAAAGATGTTTTTATACTCATCTTTGTGAACATTTGTATTTTTATGTTTTGAATTGTATTTATGGATGATTGTATTTTTTTAGGTTTTGAATTGTATTTGTGGATTTAAGAGGTCTTCTGTATGTTTATTTTAATTTTATTTTTTATTAGATCTATATTAATATTTAAATGTATTAAATATAGTTAAATGGGTCATAAACGGGTCATTAAATGTGTCAGCTAAACTAGTCATTAAACGTATTGACTAAATAAGTCAATAAACGAGTCATTAAACATGTTGGCTAAACAAATCAATAAATGAGACAATAAACGACCCGTAAATAAACAAGTTAATCATGTCATTTCCTTATTGACCCATTAATAATTGTGTCATGTTCGTATTGAAGGGATTCGACCTATTTATTAATCGTGTCATGTTCGTGTCACATCCAACCCGGCCTGTCAACCCGAATTGCCACCCCTAGCTGTCAGTGGGCATAAAAGACTATGCAAATTGCAATGAAGCATAATTGGTTTTGTACTGGTTTTGTATAGTTGTTTCATTCCTCCATTTTTATTTTTTTTACTCTTCTTTCAGTTCTTTTTTGTGCTAATTGTCCCTAACTTCATATGGTTTGTGTTTTATTTAAATTAATAATTTTTTAAATAAATAGTAGCAAATTATATCCATTTGAGTATTAATAATTAAATTATAATTTGCTTGCATATGTGGTGAAAGATAATTTTGACAAAAATGATAGAGAAGTTATCATACAACGATTTCAATATATGAAATTGAAATTATAACTTCATGTAATTTTTTTTTTCTTTCATTTTTAATTATTTAGATGATTTCGTTAGGCTTTTTAAGCATAAGACTAACTGTGTTACTTAAATATGTTATGTGTTTCATTTTATTCAAATTATATTATGATATCAAACTTCATTTTACATAAAACATTATATATTTAATATGGTCTTAATTTTTTAAATTCTTATACCTTTCTTCATGTGCCCCCACTGACAAATTTTCTAGGTCCGCCACTATATAATGTCAACTTGATCACCGTAACGTCGAACCTGTTCCAATTTAATTTTCTTTACAATCTTTATTTTCTTCATTTTTACTGCAATTTAATTTTTAATTTTTAATTTCAAAATATAGTGAAATATAATAACTTAAATTGGATTGTTTAAAAAATAACTTAAATAAGATTAAAATATTACTTAAAAATATTTTTGAATAAAATAAGTTTATTAAATTTATTTCTTAAAAATACATAAAAGTGTTTACACTTAATTGTAATATGATGTCAAGATTTTTTTTTTTTTGTTATGATTTAATTTTGCATTTACATATTTATTCTTATGATGTTTAAGGCATTTTTGAAGGTATAGTAGATTTAAAAGAATAATAAAAATGTCGGGATAGATTTTGTTGATTTGTGAAACTAAGGGTGGATTGTGAGCAACATTTTATAAAAAGGGACAGATTTTAGTCAAGTATGAAATTGTGGAGTGGATTTTGTCCAATATTTTATGCACAATATAGACATATGATATCAACGACTAACTCTAATATTGCCTAAACAAATGTAACAAAGTTTAAGTTGTTTAGTGAACAAGTACAAACATGTCATACGTTGAAATTTTGGTAGGAATGAATTAAATGGTCAAACATTTAGGATGGAACGAAAAAACTTTCAACATAAGGTTATGGTTGAGATAGAATCAATTATATTTTAACACCTAATATCCCAACATGAAATATTACTATGTATAGTGTAAGTCCATTTTTCGTAATTTCGCATTTCCTAATAATAATAATTAACTTATAGGGTAAGAATATTAAATTTCATAAATATTACCCTTAGTAGTCATATTAAAATGTTAGTAGAAATTTTAGAAATTAGTTAAGTTAAATAGTAAGTTAAATACTAATAAAGGGTAAAATAGTCATTTATACATATAAGAACTCTATATAATGGAGTGTTAGCTTCCATGACTTAGTGAAAACTTGAAGCAAAAATAGAGAGAAAGAGAGAGTAGGGTTCGTCCATCAAAGAGGAAGGAGAACCAAGTTTCTTTCAAGCTCAATTGAAGATCTAAAAAATAAATCAACCTCATTTAAGCTAGAAAATCAAGAGTTTGGCAAGATCGAAGTAAGTTACCCTCACTTTTACTAAAGTTGATGTTAGTTGAACTTATATGAGGTGTGGATGATTGAGTTGTTGTTTGTTGATGAATTTGATGGGGGTTTTGATAGGAATCAATATTAGAACTCTACTAAATAGAAAGGGAGCCTTAGGATAAGAAAACGCATGCAAGAAATAGAAGTTAGGGTTTATGTAGGAGAAACCCTAGAACTTGATTTAGGCTTGGGTTTAGTGAATTGAGTGTAGATAAGGTGTTTGATGAAATGCCTAAGAGAATGATAATGTAAAAATCTTGAAAGTTGAAAGAAACAATGTGTTGTGTGTGAATGTGTAGTTCATGGTCAACTAAAGGAGTATGTAATTCTATTGAGTTTTGATGAAATTGAGCTTGAATTCATGCATGTGAGAAGCTAGAAGATCGTATAGAAATGTTAAAATTGAAAAAGGAAGTGAAATAAAACAACGAGTTGTCTTGGGCTAAATGAAAGGCATTGATGGTTACCATGCAATGCCATTTCCTCTTTGTATTTTTATGACATGTATGATCCTAATTGAGTATATGTGAATATAAGAATCCTAAATGAAAGAGAATTGAGTTGAGAATATAAAAATTGTAGATTTTGACATGAAAAAATATTGAAAAATAGGGGTATTTCATAGGTTTCACTCCTTTATAGTTGGAATTTTTCAAAACCATTTTACGGCTGATCTGAATGGGAGATAGGGAGATGATTCAAGCAAAAACAAAAGCAAAAAAGCCCACGGAACGGGCTGCGAATAGTATTCAGTCAAAAGGGGTCTGAAAATTTTGACTTTCCGCTACGGGCCTCTGAAAATTATACGAATTACGTGGGAATATCCTTAGGGGTATATAAGTTAAAATTTTGCATGGAAATCGGAATTTTAAAGTTTTAGTTGGGTTAGAACTTAGATGGAAAAGTTGTAGTCTAAAGAGCTTTTAATAGAGTTAGTTGTGTTGAAAGTTTTTATTGTAGTTTTGAGTAATTCATTTGACTGAAAATTAAATAAGAATATGATGTGTAGGTGAAGCACAAGTTAGTGGAGCGAGGGAGACCCATTAAAGCTTCTTGGCACGTTCGAATTCGAGGTGAGTGCTACTAACTTACACCATGAATATTTGTATTGTAAGTGTAATTTTAATCGTTGTTAAAATGTTTGGTATGATTTTAGTATATGTTCAAAGTAAATTCACAAGTAGAATAATTTTTATGAAAGTTGAGTTTTAAAAGCTTTAGTCAAAAAGTTTCAAAAGAGAAGCTATTTTGTGCTTATAGTACTTAGTAGAAAAGAGTCTTTGAAGGCCATGCGTATACCCCCAGAATCAGAGAACTTCTTAAGCTACAATATGTGATGCAGAAAATTCCGCAATGTAGATGCCAAAACTAGATATAGTATCTTGCGCTACGGTTGCGATGCAGAAAAATTCCGCACGTAGTCACTAAGATTAATAGAAAACCTCGCACTACGATTTGCAATACAAAAAATTTTGCACATAGTCATCGAGGAGTGTTAATAGCATCACGGTTAGTGTCAATTGAAAATCGCCACATGACGTAGCAATTTAGGGGTATGCATGGTGGTTTTAGAAAGAAATGGGTTATGTAGTGTTTTCAGGCATAACTAAATGAGTTTATAATTATTTAATTAACAATCATCAAAGTTCGTTAATTGTTTTAAGATTTCATTTTTCCATGTTATATTGTAAAAACAAATTTCAAGTACTCGCGTGAACGATAAAGGCAAGCAAATTTCTTCGCCAATATATGTGGAATCAATTTTGAAGAATGTATTATATAATCTACATTGTATTTGGTATAACATTTTGCATTTTGACATAACCAAGTAAAAACTTGTATTAACATGTTTTGTAATGTAGATTGTTGTAAATATTTTTTTTATGGTATGAAAGCTAGTTATCACTTGTGGTTTTATGAAATTGATGAAATTGATTAAGATGTATGTTTGTGGAAAGAAGTTGGGATTGTAATTAAAAAGGTTTGGGAGTGTAATTTCTTTACAGAGAAATTTTGGTAACCTTAGATTTGTAGTTGTTATGTTGCCGGATTTTCGTTAAAATGTTTTTAGATTTCGAAAACAAAAATTGTTACTTTTATATTTTAGTTAAATTTCCAAATCAACGAATTGAATCTAAAATAAAATCAATCCAACTAGTTTTCAACAACGAGGTTAAATGAGATTCGAAGCAAAGTTTAAACGGGCAAGTTCAGGGTTCATTCTGCGAATTTCTTTTAGCCGCTTAAGAAGGTTTAAAATGAGTCTGTTAGGGTACCAGGCGAGGCCTACCAGATACTAACCTAGAGGGAATCTGGTTTGGGTCGCGTCATATAGTGCAATTAAATCCAAGTGAATTATACAATTTATTTTAAAACAAAAATTAAAAATTGTCATACGATTTTTTTAAAAAAACTATTATTATACAAGTTATTACATTAAGTTTAGAATAACTTGTATAAATAATAAATATATTAGCTTATACCTATAAATGTAGCCAATTAAACCTAGTCAAACTAACTAAAATAATAAAAAATAATAAGTATGAAATTTTATATATCTCATTTCAATTTACAATTTATTAACTTATAGAGTAACAAATAGGGCATGACACGTAGACAAATGTCAGCACATGTTAACGAACAACTTCAACATTGCTTTAAACAGTGCATATATCACAAAGTTGATCCCTAAATAACTTGAAAGGAAAAAAAAAAAAAAGATGTTTGTTTGTATTAATAAAATACTTGTTTTTACGATTCTAATTACTATTATTGACATGATCCAAACCAGACTCTCTTTAATCTCTTTCTGGAGGGTCTCGTCGGGCACTCCAATGAACTTCTCTTAACCTGACTTGTCGGATTGAAGAGATTCGCGGAGCGAACCCCTCAATCTTGCCCGTTTACTTTCTTTACTTAAATGGAAAAACTCGCTTTTCTTGAAAATAGTTAAGTTGGTGTAAATTTTTCGATTTCAAATTAAAATAATTTTTTTAAAAATTCGGCAGCATGACAACTGTATTTTTAACAATCCCAAAATTTTTCTTGTAAAAGAAACATACTTGGTACTATTTCAAATCACCATCTAACTTCTTTTGGCCACAAACATGCATTTTCTTCATATTTTTTCACAACAATCATGCATGTACTTGATTCATTTCGCAAATCAACATTTCTATAATTTTCATAATGCAATCTAGATTATCAAACATTTAATGATGGATACGAATCATATGCAAGCATCAAAAATATATGTATATGCATATCATATCATTGGTTTACAATTATTAAAATATCCACATTCTAACCATATAATTACTTAGTTATATTATTTACAATCACAAAATATATTTGTTTAGTTGATGTAATCGTTGAATTTCCCACCTAAAGTGTTCGATGGCGATTCTCTCGAAGCAAAAACCACCTACTAAGGTACCTAGTAGAATATACACACTACACAAAAACAAAGGCGTTAATTCATTAAATAAGGAAATATAAAATACAATTACATAGTGACTTATAAATTTAATTAAATACCAAATCTTTGGTTTAAAAAATCTTTCTTTCTAAAAACTCCATGCATACCCCTAGTATACTCAAACCATCACATGACGATTTTCGACTGATGCCAAACGTGAAGCTACTAAAATATTTCAACCATTACGATACGGAATTTACTACATCGCAACCGTAGTGTGAAACGGTCTCAAATCTGAGTATCTACAATGCGAAATTTTCTGCGTCGCAATTGTAGTGCTATAACTCTGAGCCATTACGAGCGGAATTTACTGCTTCGTAACGTAGTGCTGAACTGTAGATCTAAACGACTACGTGCGGAATTTTCTGCATCGCAGCGCTAGTATCTCTTTATATCTTAGCGTCTAAGTATGGAATTTTCTGCATCGTACATATAGCTTTAAATATTCTGAAAACTGAGCAACTACGGATGAAATTTTCTGCATCGTTGCGTAGCGCTAAATCTTAATTAAATTGAGGGTACATATATGGGCTTTGAAATGGTTTCACTAAGTGCAGAAGTATAAAACCTTTAATTTTTCAAACTCTTAAAAATTTTCTCAATTCAAATATTTTGGAATCAACTTAGTTTTTAATTCCTTCCCTTTTTGAATCTCACAAAGAGATCACATACTCAAAACTCAGATTTAGGATATGAAAATCGTTTTTGAATTCGTTTGATTAAATAATTTAAAATTTAAATTAGAAATTGGAATAGATGCAAGTGACAGGACACTTACCTCACCAAAAGAGCTATACTCGTCAATGAGCCTCCCGAGCTCCGTTTGCTTGCTCGTCACCTATACAACACGTTCTTATTTAAAATATACTACAATGTGTTACAAAAAAAAAAACTACACACATTGCTTTCAACCTTAAAAACTCTTTACAATGCTCTTTTGACTACAACTTTCTCTGTTATGCTCTAACTTGACTAAGGCTTTCTAATTACGATTTCTTTACAAAATTTTAACTTATTCACCCCTAGGAATATCTCCACGCAGTCCGTATAATTTTCAGATGCCCGAAACAAAAAGTCAAAATTTTCGGACCCCCTAAAACATAGTACTGTTCACAGCTCATTCTACGAGCTGTTTCACTTCTGTTTTTGCTTGGATCATCTTCTTATCTCTCACTTAGGTCCCCCGTAAAACGATTTCGAAAAATTCTAAGTATCGAGAGGTGAAACCTATGAAAAACACTTATTTTTCGTCACTTTTTAATGCACATTTTTGCATCACATGAGTAACAATGTCATTTCTTTTGTATCTAAGGTTCTTTTACTCAATTATGATTGAATACATTCATTTCATGCATCAAAGAATGTATTTACATTCTCAACTCACTTTACGACTACATAGGTGCACTATTTAAGCCTTAACTTCCTCAATTTTTATTCAAACTTTTCTCTTCAAATTTCTATGGTTTGCTATGATATTTATGCATGTTTTGAGGTCTAAAACAACCCCAATAAAGTTCAAATAGTGCAGGTCTCTATAACCCCTTCACTTGTCTATTTTTTTCTTCTAATACTATTTCACCCTTTACTAGATGTTATGTCATTCATGCACTCATGCATGTCCATATTAATTACCTTGATTCCTACTCATTCATGCAGGTTTTTAGGACCTTAAATATGTCATAAACATCAACAAAACTCATGCATAAGCTACTGTCGTTCATCAAGTCGAAATGCATAACCAATCCAAACTAGTTTCCTTTTTCAATTCTAACTCTCCTATATGTTTTTCTAACTTTAGTTATGCATCATTTAGAGCTTAAAGAGATTAAAACATAATAGCATTCACATATCCTCCTTTTGGTCGTGACACACACACATGCACCACATATTGTTCTTTTCAATTTTTCAAGTTATACTTCTTTCAAACATTTCATCAAACAAGTTATAGACAACTTATTTTGTTTAAATCATGCTTAAATCTCTACTTAGGGTTTCTCCCATATAAATTCTAACTATGAATTTATGCATCATTCCTTGCAACCTAAACTTCCTTTTCACTTATTAGAGTTCTACTATTGATTTAGATTAAAACCCACATCAATTTACATATCAAAACTAACCCAACCAACCAACACACTCATAAATCCAACTCTTATCATTTATAAACAAAGTCATGGAGATTTTACCTTAGTTTTGCTTAGGGTTGGTTATTCTAGCTTATTTTACCTTGGAAAGTTGGTTTGGAAGTTTCAAAACTAACTTGGAGAGCTTTGGTCTTCTTCCCCTTTGCTTCTGCCCTTTTACCGTCCATCCCCCTTTGCTCTTTCTATTTTGTTTTCAAAATAACTAAGTGTTGGAAGACAAGGGCATCATGTATATATAGGCTTCATTTATAATTTTACCCTTAAAGTTTGATACTTAATTACCTACAATGTCACTCTCTACAATTTAACCCAATTGTCCTTCATCTTTGTTTAACTCCCATGGTACCCCTATTATTTTGATAATTTTCACAATTCCTACACTAGTCTATTATAACCACACCTACTCATACATAAAATTATAATTTAGGACAATGACATTTTGCCCTTTTTATTCGATAACTTAGCTTCTAATGCTATAAAACGTAAAATTACACATAGGGGGTTACAATTATTATTATTATTATTTAATGATAATTATAACAACATAAATTTTATATTAATTATATTAATTTTTATATTATTGAATACATAAAAAATAAAATAAAATTATAATGAACTTCAATATAATTCAAAAGATTTTCATACTTAAAAAATTGATAAAAAGTTATTCCTACAATTTAACTTTTGAACATATATTATGATGAGACTAAAATATAGTAAATTTATTTTTTGTTAAATCAAAAATCTTACTTGTAATTGAATTGTAAATTAATTAAGAATTGCTTTTGGATACCAATTTGAAATGCAATTGAATTATAATTTTAAAAAAAAAAAAAACTAAAAATTGTTATACAAGCTCTTAGATTAATTATATTACTTTTTATTTTTAAATAAAATAAAAAATAAAATACAATTATACATCAAATATGCATAATTTAATATTCTTTTAAATACATAATATCCCAACATAAGATTTTAGTAAATACAAAACAATTAATCTAATTTAGTCAAACATCCTCAAGTTATAATATTTCACACAAATATAAGACTAAATTTAAACATATATCCATCATATAGACTTAAATTAAATAATATAAGGTTAAATAAACTAATTTTAAATATGTTTACTAAAATTAATACATACAATTAGTACTATTTGGTGATTCATCACTTATAAACAAATTGATCACTTATAAAGAAAAAATAATATGTACAATCAACTGAATTTATAACATAATTTTGAATTAAAATAGAACTTCATCTAAATCTAAAACAATTTCGATTTTTCTTTAAATATATCAAAATTTAAAATAGAGACTGAGCATCATTGGGTTAGGAGGGACACATGCCCCTGCTGTTAACTTGTGCAGTCTACTTTTCCCAAAAAAAAAAATTGTGCAGTTGCAGACATGCAGTGCAAAGCAGTGCACTCAGATGGTCAAACGTGACATACTCCATGGGGCGATCGATAAGACGTGGAAGTGACGTCATTAGCTTTTGTTTCTTGTAGACGAGGTGTATGCTTAGCACCATCCACAAACGGCTTTGTCTGGTAATAAACTCAATAATTTTAGAGCTTGTAAGATTGTATAGATTTACGAAAAAAAAAATCAAAATAGAAATGTATAAGAAATTATCGTTTATGTGGTACGTACATCTTTAAGTATATTTTAGTGCTAATGGTAAAAGCGAAAGTTACAATTAAATTGACATTGAATAGGTTGATTAAGAAAATTTTTAAAATTAATAAAAAAATCTTCAAAATATTTTTATGAATAAATCTTAAATGTTAGTTATTATTTTATCTATTATAAATCATGATCTAAAAGCGATGAATATAAAATAACAATCACAATAATAGAGAAAGAATAAACAAGAGAAATATGGTAAATGAAATTCAATTGATCCTCTCAATGGTTATAATATAGGCCTTTTTATAGGCAAATTGGGGAATAAATTTCATAATAAATAACAATAAATAAGATAATGAATATTATCAAAACGGAAAAGTGGTGTTAAGACCATTTACTTATAACACTCCCCCTTGGGCGTACACCACTTGATAATACTCTTTGAAATTTTTGGACGTGCCAAAACACTGCCTCATTAAAAACCTTACCAATAAAACCCAATGGGATAAAAACTGGTCAAAAGGAAAAAAGAGTGCAGAATACGAAACTCCAAAAATGACATATTTCCTTGATAAAAATAAAAGATATTTCATGATCTGCTGGATCAGAAATTCAATAATCTTATAAATTCAATAGTATTTGGACGTGCTTAAAAAGACTGCCTCGTTAAAAACCTTGTCATGAAAACCCAGTGGGACAAAACCTGATCGAAGGAAAAAAGAGTACAGTGCACGTATGTCCATATTGAATTAATATACTCCCCCTGAAAGGTATATAACTGTTACTCTTGTAGTTCTTTGAAGATATCGAAAAATATGTTTGATTCCATTCCAGTGTCTTTGGGTTGGTGCAGAACTAAACTTTGCCAAAAGATTTACCAAAAATGCAATATCTGGTCTTGTGCATTATGCTAAATATAATAAAGCACCAATGGCATTAAGATACAGTACTTCTGGACCAAGTATCTTTTCACCATCATCTTTCGGTCGAAACGGATCCTTCTTTGGTTCCAAAGACCGAACAACCATAAGAATACTTAAGGGATGAGCCTTATCCATGTTGAATCTTTTTAGGATTTTTTCAACATAAGCTGATTGATGGACTAGCATTCCCTCTTATTTGTGCTCGATCTCCAGGCCGAGACAATATTTTGTTTTCCCCAAATTTTTCATTTCAAATTCTCTTTTCAAATATTCAGCAGTTTTTAAGAGCTCTTCAGGAGTTCCAATTAAATTCATGTCATCGACATATACTGCTATAATTGCAAATCCAAATTCTGATTTCTTTATGAATACACAAGAACATATAGGATCATTTACATATCCTTCCTTTATTAGGTATTCATTAAGACGATTATACCACATTCGTCCGGATTGCTTTAAGCCATATAAAGATCGTTGTAACTTTATTCAATACAAGTTACGAGAATTTGAATTATATGCTTCAGGCATTTTAAATCCTTCAGGGATTTTATGTATATGTTGGTATCTAATGACCCATATAAACATGTCATTACCACATTCAAAAGACACATTTAAAGTCTTTTGGAAACTACCAAACTAACTAAAAATTTAAAAGTAATCGTATCCATCACAGGTGAATACGTTTCATCTTATTACGTTTACAAGTACCCACTTATATCCATGGATTTAACGTCTTCAGGCGTCTAGACTATTAGTCCAAATACATCATATTTAGCTAATAAAGTCAATTCTGTTTGAATTACTTTATTCCATGTAGGTCAATCATGCCTTTTTCAACACTCATGGATACTATGTAGTTCATGATCATCATTTACAATCATGACTCCACAGTTCTCTAAAGAAATCTTTATATTTCCAAGATTTTGTATCTCTTCAAAAGATTTTACCACTTCTGGGGCACTAGCCTATGCAAAGGCTATAAATTCTCATCATATGCAATCAACTATGAGACAATCAATATTGGGTTTTTGCAATAAACCTTTAAGATATAATTATATCTCACTGTCTCAATTTTCATATGAGTAATTATTTTGATCAAAACATATGACGTCTTCAAGCGTCCACATGATAAGTTTAATAAGTATAGCTCTGCTTTTGTTTTGATCAATAATTTTCATGTTGACATTTATTCACAATATGTTATTCAATATCCTCATCATTTTTCTGTAATAAGCAAAGCAATAAAATATAAGATCTTAATTTTCTTTAAGTTTTCAGTACACATGCCTCTTCAGGGGCTACTGTAAACTTTCATACATTTTTAGTGTAAACTATAATATTTATAGTTTGAGTACATGCACTTTTTTATATATAATTAAGATCCCTTTTAAGTTTTATAGGGGGAGATTCAAAGAGTTCTATCTCTTCAAAAACATTTAACTCTTCAGGAGTTGTATTTATATAATGAGGATTATATATAGCTCGAACGTGACCTTTAAAATGATCATGATCTTTCATTATTCACTTTAGGGAATAATAACGTTACAACCAAATTTACTTTTCACACTTCTGTGTGTATCGAATGATTTATTTGTTGCCATTCATATAAATTGTTCTTCAGAAACAATCACCCGGGTTAATGTATTGGCAATGAGTATAAAATCATTTGTATATGCAATTTTCAAGTAAACGATCCTTTGAACTTCAGGTTCATATGACTTATACAATAATCATTATAATGAATTATGCATGCCAATTATAATTTCACGTCGTTAATTTTATAATTTTATCCTTATTCTCCCCCTAACGACGAGAAAATATATTCATTGGCATTATATTGTTATTCTTCATGAATTTATTTGCATCATCATAATGTCCTTCTGGGACTTAATTCTATCATCATAATGTCCTTCTGAGACTTAATTATACTGTCTTACTATCCTTCAGGGATATATTAGACTATCATATTATTTTTTAATAACTCAAATGTCATATAGTGTCTTTAAGGGACCAAACACATAGTGTCATTAAATGGCCAAATTATAATATGAATTATTGTCCTTCAAGGACATTTACTAGGTAAGAATCTTTAGATTCTATAATGGATATCCATATTACTTCCAACAATTTGATTCCATTTTCTTTGTATTATTGGATGAAAAAAAAAAACTTTTGATTCATCACAATTTTTGATCATATTATACTTATGATCAGATGATAGTCATCATAAAATATGCTTCTGGCATATGACAGTATGAATAATACAAATACGATATACTTTTATTAATGTATATCTAAATAGATTCCTTCAGGATCTATTAAAGTAACAAAGTTTCATATATATAATATTATTATTTTTCACTTTGTAATATGCAAATTTACTCTTCTGGAGCTTTTGTATATCAGTAAATAATTATGTATACTTTAAGTACACAATTATTATAATTTCATATTCCAGTAATAGTAAACATTTTGCTTACTTTACTTTGGTGTGAATTCCACTTCAAGTGGTTAAAATTTGTTATGATCATCGAGACTTTATTGACCATAATCATCGTCATGACTATTAGATGATTTAACATTCACTTCAGGGAATGATATTAATTAATTTAGTCATGCGAGATAAATGATTTTTCACCCATAATCATCAACATTGCTACTTCAGGAGCAATTTTGAAGTACAAATTATTTCAATCATCTGACTTCATTTATTTGATGATCAAGTATACATTCCAAAATATATAAATTGTAATCACGGTGAATTAATAAACAATTTCTTAAAAATACAATTACAACGAATTGTAACAAATATTTAATAATCAAATAAGGTATAAGAAAATATATGTCATGTACCTTATTCCATATCTTACTTTGAGGAACGAAAATAACACGACCTTGATGCGTTAAAAATCATAAACAGAAATATAGAATACTTTAATGTATTTACGAATTTAAATTTCACGATCTATATATCCTGAAATCATGAAAAAAAGTTAGTATAAAAGATCTTCAAGTCTCTACTCACCCTCAATGAGGAGACATGTTTCCAAATTTATATGTTTGGTTCGAGATGAGTTTTTTTTATCTCGTATCAAATTCGAATTGATTTAGTTTTTCTCAATTTTGTAATTTTGAAAACTTCTGGTTCCAAAATCTAAATAAATTATAATCTAGAATTGAAGTAAGGATCTGAAACTTCAGGTTTTAAGATCCAAATAAAACTGAAAATAAATTTATTGAGAATCTGAAACTTCTGGTTCAAATTTAAAATACAAAAATTCGGATTCAAATCGTTCATCGAGAATCCAATCAATTAAAATGAATTTGATAGAACCATTAGGTTATATGCAAAAAGCAAGAACATAACATCATAAAATCGAATCCGTTCGATCTTTATTTAATTTTTCATAACCCGAAAGAATCATATTACTTTCTGTGTATATGTATATGCATAACATTGACTTTATACACAAAACACAAACTTGAATATTTTGTTGCCTTTTATGTTTAGATCCATGGTCTAAGACACACTCTTTCTATAAAATAGGTAAGGGACAATTATGTTGCTTCAGGCAACTATAATTTATTTGATATATACAATTGTCCGCATTAAGCATGAAAGCTAACAAAATTTAATTAGAATTTAACTAAAATTTCTAGTTTCAGATAAATTAGCACTATAGAACTTCTGGTTCTAATAGATGAATATATCATAATTTATAATTCTAATTAAATTGAAAGTATAGAACTTCTGGTTCTAAATAAATTTATAATATAGAACTTCGGGTTCTAATGAAATTAAAAATTTAGAACTTCTGGTTCTAATTAAATTAAAATTATAAAACTTCTGGTTCTATTTGAAAACTAAAACTTTTAGTTTTAATTTTCGCTTGCAAACTTCAGGTTGCAGATAAGAAAATTAGAAAGAATATCATATGAAATAAAGTATTAAAACATAAGTTTAATATCTTTGCACTTACTTTTGAATGTAGAAGATCCAAAAAATGGCGATTCTCATATAGCAATGTTCATAAAATCATTTAAACAAATAGTAAGAACATTGATATCTCACAAAGAGCAAATATATTTATATATATATACACAATTTATATATTTTCTGCATAGTACATAAATAAGGAAAAATAATATTTTTTTTCTCTCTATTTTCATAACAAAGACAAACTTCATATAATTTTGTCCTCTATTTTTGCATCAATCAAACAAATAAAACAAATTTTTCGATTCAATCTTTTCTCTTTATATAATCAATCAAATCATGCAAACAGTATATAGATTTGAAGCTCTTAACATATGCTTTCAAAACAAAATCCATATGGCATATGTTTAAATAAACATATAAACCAGAATAGCAAAAGACAAAAATAAATTAAACTTGAAGAAAAAATTATTTTAGATCTAACATAACATCTGTTAACATGAAATGACATTTATACGAAACACATATACTAGTACAGAGTAGATCATATGAATGAAATCTCACATACCAAATTCGTGCTGATAACGTGTTATAAATCATGGCCTAAAAGCGATGAATATAGAATAACAATCACAATAATAGAGAAAGAAGAAACAAGAGAAATATGGTGAATGAAATTCAATTGATCCTCTCAATGGTTACAATATAGGCCTTTTTATAGGCAAATTGGGGAATAAATTCCATAATAAATAACAATAAATAAGATAATGAATATTATCAAAACGAAAAAGTGGTGTTAAGACCATTTATTTATAACATTGTCATATATATATTTTTTTATTTAAAATCCTTTTAGTCATTAATTTCACATTTATTAAATTATGTCAATTCAAATTAGGATATCTAGATGATCATATTAGGATATCTTTTCTACTATAAATGACAGGACCCTTCCCAGACCTTATCTATGCTCTTGTCTGGAGGATCCTGCCGGGCACTTCAACGGACTTATCGAGACCGACTTGTCGGGTCGAAGAAATCCAAGAAGCGAACCCTAACTTTCTTCAACCGGTTTACTCGTTTAAACTCAAAAATTTAGTTTTCCTTTTAAACTAGTTGGGAGTGATAAAATTTTTCGCAACTTTTGTTTCAAATATTTTTATAAAATTTTCGGCAGCATAACGACTGCATTTTTGATAAACCAAAATTTACCTGTCAAGAAAATAACACTTCGACTAAAATCTCAATTCCTCCCAACTTCTTTATTCTCAAACTTACAATAATCATCATCATATTTCCACAAACATGCCACATCGACACTCAATTCTCAATTTATAAGTACAAACTTACAAACTCAAGTAGAATATATCTAGATGCATCATATATATGAAATGCATGAATATTTACAAATATACAATTTCAAAATCTGAATATATGTTGCTCAATTACATATCCATCTCATACATAAAGTTTTACATCATATGTCATAAATCGCCCACCTATATATACCCTACAAAATGATGACGTCCTGTCGTCCGCGGTAGCACACAATGAAATATAAATAGCTACAAAATAAATAAACAAGTTAGTGCAACAAAGATATAATATCACACACTAACATGACAATTTATCATTTGTTTTGTGATTTCTTTCAAAACCCCCATGTATATCCTTTAAACATTCTAACCATCACGGGCGATTAAAACTAACGCCAACGTGAAGCTTACTGAGGTATCTCAACCACTACGTTACGGAATTTACTGCATCGTACGTAGGGCGCTAAATCTTATCACTGAGCAACTACAATGCGGAATTTTCTGCATCGCAATTGTAGTGCTAAAACTCTGGGCAACTACGAGCGGAATTTACTGCATCGCTTCGTAGCGCTAACTGTTAATTAACCAACTACGTGCGGAATTTTCTGCATCGCAACGTAGCGCTTATATTTTCTAGGAAGCTGAGCAACTACGGACGGAATTTTCTGCGTCGTCACGTAGCGCTAACTCTCATAACCTCTTAAGGCATATACATGGGTTTTATAATCAATTTCTTCAAGTGTAAAAGCACAAAACTCACTAGTTTTACATCTTCTGAAAACTTTCTTAGTTCATTTTCTCTACATACAACTCATAATCATTTTCTAGAAACATATGGATTACATCGGAATCCATACGTTTAACTTTTAACTATATCATTATATATTATTTCCGATTTCCTTTATTACATAGCTACTATAGTCATTTAACATCATCAAGAAATTGCATGACCATTTAAAAAGCTATTAAGTGGCGAACCACTTACCTCGAGGCCGCGTCAAGCGTCTCGACGAGGCTCCTGGACGCCGCTCACGTGCTCGTCACCTACACAACATGATCTCATCATTACTAGTGATAATTTGAAAAGTTGAGAATCTCAACTTCAAGGTTAATAATCTCAACTAAGACCCATTTTTCTCTATATAATCTCCTAACTTGTTTCTAACTCAATCGAAACTCTCTAACTTCGATTTCTTTGTAAAAGTTTTACTTCTAGACCCCTAGGATCATCCCCATATGTTTCGTTTGGTCTCCAAAAGCTTAAAACAAAAAGTCAACTTTTTAATTATACGGTTGACCACGAAAAACAGAATTGAAACCAGCCATGGTTTCACCTCCGTTCCTTTTTCTAGCGTCTTCTTATCACATAACTAAGTCGCCCGGAAAATTTCGTCGAGAAACTCCATCGTTTGCTATGTCAAATCTAAGGAAAACGTCCGTTTTGGACACTTTCGGGCGCAATTAAGTGCCCGTTTTGCAAACTCTTGGTTTTGAGTTAGCGACGCTAGATTTTCTTCCATAACTAAACTTCATTTAACTAATAATGACTAACCAAACTCATTTCGTGCCATAAAAATTGCATTAAGCTAACCGTTTCACTTCTCAGAGCTCTAACGGCACTATTTTGTGCATAACTTGCACAATTTTTATCGGATTCGATCCGTTCCAAAACCTATGGTTTTCTATGGTTCCTAGGCATCATTTGAAGTGTAGAACACCCCCATATAGGTCAGTTTTGGTCAGGTCTTCTATAGCTCAAAAATTCCACTCGGGATTGCAAAATTGTCAAATTTGCTCTATTGATCTCTACATGTCTCTTTATGCTTTTCTATGTTTTTTCATGCCAAATTTTGAGTTCAAAACCATATAAACTCAAGGCTATCTACTGCTCTTCAAGTCCTCAACACTCACATAAACACAACTTTGTCATCCAAAGCTCTCAAACTCACTCACACTTTTTGTCAATCACTTGGTGTGCATAAAACACCAATCTCGGTTTTTATTTTGAGGGAGGGTGTAACAGCCCATTTACATCAATTTAAGGCATCAATTACACCCAAAATTCATCATTGATGATTCTATAACAATCTCCTAAGGTTCTAACAAGATTTACAAGCAATCTAATCACATAAACCAACAAAAATCCTGCAGAAATTTCTCAGCAGCACTGCTGAAATTTTCAGCAAGAAAAGATTAAGAACTTGATTTTCTTACTTGGTTCTTTGTTTGGAGAGTTGAGAGAGACTTGGGAGAAGGTTCAAAGAAGGATTTGGAGGCTTGAATGGGCTGGAAAGGGTTTGATTTCCTCAAGTTTCCTTTGCTGCTCGTCCAGCCTCTGTGTTCTGTCTCGGTTCTGTTCTTCTTCCACGACCAGCCCTGCTCTATTTTATTTCTTGTTCAGCTGCTGGTTGCTTTTGGTTTGTTGCTCCTTTACATGACTTCTTCCTCTCTTCTCCTGGTCGAGCACTTTAGTTCTCCTTCTCTTCGGTTCTGCTCTTATCCTTGTGTGCTGAAATCTGTTGCTGGGGGCTGGTAGCTTCGGTTCTGCTTCTTGATTTCACATCTGAACTGTTCTGGTTTGAGTTTAGTTTAGCTGCTGCCTTACTTCTTCTTGTCACACCTTCTTCTTCTCACGACATCATCTTCACTCGACCTCTCTCTCTCTCTCGATTCTTCCACTAGTTTCTTCCTCTCGGCTGTGACTAATCTGTTTGTGTTTTTGCTGAAACAATTTTAGCTTAAGGTTGATATTTATAGTAATCAACTCTTCATAATTACATCTTGCCCCAACTCTTTTTGAATTTTTATTTCAACTCCTTTTCTTGAAGCTATCTCACGGCAACACCCCTCTTGGTCTCCCGTGTTTAATTCGTTTCTCGTTTGATTTTAAATCTCATCTCGCTAGAATTTACTTTTTAAAATGCTAAGCTTATTTTATTAATCTTGATTCTCTCTTTTTAATCGAATTTTAATTCGATTATTCTTTTACTAAAATCTTGGATTTCCTAACTTGGATTTTCATTGGGAAGTTACTAAACTTTTTAATACGACGAATTTCATCGTATTCTAAATGAATATATTTCGGAGGCTATGAAATTGAATTAATTAAACGTAGAGAGTTATATTTTATCTCTCTAACTTAATTTCTAATGTTGGGACTTTAGAAGTCGAAGCTAGGGGTTTACAATAAATATTGTGGAGACTAAACTATGTAATCGAATGGGAGATCATGGTTTAATGATAGCTTGCTTATCTATCAATTTTTGACAAAGATGATAGATAAATTATCATGAAACAATTTCAATATATGAAACGTTGTCGAGGAGAATTATACTTTTACATAGTTTATGGTTTTTCTTTTTTCATATATCTATTTTAATGATTTCATTAGGATTTTTAAGCATAAAACTATTTATTTTGCCTAAATATTGTATATATTTTATTTTATTTAAACTATATGATATTGTCGAACATTGTTTTACATAAAAATATTTTATATTTAGTATGTTTTTAATTTTAGATATTTTTATTACTTTCATGCGCCCCCCATAAACAAATTTTCTAGGTCCACTACTGTATGTATACATTTACTTTTCTAATCAAATAATGTATTTGTAAAAACTTTGATTTGATATATCAAATATGAAATTTCATATAATTTCTCCACTACATAATTTTAGTTCATATTACATTACATAAATTTAAAATCTATTGCTTTCAATAGTCATTCCCAATATACTCTTTCATCTAAAGTGGTATGATAGTAATATATGATTGTTAAATATAAATTATCTATATTTTAAGTTTGATCAACTATCATAGTGGTAGATCCGAACATTTATTTTAGGAGGCCATCTTATAACAATGTAAAATAAAATAAAAATTAAAGATAAAAACAATTGTAGTTCATATGAATTTTTTTACTTGTAAATTTTATTATGTAAAATAGTTTATGTAAAAAGAAATAATAATTTACTGTGTATTTTTATCATATCTTTTTATGGTTTGAACTCATATATGATGCATTTTTGGGGAAAAAAATATTATATGTTATGTTAAAGGATTAAACCGTGCACGATGCATCTTTTTCGAAGGAGAAAAAAAAAAGGAGGGAGAGAAAGAGGATAAAAAAATTGTGTTATAGTGGTTTTGAAAAAAGCAAAAAAGAAAACTAAGTGTTATGGTGAAATATTGAACCATGATGATATATAGGAAGGAAGACCAAACCTCATGGCACCAACACCTTTTCATAATTGTAATGTAATTTACTTTGAAAATTATATATAACATAATATGACGCATTTTTTGGGGGGTAAAAAATGAGAAAAATATTTTTGTTATAGTGAGGGATCGGATGATAACAAGGAGAAAATAAGGTAGGCCTCAAACCAACAATGCCATTTTATGTTAGTGAACATGTTTACTTCAAATTTTATAGATAACATAACATGGTGCATCTTTTAAAAAAGAGAAAGAGAGAGAAATATTTGTTTATTTTTTTTGGGGAACTAGAAAAATATTTGTGTTGCGGTCAAGGATCGAACGCATAACAAAGGGTAATAAAGGCACTCCTCAAGCCAACAATACCATTTTGTGTCAAGAAGCATGTCCACTTCAAATTTTTGTATATAACAACATATTATATATTAAAATATTTAACAACTAATATCATAAATCGATTTTCAAAAAATTTAAAAGGGGGCACATGCCTCGTCTGAACCTAAGCTGGGTCCGCCCCCGAATCAACATATCTACTATATTATGCAATGATAAAATTACATTTATTATTATTTTATATCAAAAACAATAATAACAATAAAGTATTACAATAAATTTGCAAACATATCTAATTTGATCTATCAACACGGGATTTAGTAATTGACATATTAAATTATGACAATTTCATTTTCAGTTTTTTATTATGTTATATAAAAAGTAATTTGTTTAATTATTGTAATAAATTGGAGTTTATATGAAAAGAGCATACTTCTAAATTACTCTAGTCTTATACAAGTAATTTATTCTTTATATTAATGAACTTTAATTTAATGAATTCATCATATTGATCAAACAATTTAAATTTCATTATCTATCTTCATTGAATATTAAATAACGAAAAAGTCGATTACGAATTACTTAGTTTGCGATTTCAGATTTGTAAATTACTTGATATGAAGAATTAATTGTTATTTTTTAGTTCTTTTCATATCAAACAAAGTATAAGTTTGTTTTTGTCAATTCCATATTTCATGTATATATTTACTTTTCTATTCAAATATTGTATTTGTAAAAACTTTTATTTGACACATAAAATAAAAAATTTCATATAATTTCTCCATATATAATTTTAGTTGCATATTACATTACATAAATTTAAAATTTGTTACTTTCGGTCATTCCAGACGTCCTATTTTATCTAAAGTGGTATGGTAATAATATATGATTGTCAAATCATGAATTATCTATATTATAAGTTTGATCAACACATCTAATACATTATGTAATTATGATAAAATTCCATTTATTATTATTTTATATCAAAAATAATAATAATGATAAAGTATTGTAATGGAATATGTAAACACATCTAATTTGATCTATCAACACGGAATATAGTAATCAGCATATTAAATTATGACAATTCCATTTTCCTTTTGTTATTATGTTATGAAAAATAATTTAATTAATTATTGTAATAAATTGGAGTTTATGTGGAATACCGTTGAATCAATATGGTCTTATACAAATAATGTCTTCTTTATATTAATGAACTTTAATTTAATGAATTCATCATATTAATCAACTAACAACAAAAAATTTCACATTTTATAGTATTGATTAATGGCATTCATTTTAAAGAGATATAAATTTCTCATATATAATTGTTTTTTTAAATAAAATGCTATAATAGATGTATGATTGGTAACATGTTATTTTTTATTACTTTTTGATATTAATAATATAGCCTTCCATGAAAGTTACACATAACCAATAAATTCACAAGTTTTATTGAATATTAGAGCATCTCTGATGCTCTCATGGATTGTGAAAAAATTACATGTCACATAAGATAAATAGATATTGAGTTAAAATAATCCTCTCTAATGTAATTATCATTCATTAATGTTAAACTGAGATGACACAAAAAACGAAAAAAAAAAAATAGACATTGTCAATATGACTACCTATTTGCACAAGGTGTGTTAGACAACCATTAAGCTAATTACTAATTAATTAATTCTAATATTTAAATTTAATTAAACGTTAAAAAAATAGAAACATTAAATAAAAATATGGAAGCATTAAATTGAAACACATGAATGCATTAAATGTAAGGGTGTGTTTACTTCATGGATTGGGGAATGAGAATCAGGAATGGGATTGATTGATGGTGTTTACTTGCTTAAAATTCATTCCGTAATGGGAATGAAAGTGTGGGCCCCACATCAATTTGGGGTTGAGAAATGGGAATCTCATTCCCCTCAACCCACTTGGGAATCTCATTCTCATTCCCTTTATCAAGCTAAAATGTCTCTTATACCTTTCTTTAAAAAATGTGTTATAAGTTTATTCCCTTTGTTTTAAATTTATAAATATAAATATTTACATATGCTATAAGTTTTCATAAAAAAATGTGTTAGTGCAAAATGTCATATTTTATAAGAAATAATTTACAGTTAGCACTAAAATTTTGAGTTCAATTGAAGAATATTACAATAATACGGTTAAGAAATTTAAGATAATATTTTATATATAATTAAAAAAAATGGTTTGATATACCATATAAATACCTAATATCTTCTTCTAAAAATTAAATAATAAATACACAAAATGCTTACAATGATATTGTCAAATTGTTAAGAATTTTTTTTTTTTTTAGCTTATTATGACGAATTACAAGTTAAAAAGATAACGCTAACATTTTAAACAAATTTTTGTACATTGTAATTAATCCATAATTTTAATTAAGGGCATTTTTGTAACTTATAATTAATTCATTCCGATTCCAAAGTAAAGTAAACAGTTTAATGGGAATACTGCTGATTCCGATTCCGATTGTTACAATTGAAGTAAACAACTTATTCTGATTCCGATACTTCATTCCGATTCCAGATCATTCTGATTCCCATTCTAATTCCTTCAAGTGAAGTAAACGCACCATAAATATATGGAAGTATTGGAGAATAATTTTTCAATTTGAATGTCTATCAAATGATATTATGTTATGTAAGAAGCAAATTTCTTAACATTGATGACATGTTACTTCTTTTCAAAACAAAATCCATGAAAACATTGACGATGTTTTTATAGTCTTTGAGATGTGCAATAAATATGAAAAGAAATATATATATATATATATATATAGTTGGCTATTAAGAGCCAACAACAGGGTCAATATGTGCTTTGTCAAAATGGTTGGCAGCATAGTTCATGTTCTCTCTAAACATGGGTTTGATACCCAGCAGTGTGTAGCGACTATTGTGGCTGCCTTTTTCCACTTCTTATGGACCCTTCTCGTATCTTCAATAGTCATTTAAATTAGTTTCAGTAAATAGAAAATATAAATAAATAAATAAAAACAATAGCTGGAAACAAAATAAGAATCCTATTAAAACTTGTACACACGCCCAAAAGTAAGCGAGTGTCAGCCCAAATAATATTTTAATGATATTATTATTAGTTTATTAATTTCAATGAATAGCCTTTAACTTGTGAACTATTGATCTCTTCTCTTTAACAATTCATCTTCTTTCTTTCTTAGGACCTTCCATCTTCTTCTAATACACCAGCTTCATCATCCGCCGCTTTACTGAGGCAGTTGTCTGCAGCTGTTAGGGCCAAAAAGGTTGATAAGAAGAGAGAGAGGTCTTTTTTTGTGTTTTTTATTTATTGAAATTTTTATGTGTGTTTTGATTATTTGATTGTTTCGATGATGTGAGTTTGGTTTGGGTTTTGGTGAATTGAAGTGGGTTGGTGTGGTTTTGTTGGTTTGAGGATAATTTCAAGGCTTTGATTTGGTTGTCAGTATGGTGGGATGGATAAGTTTGTGTCATTTTTTGTGTTGCTTTTCGAAACATCATAGCATGGTGTTGTTTGAATTTGTCAGAACCAGTTGCCTTCATGCAAACTCTTTATCCTCTAATTATTTTTTTGTATCTTCATTGAGAAGCCAACTTCGAATATTGAATTCAGCACCATGAACTACGTTTCACGAACCGGCTTTGTGTTCGCGAACTATTAGTTTTAATACTAGTTCGCATAGAAAGAAATGATTTATGCACGAACTATTGACATTAAAAAAATAATAATAACAATCTCAATTCATAATTTTAATACTAGTTTAAAAATTCAAATTCGTTTTCAAAGGAAAAAAAAAATCGAAAGTGAAAAAGTGTACTCCATGTGGTTTTGAAATCACCATATAGCTTTTGTATAACATATCATGAAAATATTGGCAAAACAACTTCTCACATTGTCCTCTGTAAATATCTAAAAAATTGTACTGAAGTACTAAATTATGAAGATGCAAGCTCGCTCAGCGTGGCTTTATTGATATGTCGCAAGCTGTGGCAAAATACAGGGACCATACACAGCAAATAATTACTATATTTATTACTGATATCATATTTATATCAAATAATTAATCAGCATTGTTGAACATATTACAGATACCATATTTTACCATTCAACAGGTACCATATTACAGATACCATAATTTACCATTCGACCAGGGGCGGACCCACTATTGGGCCAGGGGAGACACGTGACCCCCCTGAAATTTTTTGAAAATTAATTAAGTTTCTTTATTAGTAATATATAAATATAATGTCATACAACTTCATAATCTCAAGTTGGCTTCGCTGGTTGTCTGCGCGTTTTTGCTACAAAAGCCACCAAGGTTCAATCTTTCCCTCCAAAAAAAAATATGTGCTTTTTCTGAATTTTTTAGTCATGTAATATATTATATAAATAAAATGTCAAATGCACACACAAGGTTTAAAAGGTTTCATTGGTTATGATTCCTTTCCTTTCTAAGCCCCACCATGGTTCAATCCCCATTTGTTTCATAAATCTTTTCCCTCTTTTGTCTCTTATATTTATACATATATTTTATTCACTCATAAATATTCCTCTTTTTTATTTTTTCGAAATGTTTTTTTTATTCACTTATAAATGTTGCTTTGTTTTATAATTTTTTTTTTATTTATTTTTATGGTATGGATCTTGTTTTTCTTTCTTCCATCCATCATGGTTCAATCAATTTCCATATCAAAATATCTTATTTTTTCTCAATTTTTTTCCCATTACAGTTCAATTTATTCCCCTATAAAAACATGTTGTTTTCTCTCTCTCTCTCTCTCTCTCTCTCTCACTTTCCATTATTACAAATTGATATTTAAATTTGAAACATTTTAACTTAATAAATTATTATACTCATTTCGAATTATATTTTTTCATTGCAAACTATATCATATTTACATGAACTATAAAATAAAATGTATAATATTGTTTAATCTTAATAAATCTTGGTTTACTCACAATTATTTACGTGAATTATTTTTATTTTACATAAGCTATTTTATTTAATAAAACTCATAAATTAAAAAACTCATATGAAGTATGATTGTTTTTATCTTTTATTTTTATTTTACTTTACTTTGCTTAAATCACATATTTATTAGATAAAAAACTATAAATATAGCTTGATTAGTAATTTTAATAATAAATATATGTAATTTTATTACATACATTTATTTACAATTTGAATAGCAACTCACATCATAAAAGAGATATATCTTTAAATTAATTTTTTTATTATTTTTTTAGGTAATATGAAATTTAAATTTCTCTCACTAAAAAGAAAAGAGTTAATGCGCAATCAACTCACAATTAGTATATTATTTTATTTTATTTTATTTTATCCTCATATTAAGGATGTTATTTTAAGAAATTTTATTTACAATCTTGTAAAGGATAAAATTATATATCTCCTATTATTTTATTACCTAGAAATCTATTGTTTTAGTTAAATTTATTTCATATAACATCACTCTAACAACTGAAATAAATATTATAAAGAAAATTTCATATAATTTAGTTTTTTTTTTCATAGTTTAATTATTATATAAAAGTGCTCCCCCTCACATAGATTTCTGGGTCCGCCACTGCATTCGACTGATAACTTTTGTTTCCATTATCATTTTCTGATTGGCCAACATTCTCTAGTGACTTCATTCTTCATCTCATCATCATCCTCAACACCGTACCTATCTATTCCTACACAATCTCTTGCCCTTAAACGACTTAACAGCTATTGCACTAAAACACAGACAAAATCTAAAACGAAATTTTAACAGATTATCTATTCAAACATCAAATTGAGCTGTTTGAATTGATCTGCAATGGCTTGAATGTTTGATTATTTCAACTATCACAAATAAAAGAAGTCATGAAGAAAGTCAAAAATGAAAGAAGAGAATCAAACCAGAAGTGAGACATGCTTAGATTTTTTGTTCAAAAACAAAGCATGTAGTTGATAGATGGGCCACAGCTATCTCGTCTCTGAGTTGGCCATATATTCTGTCTCACTTCTGGTTTTGAACAAAATTTAGGCTCTAGTTTGAGTATCGAATTTAAAAGAAAACAAATCAAATCAGTTAAGACTTGAATTCTCTCTCATTTCTAGTTGGGTCACTCCTAACAGTTAAATTCGCGTCCTAAATGTTAGGACGTGAATAGGAGGCGAATATACGCCATTCATGTCCTAACAGTTAAGGACATGAATGGATTGAAAGTAGCAGAGAAGATCTAGAAACTTAAATGATAACTGAATCAAAATTGGCGAAAATGGTGAAGCAATGTAGGAGTAGCCGAGTAGGACATGCGAGTATGAACTTGTGTGTTGTGTGAATTGTATCTATGCAAGTTGTGTCATTCGAGTGTTCTATAAAAACTATAAGAGCATTCACTTTTTTGTTTTTAACTTTTAATTGTTATGCTAGATTATATTGAAACCTCTAACGTTGTACTCCAGCCTCCTATATTTTTAATACAGCCCTGAAACTTCAATATATAAATATATGGGTTGTAATTTGGAACCTCGACACAACAAATCAATACAGATCTGATATGATTATTACGAGTTAGGATTGAGCATAAAAAGATTGGATAAATAAACGAATAACCGTTTAGCCTGTTTAATAATTGGGTCTTATTCATGTTTTCTTAATCGTGTCACGAGTTGACCCTTAACAGAGTAAAAATAAAATTTTATACTAGAAGGATATTTATGTCATTTGAGTTTTGAGTATATATTGTGAAAATTAAAAATCCTAGCTCATTTTTTATCTTCAATCGCCACATCCACTCACTCTCTCAACCCCATCTGCAATCTGCATCCCTCTCATTTTTGTTTATGTTGTTCTCTATTTTCACGAACCCTCCCCATCTTCTACCCCTCACTGTCTTCTCTCCACCTCACACCTCATCTCATTGACTGTCTCTAACCCTCACACCTCAACTCAATAGTTCATTTGTTACTCAGAGAAGAATAAAAAAACCAAGAGTGAGAATAAAGACTAGAGAGAGAAATAGATGAAATAGACGGGAGGAGAGAGAGAGAGAGAGAGAGCAAGATGGAAGATGAGAGTGTGTAAGTTGGTCGGACGACATCAGGTTCTAGTGGAAATAAGTGATAGGTGTGGGATTTTGGTGACTTTTTTTGTGGGTTTTTTTTTTTTGGTCGTGATTTAGGTGTTGATTTGGATGTTTTTAATGATGGAAGATGTGTGTCTATAGTGGGTTTGAAAGTTTTTTTTTTCTTTTTCACTTCTGGGCTTTGTTGATGAGGGAGATGAGTTTGAGTGATGGAAGGTGTGTATAGTGTGCAGAGTGGTGGTGGCCGAATCTATGATATATATATATATATATATATATATTGTGGCTATTTGGTGAGATAATGGTATGAAAGAAGGCTTTGGGGTTTGATGATTGGTGTTCAACAATGATTGCAGATGAAGAGGACAACCGAAGCAGTGGCTGCTTCTTCTTTATCCTTCCTTTCTATATATACCTATACTTCTAGGTAATGGCATTTGGTTGAAGGTGAAGGTAATTTTTTTTTTTTTTTTTTTTGGGATCATGGATTTGTATTTGTATATTTTTGGAATATATTTTAATTTTGTTTTTATTATATTTATATTAAAATTTAAATCTATTAAATTTGGTTAAATGATTCAACATGTTTATTAATTGTATGAGCTAAACGGATCAATAAACATATCAATAAATGACCGGCAAATAAATGGGGTTAACTGTGTCGTATTTGTGTTGACGTGTATATAGTCATGTCATGTTAGTGTTAAAAAGGTTCAATCTATTTATTAATAGTATCATGTTCATATCATGTCAAAACAAATCATATTGTATTCAAAACAAATCATATTGTATTCATGTCATGTCTAACCTAACATATCTAACCCAACCTGCTAATCTAGATTGCCACCCCTAAATATATATATATATATATATATATAGCCATTAATGAAACTGCTTGTTAGGCCTTCTTTATTACACATAGTATAGTTATATGTACCCAAAATTCCTACTTAGAAATTCTTCAGAATATTATAAACGTGGATCTTGATGGTTTTGATATTATGCTGAAGTTTATTACGAATTTTCTTTGAAATTCATGGTAAAATTTTCTTCTCTACTGTTTGTCTCTCTCACTCTCTTCTTTAGCTTGATATGTATGCATTAGTTTCTCCATTGTTGTTGTTCTTGTCGGGTTCTCTGCAGAGAAATCTTCTTTCAAAGATGTTTGACTTGATAGAGTTTCTAGAAACGGGTCGGTCTCTTTCTGATGGAGATATTGGGTTTCTCTTCTTTTTCTTCTGTCACGCCATCTTCGTAGACAATCTGGGCCACAATATCACTCGAACAAATTTTAACACAAACCATAATTTTAAAACAAGTGTTCGTAACAGTTCACGATTGACCTAATTAGTTAGTTCGTGATCGAACGAATTATTTCGCGATGAGTTCGATGGTGTTACTCTCCGTTGGCGACTGGCACGAGTTCACATTTTTTTTAATCACATTTTGTCCCCTGTTTTTCATTCAGAAAACAGAGGAACATAGTTGTTTAACATATTATCCCCTGTTTAATAGTTAAAACGTGCTCATCAAATCCTTAGCTTTGTGGGAAGTTTTAATTATGGATAGTTTAACCCTCCATTAAACAACTTGATGCAATCCTTACGAATCTTCACATGCTAACAAATTCCAACGGACTTCACAAACCCAGGATTTTTATTTTCTCGTTTGTCCACTTGCTATATTCCATTATTTAATAGAATGCAGTCAAGCTTTTGTGAACCAATGAACTTCAATCAATAAACAACTGCCTTCTTCCACAGTCCCCATCCTGAGGCGAGTCTGCAAATAATATTTTGTCCATTTCTTCTGCGCCTATAGATTTCACTTCAACGAGAACTGTATATTTTCATTGAGTTGTGGAAAAATAGAATCGTAACTGACAAATTGAAAACTTACTTATTGGGATCAGCTCCTTCAACGGGGTAACTGACTGTGCATAACTGCTAGAACACACCATTTCACCTGTTCAAACGGCTAAATGGGTGTGCAGAACAGGCTTAGCAGCTCCTTTAAATGTTAAAGAGTTTTCAGGTTTTTTTTTTTAAATAAATAAATGTTGACAGAGGAGAGGAGAGTTCGTGCGATGGAAGCTATTGTGTCAGCCGGTTGAATGGAGTGCATAACAGTTGGCAGAAGCCTTTTTAACTGTTCAACAGGTTTCTCAATTTATTAACTTAGTAATTCATAAATAAGTGTCAAACCTTTGATCTAATTCCTTGAAAGATAAACAGTCAAGATTACAAATTTTTAAACATGTATGCGTGCCTCGGATGCACCTTAAAACGCGCTTCCATATAAATATATTTATATATATATGGAGTATATTTTATTACTGATTCAATTAATGACTACAAATTAACCAAAAGCAATTATCAACTTCATCGTTTAGTACAATCTGTGGGCTTGAAGGAGACTACCCGTTTATGAAGATCATAGCCAATCAACAAATTAGACTGAGCAAAGTTTCCAAATATACCCCCATCACCATCTACGGGTTGCATGGCAAAGCAGTAAACACCAGCCTGTGGAGAAATGAATGTGCTTGTTGGAATTAATGGCACCTTAGCACCACCATCAAACCGGGCAGTTAATGTTGGCGCAGCAATAACAGTTCGGCTTTTGTAGCAAAGTTGTGTCCCCAGTGTCGGGTCCTGATAAGGCGTCAACTTGATGGCACTTTTCACTTCTTGTTCCAATCTGTTGTAAAAATCTTTAGGTAGCAGAGTTGGAGGCGCCCCGGAGTCTATGAATACATTGCCTTTTGAAACCGTCCCGGAAGAAGTGTAAGGAACAAATTTATCTCCAACACTGATCCCTTTCAATGTCACGAAATAATACGTTTCGTCTTCTTTAGCCACTAAAGGTGTAGAAACAACGCCAGCGCCTGAAACTGCACCTTCGTTTCCAAAAGACATCTTGCTTGTCACGCTAGGGTTAGTACCGAATGGTACCAAGCAATACGAGAACTTCTTGGCTCCTAGTTGGGAGGAGACTTGAGATGCAAACGATAAATCTCTTCCTCCTAGACCTATTAAACCCATTTCATTTGGATTAAATCCCCCAGTGTTGTTGTGGCCACATCCAAAAACCAGGTTTTTGATAGAAACAGAACCAAAGGTGACGGTTTCCGTGGATAGGGTACCCTTAGATAATGCATTGCTTGCATAACCGTATGTGTAGTTACAGAGTTTCTCGGGAGAACAAGAGACAGTATCAAGAAGATGGCATTGGGCAGATTGACAAGAAAGTTTTGAATATGAAGAGGATTTTGCAGGATTAAAAATGGGTTTATTTTGTTTGTAACATTGTTCGCAAGATTGGCATTGTGTCCATACAAGGTCACTGCCAGTGTCAACAATGCCGTAAATGTCTACTGGCGGAGTGCCAATAGAGAACTTCATGAGATACTGACCATTATCAGCTGACACACCTATCTGGGCAGCATTGGGATTAATTGAAGAGGTTCTGTTTAATCTACTGAGACGAGAAAAGGCACGTCGCAAACCATTGTTGTAGCGGTCTAAAGGAGTTTCATTGGGGTTGTATAAAGGAGAATTAGGGGAGTCTCGATGGATTAGATCGATAGTGAAGCCACCTTTAGTAGCTTGTATAGTTGAAATTGCTGGATATATGAAAAAGAACAAGATTAAAGCAAAATGCCTTGAAAGAGAATCAAAAACTCCTGCCATGGTTAGACTAGATTTAAGAAAGGAGAGGTAGCAATATAATTTGAGGTTCTAGTTTTTAACTATTTTAGAAGGCGAAAAGCTTCTATGCGTCTGATATATGTGTCCAAAACATTTACAATATAGTGTCATGAATCTGTAATATCATTGGTAATTAATTTTCATTAAATAGCATCATTTTTAATTAGTTAGTACTGCTCAAAAATTGAATATCAAGATTATAGTAAATCTTTTTTATTTTTCATATTACAATTAACGATTGTGGCCAAAAAACAAAAGAAGTTTTGGTAAGAAAGGTTTCTTCATATTATATTTTAAGGAAAAGAAAAACAATGCAACATTAATATTTTGGTAATAAAATCTGATATGATTGATTAGTTAAGGGAGCAAATTTTATCTTGCTTTTTTTGTTTTTTTGAAAATAAATTTTATCTTACTTTAAACAAAAAATCCAATTTAGTATATCATTAGAAATATAGTTCAAAGGTGCTATGTCATATATGCAAATAAATTTTCAAAAGGGCATTCAATGGAGAGACTTGTGTTGATTCGCTGAGGCTTAAATATATAAATAGGGATTTGTGTTTTTTGAAGTTTGAAATTATAAGGTGATTTTCGTATGCAATAAGGAGGTTTTCATCTAAATTAAAAATTAAAAATTGTTTTTTTAAAAAATAATAATAATAATAAACCAAACTATGTTGTAAATTTCTGTTCTTAATAATTTGGTAGCTGAATTCTAAGATAAGGGGTTGTATTCATTCTAGAGCCGAAGTCTGATGGAATGTTTTTTAATAATAAATTTTGGTGGAAGTTTTAAATCCTATAAACTTCATATAGATCTTGTTAGAATTCTTTAGGAAATTTAATGAAATCTGTAGAAGAATGGTAAGATTTATTACAAACATACATTTTTCTTAACAAAAATCATATTAAAATTGATCCAAATCTATCACTTAAATTAAATTTATGAAATCAATGATTTTTTTAAGAGTAATACTACATTACCCAAAAATTAGTTCAAATTTATTTTTTAAATGATATGATAAATTTATGTGTAATTATCACTTTAACAATATATCATCTTAGAATCAATATGATAGCTATACATAAATTTGCCACATCATTTAAATAAAATTTTTAAGCAAACTTTGGAAAATATATTACTATTATTATTATTATTTAATACACCTAGATTCAATATAAATCTAAATTAAATGTACTTAAATTTGAATAGATTTCATATAAATCTAGATTTAATATATCTAAATTTCAATAAAATTCATTCAAATTTGGATTTGAATATACCTAAACTTTTAATCTGTTTTAAATTCCAATAAATTTTAGTTTGACTACACCCTTCACACTTGCAACATAATTGTCAAATCATTGGAGGTGCACCTTCCTACAAGAGTAACGCTAGCTACGCTTCTTTATTTGCATACCAATATGTGAGATGTCAGTACATATGTTGGATTACATACACAAGTTAAAAGGCCAGATATACTCTTATATATATATATATATATATATATATAGAATATTTAATAGTGATTTTTAATATTTTTAAGCACATGTCCTCTCTTAATTAAGGTATTGTGCATCTCCTCTTCTAAATCTGTGATAAGGGATTAGAATCCCTCTATGCATATTTTTATAGATATAAGTGGAAAGTTTTCTTCCATTTATTTTAGTAGACACTATTTGTCTAGAGTTAAATTTAAAAAGACAGATGTTTTGAGTTGTGTAACATCACTCACTTTCAAATCAATTTGATCCATACTTTCGGCAAGATACCTTGTAAAAAAATTGAAAGTGATTATTTGATTAAAATAATGAAGTTCTTGTTCAAATCAAGGCCCTAACAATATTTGATAGGGTGATGCTATTTACACCCCTCTAAAATTGTGTTGACACCCCAGATTACTATTTTTTTCAAAATTTCATCACTTTCCTTACATGAATCTATTAAAAGGATTAAAACAATGTAAATACATCTCATAAAACATATTAATACAGTATATAATATTTTAAATATTTATCATATTTTTTTATCAAATTATTAACTTTTCTTTGAAATAAAATTGTATTAACCATTTATTAATTAAAAACCCTATATAGTAATAATTAAAGTAAAATATTATAAAATTATTCCAACCTTCTTTAAAAAATATAAAACCATTAAATTTAATTTAAAACTAAGTTAAATAAATATTAAATTAAGTAAAAAAAAAAGTAAGAAAATGCACTGGGAGACAGTCATTTTCATTTTACTTTAATTTTATTATTTAATTAATTTATAGTATATATCAAAAACTAAACAAAAAAAAAAAAAAATGTTTTTTATAATAAATGGGGTATGTTTATGGATTGCAACATTTTAAAAGTTTTTGACAAAATGTTCTCACAAAAATGGGTGCACATTTGAGGTTTTGGGGTTCAAATACTGTCACTACTCATTGATAATTATTAAAGCTCATTTTTGGTGGTATTAGCCCAACTCAGGATTTGGCCGAATTTTGTCTCTCGCCTGTTGATCAACACGTGGTCAAGAGGCCCATACACGCAAAAGCCGAAAACAATTCTTTTCTTTTTTCTTTTTTTTTTAAGTGAAAAAACAATCTAATCTTGTAACTTAAAAAAACAAAGGGAGTAAAAATCGTTTCCATAAAAAATTTGATAGGTTTTTTCTGGTCTAACATACTAAAAAATATAAGAACTGAGAAAAATTCTAGCTTGGAGAGAAAAATGTTTCCAATAGAATTTTCGGTTTCCTTTTGCTGTGAGTGAGTAAAGACGATTTTGAAAAGGATTTTCTAAAGAACCATTTTTTCTAAAACCAAGTCATTAAGGAATTTGACAAGTTATTTCTCTAATATCTAGTTAGGAGCTTTGGAAATTTCAAATTTTCAAGACAACAAACTTATTTTTTGTTTTCCATTTAATTCTGTATAAAATTCATTTCTATATAAAGATTCGGTATGAGAACCTTCTTTCTTAAATAAAATAATGGGATTATATGAGTAGTTACGATGGTAGACTTGATGTTAAACTTATTGGTTATCTTCTTTTTATTTACTGTCTTCTTTCATGACTGATGATATTAGAAAAGCTTTAAAAGCTTAGAAAAACAAAAATTAGGTTTTTTTTTATTTTCAATGTAAAAGAAAGATGTTAAAACCATCTTCAGAGGCTTTTAGAAAGATCAAAAAATTCTTATTAAGAACTAGACATAGCTTTAAGAGAACAAGATATTATTGGAGAAACCAAATATATAGAAGCAGCATCAAAGCATTTAAAACAACTAGACAATCGTAGAACTAGGCTAGAAAATAAAGTCAAAGAAATAGATAGTATCCTAGAAGGAAGAGATAAATAAGCTTATATGAATAGTTTATGTTAAAGAAATGAGCTATGTAGTCCTTTAGCGATTTTGCTTTCTTTTGAAAAACAGTCGCCATATGACAGGACAACATGTGCTGCTTTCTCGATCCCTAGTGCTAGTTTGTAGCATAAAAAAGCCTCTAGACACTACTCCTACCTTATAATGCTCCCCGTCAAGAGTTTTCTGAATCCCTTTCATGGTGTTTTCCCTCAAAGTAGCTGGGAAACACCAGCATTTGATATTATCAATAGTGGTGAAGAGGTCCATCTATATGTTGAAAGTGTTCAGGTGATCGTACGAATCATTGTCTTCCTAGCATGGGGTAATGGTAGGTATCTTAAAGCGATCAGGGAGCGGCTCGTTAATGATCTCTTCACTGATTTCATGAAAATGATCTTAGCTCTCATTTCTGCGCCACTCGAGCCGATCTATCATTCTCAGAAGCACCTGTAAGTCTGGCTGACCGCCTTGAATGGCCTACGACCCTCTCTTAGACTCTGGTGATCCACACCACGACTTGATTACTAGGGTGGATGTTGGTTCTCTTGTTGATGGCTATCGTGAAGAGGATCCGCATTCTGTGGCGGGGTTCCCCCGCTACATGTTATCTACTGGAGGTGGCACTCTTGACCCCTATATCAACTCTTGGACAGTTTTGGTTATCGTCTGTATGGCGGTTTCCATCACATCCTATCGCTCCATCAACGCCGTGAGGTTAGGAGCATTCGACTGCCCTACAATTGTGTTTAGTGGGAGCAAATACTGCATAGCTCCTTCCTGTTGGTTTGCTGCAAGATCGGGGTTCTTCTGGATATGGTGATGTCCAGCTTCTTGTTGAATTCTAGTGCGCGGTGTTTGTTGCACTAAATCTGTCCCTTCCCTTATATTCGAAAGATCGTTTATCCGTGTGCTTCTGCATGAACATCTCCACGCAAATAAAAACTTGTAGCCATCGAGTGTTGATTGAAGAACGAATGATGAAAATGAACAGAAATTAAGATCCAAGGTCCTCCTTCTACTGCCAAAATATCGATGTCAAAAATTGGTCAATACCCAGTTATTACATTTATAATGAATTTAATGATTGAGTGAGTGCAATAATAGTGAAGTAACAAAATAATAAAGAAGCAAAAATAGTAAATAAGCGAGGCAAAAGAATTTTTAATGTAATTCGGCTGTTTTTTTAATGAAGTTTACATTCACAATTATGTTATTATTATTTAACTGTTAGTAAGGCCATTTTAGGATTGAAAGAGAACCTTTATTTATGTGGAGACCCTTTATATAGTGTTAAGGTTGTTTGCTTATGTATAATTAAGTCATTAAAATATAGGAAAAGCTAAGATTCCTTTCATGTTTTATATCAAACTGTATTAAATATATTATATTCAAATCAAATGTAATTCTTGAAGTTTTTCGTTTGAAGTGATTCTCTACCTAATATGAAATTCTTTGTGTTTATAAAATTCTGCTGTTATAAGGAAAAATGTGAGTTGTTACTTCTAGTTGCCATCTCAAGAGAACCCAAGTTGCTTCATTTGTGATCTACTTAATTCAAGCTTCCCCGCTGTTCGACACCAGATCAGTGAGCTTCGTATAGTTCTTACTGACGTGGCACTGTATTGCAGGCTTCATGGTGCATCCCTTTATGGTTTCTAGGCCTTAAGGTTTTCCTTTATCTCTTACCGAACCTCATTGGGCTCAAGGCCCATATATTGTTTTTGAGCACAACAGATGGATCACTTGAATTTTAAAAACCATCAAACCTACTTTTGAAAACGTTCTGTTGGCTGGTGGTTCCGTGACTCATGTGGACACCCTTATAACCCCGATTTATAAGCTTCTGTGGATAGTTCGCATTTTTTATTATTAAAGTAGATATCTCCTGATGTACACATGTAGAAAGTATTCTTTCTTTATTTCGAGAGTAGATATCTTTTTTATGTCATATGAGTAAATGTTTGGGGGTCCTACTTCAATTATTTATCTTAACATCAAATTTTTTTATCATACGTCAGATTGGTTTGTAGTAAATTAAAAATATATATAAATATATTTCAATACTACATCTAAATTCATACATCTCTTTCAGGGTTTAGATGGAAAATGAATGATATTTTATCTCAATATAAAGAAAATATCTAACATTCGATAGAGACCCTAGCTGATTTTTCGTTTTTATTTTTATCTTTAACAAAGACTTGCAGTCAATTTCGCACTAGCATACCACCCCACCAGGACCACTCCACTTTTCTATTCACCAAAACGTTATCCAAAAGAGAACAACATTACCCACTTCTTTTTTTTACCAAGAAAGAAAATTTGGAGAGTGATAAATGAAAACATTATTGGCAAGAATTAATAATACAAGTTGAATAAAATAAGAACAATATAACATATTACACATCGGTTTTTTTTTTTTTTTTTTTTTGGGTGGAAAAAAAACCACATATTACACATATATTCATACTTTATTGTTTAAGTGATTACTATATTTCTTTTTATATATATGACCAAAATTCGAATCTCACCATACACAGAGGATGGTTTTTTTGCCTTGATATTATATTATGAACCTAATTTTTAGACTCTATATATACTGTCTTATTTCAATAAGTCTCAACAAACATCTAATCATTGATATCGATAAATTTTTTATTACTTTATAATTATATACAAAAGTAATAAAACATATTTTAAATGAAATTTTGAATAAATTTGAAGTACATATGTTCATCATTTAAAATTTAACTTTCATTTTTCCTTTTTTAAAGATCTTTTACTCAGGGGTGACTCTGACATTTTAGAGACTCGATGCAGAAAAATAAATTTGATCGTTTTATTCATATAACTGATATCTAACAAACCGTATTGAAGAAGTAAAAAAACTCACTTTAGAAAGCCAAAACTGAACAATTGTGAGATTTTATATACTTTTTGAAACATTATTTATATATTTACTTTACAAACTAATTATGTAAAAAATATAATTTGGACATTTCTAAAATTTGGGGGTCCCAAAATTTAGAGGTTCAGGCAGTCGCACCTCCCGTACATGCTTAAGATTAGCCTTGCTTCTTCTAAGGGCATGTTTGGCACATGGGATTGGGGATGGGATTGGACTTCAGAAATCCCAAACTAATTGAATCCCATGTTTGGATGGTGAATGGGATTGGACTTCAATAATCCCAACCTCCTTCCAATCCCATTCTTTTGGCATTTTCCAATCCCCTCCAAAACCATGTCATTGGATGGGATGGGATTGGATTTGTGATTAATTTTTCTCCTCTTCCCGTCTCTCTGGCAGCATTCTCATCTCTCTGTCACTCTCTTCCTCTCACCTTCCTTCTCTCATCAAACCTCTCCCCTCTCTTCTTCTTCTTCTTCTTCTTCTTCTTCTTCTTCTTCTGAGTTGGTTCTGGGTTCGTCGCCGAACCCAGAACCCAGTTCTGGGCTCGCGATCGAGCCCAGAACTGGGTTCTGGGTTCGACGACGAGCCCAGAACCAGACGGTTCTGGTCGGCGACGAACCCGACCAGAACCAGTTATGTCCTTCTGTTTGTTTGTTTTTTTTTTTTTGGTTGTTGTTGTTAATGTTATGATGATGTTAAGATGATTTGATGATGTTAAAATGTTGTTGTAATTGTGGGAGATGATGATATTGATGAATTGGATTGATGAATTGTGGTTATTGATGTTGAATTGTGGAAGATTATGGAGTTTGATATGGAAGAAAAAAAAGATTATTTTGTTTTTTTTTTCAGATTTTTTTTATAAAATTAATTTTATATAATAAAAATTTTAAATTAATTTTATTTCAATCCAATCCCAATCTATACCAAACATGATACAGTATAATTTTTAATCCAATCCCAAGTTCTACCAAACATGGGATGGTGATTTTTCATTCCAATCCAATCCATTCCATTCCAATCCAATCCCACGTGCCAAACGCAGCCTAAAGGTGTCCAAACTTCCAACGTAGACAGGTTGTCCACAACCCAGGTTGCATTGCATCACACAGCATCTTTAAGTCATGTTAAATATTATTCCCATCCGTTGCACTTTGTCATGATTTTGATAATGATATATTATTTCATCTCCTATGGGGTGTCGTTGATCTCTGTGTTTGGAATGAATTATTTTTATAGAATTTGACTGAATAAGATTAATTCAGATTAAATAGAATTAAATTAATACTGTGATGTATTAGATGTAATTGAGATTGGACTAACAATACTATTTTCTTATTTCTAGTATATGATTTGATAAAAAAATTATTATTATTATTATATTTTACAATTCAATATTATGAAATGAATCAGTGTAACATTAGATTAAATTATTTTTAAAATTAATTAAAATGATTTGAAATTTAATTTAAATAAACTAATATACATGTTTAATATATATATAATTATTCACCTATACAGGTGGGTTTCAGTAGTCCTATAGATGTGCATCGGTATGGCTCGACAGGATTGTATTTTATCCTATCCTCTCATGTGTCAAACACGGGACGAGAACTAGGTCTAGTTCCACTACCTTCTATGATGCACCAAACGATGTGCACATCTACCTTCTATAGATGTGCATCGGTATGGCTCGACAGGATTGTATTTTATCCTATCCTCTCATGTGTCAAACACGGGACGAGAACTAGGTCTAGTTCCACTACCTTCTATGATGCACCAAACGATGTGCACATCTACCTTCTATAGATGTGCATCGGTATGGCTCGACAGGATTGTATTTTATCCTATCCTCTCATGTGTCAAACACGGGACGAGAACTAGGTCTAGTTCCACTACCTTCTATGATGCACCAAACGGTGCCACGATGTGCTATTTGTTGGGCGGGTAAGATAAATTCAGATTTTCAGAGCCCAATCAAAAATTAAAAACAGAACTTAGGAGTGATAATTTTTGCATCCCTAAAAAATTGTATATACGCCCCAAACTAACAATTTTTATGTATGCCCCAAATTAACAATTTTTTAAACATCCAATATTATTCTTGAGTAAAATTACTAAAAAGGTAAATAATTTGTAAGTATACTCATAAATTGTTAATTAAAATATCATGTATATCATAATACGGCGTTTTACTTTTTCAAACTTTAATTTTTCTTCTAAATGTTAACTTTAAACATGAAATTCCTTTTAAGGAATATTATTTCAAAAAAAAAAAAAAGGAATATAGCATAATTGTAAATTATGAAGAATGAAAGAAAATCTTCAAACAAAATTAGTTGTGAAAGAGTAAGTTTTAAATTCATTTTTGTTGTTATTATAATAACAATATCTTTATTAGCAAAGAAATGCTACATAACAATTGAAATTTTTACTATTGAAAGGTTGTTGTCTTCATGTCTCACAATTGAAATTTTAGTGATGAGAAGTTGCTATACATAAATGTAAGCTTTTTGTTATAAAAAAAACTTTATTCAAACAATTCATTAAACACAGGTTGACATAACTCAAGTGCTGGATGGATTTAAAAAAAAAAAAAAAAACAAATTCAATATTACAAAAAACCATAATTAAACCATTAAACATACCAAAATTAGTATTCCACGCAATCATGAATTTTCCTTAGCAATTGATGGCTTGATTGGATTTAGCCTTCAATTCGTAATGGTAGATATGTTTGAGTACATAATGGAAGTTAAAATTTCTCTTTCAGCCCAAAAAGGAGGAGACACTTGTGTTTGTAGGAGAAAATGAAGTTTTCTTAATGTTGAAACAATATTGATATTACAAAATTAAATAAATAATAAAATAGTTATAGATTTAGTGTATTATGAAAATATAGTATAATATATATTTTTAAAATATTCTAGGTATTAAACGGAGTTTAAAAATAAATTATTGTTATAAATCATGGTCTAAAAGCAATGAATATAGAATAACAATCAAATAAAAGAGAACAAGTAACAAAGAGAGAAAGAGAGAAATTAATTCAATTGATATATCTTCCAATGGTTATAATATAGGCCTATTTATAGGCAAATTAGAAAATCATTTCCATAATGAAATATCAATAAATAAAGTAAGGAATATTATCAAAAAGGAAGTGGTGTTAATACCATATATTCATAACACTCCCAGTTGGACGTACACCACTTAATAATATTCTTCGAGATTTTTGGATGTATCAAAGACTGTCTCATTAAAAACGTTGTCAGTAAAATCCAATGGGATAAAAACTGGTCAAAAAGGAAAAAGAGTGCAGAATACATAACGCCAAAAATGACATATTACTTTGATAAAAATAAAAGATATTTCATGATTTGCTGGATCAGAAATTTAATAATCTTATGAATTCAATAGTATTTGTACGTGCTTAAAGGGACTGTCTCGTTAAAAACCTTGTCAGGAAAACCCAATAGGACAAAACCTGATCGAAGGAAAAAAGAGTGCAGTACACGTATGTCCATATTGAATTAATATACTCTCCCTGAAAGGTATACAACTGTTACTCTTGTAGTTCTTCGAAGATATTGAAAAATATATTTAACTCTACTCCAATGTCTTCGAGCTGATGAATTAGTATTCCTCTTATTTGTGCTTGATCTTCAAACTGAGACAATATCTTGTTTTCTCAAAATCTCACATCTCAAATTCTCTTTTCAAATATTCAACAGTTCTTAGGAGCTCTCTTCAAGAGTTCCAATTTAATTCATGTCATCGACATATATTGCTACAGTTGCAAATCCAGATTTTTATTTCTTTATGAATACACAAAGACATATAGATCATTAATATATCCTTCTTTTGTGAGGTATTCACTAAGACGATTATATGACATTCATCTGGATTGCTTTCAGTCATATAAAAACTATTGTAACTTTACAAGTTACGAGAATTTGAATTATATGTTTCAGGCATTTTAAATCCTTCAGGAATTATATATATATATTGGTATCTAATGACCCATATAAATATGTCATTACCACATTCAAAAGGCACGTTTAAAGTCTTTTGAAAACTATCAAACTAATTAAAAATTGAAACATAATCATATTCATCATAGGTGAATATGTTTCATCTTATTACGTGTATAAATACCCATTTATATCCATGAGTTTGACGTCTTCAGACGTCTGGACTATTGATCCATATACATCATATTTGGCTAATGAAGTCAATTCTATTTGAATTGTTTCATTCCACTTAGGTCAATCATGCCCTTTTTCAACACTCATTGATACTATGTAGTTTATGATCATCATTTACAATCATGACTCCACAGTTCTCTAAAGAAATTTTTGTATTTCCAAGATTTTGTTTCTCTTCAGGACATTGTATCGTTTCTAGGATACTAGTCTCTACAAAGGCTGTTAATTCTCATCATATGGAATCAACTATGAGACAATTTATTTTTACATTATTTATATTGGGTTTCTGCAGTAAACCTTTGAGATACGATTATATCTCATTGTCTCAGTTTTTCATATGAATAATTATTTTGATCAAAACATATGACGTCTTCAAGCGTCTGCATGATAAGTTTAATACAGCCATATAAGTATAGTTCTGCTTTTGTTTTGATCAATAATTTTCATATTGACATTTATTCACAATATGTTATTCAATATCCTCATCATTTTTCCATAATAAGCAGAGCAATAAAATATAATATCTTAATTTTCTTTAAGTTTTCAGTACACATACCTCTTTAGGAGCTACTGTAAACTTTCACACATTCTTAGTGCAAACTATAATATTTATAGTTTGAGCACATGCTCTTTTCCATATATAATTAATATCCTTTTTGAGTTTCATAGAGGAAGATTCAAAGAGTTCTATCTCTTCAAAAACATTAAACTCTTCAAGAGTTGTATTTATATGATGAGAATTATATATAGCTCGAACATGACCTTTAAACTGATCATGATATTTCATTATTCACTTCAGGGAATAATAACGTTACAACCAAATTTACTTTTCACACTTCTGTGTGTATTGAATGATTTATTTGTTGTCATTCATATAGATTGTTCTTCAGGAACAATCACCCGAGTTAATGTATTGACAATAAGTATAAAATCATTCGTGTATACAATTTTCAAGTAAACGATCCTTTGAACTTCAGGTTCATATGATTTCTACAATAATCGTTATATTGAATGATGCATGACAACTGTAATTTCACATCGTTAAGTTTTATAATTTTATCCTTATTCTCCCCCTAACGACGAGAAAATTTATTCATTAACATTATGTTGTTATTCTTCATGAATTTATTTGTATTATCATAATGTCCTTCTGGGACTTAATTCTATCATCATAATATCTTTCTGGGACTTAATTATACTGTCTTACTATCCTTCAGGGATATATTAGACTATCATATTATTTTTCAATGACTCAAATGTCACATAGTGTCCTTAAGGGACCAAATACATAGTATCCTTCAGGGATCAAATTGTAATATCAATTATTGTCCTTCAAGGACATTTACTAGGTAAGAATCTTCAGATTCTATAATGGATATCCATATTACTTCCAACAATTTGATGCTATTTTCTTTGTATTATTGGATGAAAAATAAACTTTTGATTCATCACAATTTTTGATCATATTATATTTATGATCAGATGATAGTCATCGTAAAATATGCTTCTGGCATATGACAGTATGAATAATACAACTGCGATATACTTTCATTAATGTATATCTAAATAGATTCCTTTAGGATCTATTAAAGTAACAAAGTTTCACATATATAACATTGTTGTTTTTCACTTTGTAATATGCAGATTTGCTCTTCTGGAGCCTTTATATATCAGTAAAAAATTAATATAATAATTATGTATACTTCAGGTACATAATTATAATTTCATATTTCAGTAATAGTAAACATTTTGCTTACTTTACTTTGGTGTGAATTCTACTTCAGGTGGTTAAAATTTATTATGATCATCGAGATTTTATTGACCATAATCATCACCATGACTATTAGATGATTTAACATTCACTTCAAGAAATGATATTAATTAATTCAGTCATGCAAGATAAATGATTTTTCACCCATAATCATTAACATTGCTACTTCTGGAACAAATTTGAAGTACAAATTATTTTAATCATTTGACTTCATTTATTTGGTAATCAAATATACATTCCAAGATATATAAATTGTAATCACAATGAATTAATAAAAAATTTCTCAAAAATACTATTATAACGAATTGTAACAAATATTTAATAATCAAATAAGGTATAAGAAAATACATGTCATGTACCTTATTTTCGTATCTTGCTTTGAGGAAAGAAAATAACACGACCTTCGCTAACTAAAAATTTTATGAGAAACAACAATAATTATATAATTTAATATAAGAAGAATAAAAATATTGTACTTTTTCTTCTCAAAAACTCAAAGTTTCAGGCTATAATGTAATTGTATATCATAATTATATGTTCAATATGAGAGTAACTCAAAACTTCAGTTTTTAATAGAATTGATAATGAAATTTGTTTCCAAATCACATCAATCATTATAATTAGTATTAGAACTTCAGATTCTAAATAAATTACAATAATACCTTAATATTATGATATATTTTAAAAGATCTTAAACAAAATCATTATCAGGAAACTCTAATAGTCATTGCTACCTAATTTTCATATCTAATAGCTCATGCCACTATCAGACCCATATCATCACTGGAAAGGTAAAAATTTAACCATAATACAAATAGATTTAACTATGCAACATGAGACATGAGATCATTATATATATCCGATCAAGTAATCCATATTAAATATATAAATATGAAAATACATACCTTGATGCATCGAAAATCATAAACAGAAAGATAGAATACTTTAATATATTTACGAATTTAAATTTCACGATCTATATACCCTGAAATCATGAACAAAAATTAGTATAAAGTTTTTTTAAATCTCTACTCACCTTCAATGAGGAGACATGTTTTCAAATTTATATGTTTGGTTCGAGATGGGTTTTTTATCTCGTATCAAATTCGAATTGATTTAGTTTTTCTCAATTTTTTTCATTTGTAATTTTGAAACTTCTGATTCCAAAATCTAATAAATTATAATCTAGAATTGAAGGATCTGAAACTTCAGGTTTTAAGATCTGTTATGCCCGTTTTCTCGGCTTGAAAAAATGGGCTGATAAAAGCCCAATAAGATGTGAATAGGAACAAAAGCTCAGGAGGTCCAATTTTTAGGTTGTTATAGCGAGCTCGCGAGCTCGAAAGCTCGCGTGATACAGAAACGGACCGAGCGCATTCCAGCCCAGTCCAGCATCCCTCCACCTCGAGCAGTCCACCAGATCGAGAGCTCGCTCCAGAAGATGTCTTATGTAGCAAGTCATCAGATTTACCAAATTCCCTGATTTTACGCCGGTACTACCTATACAGTCTCCTGGAAGCATTCAATGCGGCGGTCACGCATTTAATGCAGAGAATACCTCTCCTAGTGCATTAAATGCAAACATGTGAATGAAAGAAATAATTATTGTTTTTACAATAAATGCAGTTTGATTTATATCAGGATTAGTTGAAATGACCATCATTTGTAACGTGTATAGCACTCTTTTGTATCTCTCCCCCCTCTATAAATAGGGGAGATTTTTACTGTATCAAGAACTTAAGCAGACTAGTATACCATCACTCTACCGGAATTACCTAAGAGTGGGGCGCCCGTGGACGTAAGCGCAGTCGCCGAACACGTAAAAATCTTTTGTTTGCATTCATTCTCCCCTCTCCCTTCTTTGTTAGTTGTTCCATTATTATCATCCGACTACCACGACCAACATTCCTTTACCTTCATTACAGTCTACCAATATTAAACTTAACTTACTACACATTTACTATAATTAATACCATTTATTACCACGTTCATAGTCTGGGCCATCGAATCTCTGAATCGATCGTTTCCGAATGTCGACAAGATCCAAATAAAACTGAGAATAAATTTATTGAGAATCTGAAACTTCTTGTTCAGATTTAAAATACAAAAATTCGGATTCAAATCGTTTATCGAGAATCCAATCAATTAAAACGAATTTGATGGAACCATTATGTTATATGCAAAAAACAAGAACATAACATCACAAGATCGAATCTGTTCGATCTTTATTTAATTTTTCATAACTCAAAAGAGTCACATTGCTTTCTATGTATATATAAATGCATAACATTGGTTTTATACATAAAACACAAACTTGTATATTTTGTTGCCTTTTGTGTTTAGATCCATGGTCTAAGACACACTCTTTCTATAAAATAGGCAAGGACAATTATGTTGTTTCAGGCAACTATAATTTACTTGACATATACAATTATCTGCATTAAGCATGAAAGCTAACAAAATTTAATTAGAATTTAACTAGAATTTCTAGTTTCAGATAAATTAGCGCTATAGAACTTCTGGTTCTAATAGATAAATATATCAGAATTTATAATTCTAATTAAATTGAAAGTGCATAACTTCTTATTCTAAATAAATTTACAATATAGAACTTCGAATTCTAATGAAATTGAAAATTTAGAACTTCTGGTTCTAATTAAATTGAAATTATAGAATTTCTGGTTCTATTTGAAAAACTAAAGCTTTTAATTTTAATTTTAGCTTGCAAACTTCAAGTTGCAGATTAGAAAAGTAGAAGGAATATCATATTAAATAAAGTATCGAAAAATAAGTTCAATGATATTAAACTTACTTTTGAATGCAGAAGATCTAAAAAATAGCGATTCTCATATAGCAATGTTCATAAAATCATTTAAACAAATAACAAGAATATTGATATCTCACAAAGAGCAAATATATATATATATATATACACTTTATATATTTTCTGCATAATACATAAATAAGGAAAAAATAATAACATTTTTTTTTCTACATTAAGAACAAAGACAAACTTCATATAATTTTTTTTCTCTCTTTTTGCATCAATCAAACAAATAAAACAAATTTTTTTATTCAATCTTTTCTCCTTATATAATCAATCAAATTATGCAAACAGTATATAGATTTAAAACTTTTAACATATGCTTTCAAAATAAAATTCATATTGTATATGTTTAAATAAATATATAAACCAGAATAGCAAAAGAGAAAAATCAATTAAACTTGAAGAACAATTTATTTTGGATCTAACATAACATTCGTTAGCATAAAATGATATTTACACGAAACACATATACTAGTACAGAGTAGATCATATGAATGAAATCTCACATACCAGATTCGTACTGATAACGTGTTATAAATCATGGCCTAAAAGTAATGAATATAAAACAACAATCAAATCAAAGAGAACAAGTAACAAACAGAGACAGAGAACAATTAATTCAATTGATATATCTTCCAATAGTTACAATATAGGTCTATTTATGGGCAAATTAGAAAATCATTTTCATAATGAAATATCAACAAATAAAGTAAGGAATATTATTGAAAAGGAAGTGGTGTTAAGACCATATATTCATAACAATTATAAAAATTTTAAATTTTTTATGAAGTGTACATATAATTTTAAACGGATGGAAATATAGGCACTCAAAATTAGTTTATAGCTTGTAGCCCATTTTGTAGCAAAAGATATTTTGATTGAGTGGTGATATTCATAGCCTTTAAAAATCCATATATACACCCTTTTAATTATGGGTAGTTTATTTTTTGCACTTATGACATAATGATGTTGAATTATACCTTTAAGTTTTCTATGATTTTTTTTTTTAAATAGTCAAACCACTTAAAACAAACAAAAAACAATTGAAAATAAAAATGGTAAAAGGTTTTTTGTTTTTTTTTTTTTTTTTTTTTTTTGTTGGTCTAAAAACTTAACAACGCTAAAAATTGTTGAAAACTAAATAGTAACTGAAATTTGAACTTTAAATAATATTTTTTTATATATATAATTATTATTCAGTTTTCAATAACTTTAAGTCCTGTTCAATTTTTTTTTTTTTTTAAAAAAAAAAATCCTTTTTTTACTCCACAAAAAATTTTAAATTATTTTAATTTTGTATATATATCTCATTTGATACCCAACATATCCTTTTTTTATTTAAAGAAATTCTTTACCTTTTTTTAGATACTATATCTTTTATCTAAAATTTAAAAATTTATATCAAAAGTTAATTTATAGAATAATTAAAAGATTTAAAAAGTTGGGGGGGGGGGGGGGGGGGGGGGGGGGGGGGGGGGGTGGGGGGGGGCGGGGCGCGCTCGCGGGGGAAAGGGAAGTGAGGAGGTGAGATCTCCTCGAGTTTTGGTTTCTTTAATTGTTATTAAATGAAAAGAAGTAGAGGAGGGCCAGGAGGCCTAGGTTATTAAATTTCAAATTGCCACAAAATCCGAAAAACCTAATACCCAAACCATGAGATCCCACCCAATTAACACCACAAACAAATTAAGGAATCGTTTTTTTTTTTTATTACTTTTCATTTAATAAATCTGAATTATATCTATTAAGTGATCTTTGTTTGATATTTTATGTAATCAAACCACTTAAAATCATTCAAAAATTACTGAAAATAAAAAGATATGATTTTTTTTACTTTTTACTGAATATCAAATTATTTAATGTTTTTTTGAAGCTATTATTTCAAATTTATTCTTCTCAAAATAACATATTTTCAAATTCGTTCTAATTTTACAGTATATAGATTCCATTTAAATGTGATTAATGAATATTACAATGACTAAATTATATATTACTTTACAATTTCAACTTTTGTTAAAATAGTAATTCAACTTAAAAACATTTTATTATTTTTATCTAAATATATAAATTTAATTTACTTTACTATAATAATTTATTTATGAATATATCATTTAAAAAAATTACTTTACTATAATAATTAATCATATTTTAATTATAAATAAAAATATTATTAATATATACATAAAAATATTTTAATATTTGTTAAATAATTTATTATAATTGTTTGTATTATATTAAATAAAGTTACATAACAACTCATAGAAAAATAATATAAATGTCAAATTATTAGTTTTCAGACAATTTTAACTTTAAAAAATAAACCAATTTACCATATATTCAGAGGCAAGGAAGAAACAAACATATAATTCGAATTTCAAGTTTCAATCACTATTCATTTCTCGACTTTCATGAGCATTGTTTAGTCTCCAACAAAAAAAAAAAAAAAAAGGACCCCTAAGGGACCGATAAAATCCAAAGGTAAAGGTAGAACAATGAAGAATTTTTCAATTTAAGAAAACCGTAGAAAAACAAAACCTTCACTTTGTGGAGAACTATGGTTACCAGAAGGTTATACGTTTGACCACTATGGATTTAAAAAAAAAAATAGAATAAATAATTATATGAAATATATTTAAGAATTGATTTAATCTTAAAATAATTTCACTTGAGGATTAAAAAAAGAAGGAAAAAAAAAAAAAAAAAGAAAGAAAGAGGAACATGGGGTGCACATATTATTCAGGGGCACAATATAATGCCACTCCTACCCTTTAGCCCCAATTTAATCAAATTTTGCCCTACTTCATAGCAATTCACCCAAAAGAAACTTTTTGAGTTCGCCCTCAGTGCGTTGTATTTGCATTCTTCTGTTGTTATTATTATTATTATTTTGAAATATCATTCTCCTATTATTATTCTCCCAATTAATAGGATAAAGACATTGATGTGAGTAAATACATTGTATATTTTTCATTTTAGTGACATAACGTGAATAAGAATAAATTTAATTAAATAAAATGTTGGAATAGAAATGTTAAATACACTCTCCATTCAATGTATGTCACGTCTACAAATTGTACTTTTATGATTGTCAGTTTTATGTTAAAACGGTGAAATTTATATTAAGAGAGTGTATTCGAGGAATTATGCTACTAAGAACACCATTAATACTCTTATAGATTATGAAACAAATTATATATCACATAGGATGAATAATATTGAGTTAAAATAAATCTCTTAAATACTATGATCATTCATCAATATTAAACCGAATTGGCAATTAAAAAAAATAGATATTGTTAATGTAACTATCTATTTTCATAAAGTGTATTAGACAGTCATATCAATAAATCAATAATTATTTAATTTTAATTTTTAAATTTAATTAAAATTAAAAATATATATAAGCATTAAATGAAAATATATGAAAGCATTAAATGAAAATATATAAAAACATTAAATGGAAATACATGAAAATATTGAAGAATAATTTTTTAATTTGATTATTTATTAAATGATATTTATGTCATATAGATAACAAATTTTTTTATATTGATGACATAACAATTTTTTTCAAAACATAATTCATGAGAGAATTAGAGATGCTCTAAGATAATTGCTCATGCATAGTCTCATTCTCATCAGAGAGATGTGTCTTTACAATTGATGGATTTTAATAAATTTATATAAAACTACATTACATCCCCTTATTAAATTAATATTTAACATTAATATTAACTCATATTTTTAAATTATAATAGACTAATAATATTTAATTTAGACTTCCAAAAATACATTTTCTAATAAAATCATTATATTAAATTACGTTTATACCTTTAATTAATTGACTTTAACTATGTTTAGTCATGTATCTCAATATAAAGCCATCTAACCAGTGATTATAAAATAAACTTTTTCTAATATATAAAAAAACAAAACAAAAAATACAAAAGTTATAAACCAATTATAATTTTAAAATATAAATTAATATTAATATTTAGTACATTAAAAGATTGAGACACATGTCTTCTCCTCATTTGTGAGGAGGAGAGAGAGAGACTGTCTCAAAATGTGGATATGTACGAAACTTTTCTTAGCCGATAAGGCCGGTAGAAAAAGTTGTTTGTTTTATTGCTTGATAATTTTGTCCCCCATACGCGAGTGGTACCTGCCAGATGGTGGGAACATTGCTTTCGCTCTCAACCAGGACCAGCAATGACTAGGACCACCACGATCCTTCGACTTCAAGATAATCCTGCCTTTTTTTAACATTTATGTGTACATGTGGGCCTCTGGCATTGTCCCGATCACTGAACTAGCATAGGTTAGTCGCGAGTCAATTGCCTTGGTGGTAAGGCGCTGCATATGGTGTCCATTGTGCACACGATCAGGTTTCGTGTACCCTTTATGGCAAACACGGATAATTATAGTTGGACTCCTCCCATGAAATAGATCAAATTACATTTAAATTTCTTTGACCGTTAAGATATTCCATGATTATGAGTTATTTTTTCTCGATTGTCTAGGAGTAGAGTTAAAATTATTTGTTAGTTTTACTATCTTATGGTCCTAGTAGTTGTAAAGATATAAAAGAAAAATAGCCATAGGTTCTTATAAATGATATTGGTAATGCTAGACTAAAAATAAATAATAAAATATTCTTTTATTACATAAAATTGCTGATTTTTTTCCTTTAAGTTACTACTTATAGTCAGACGATACCAATTTTTGATATTATCAAGTTGAATGAACATATTTTATCATCAAACCATATTAAAACGGTGATATAAAAGTGCTTCAATTGTTTTTAAAGAAAATTGTATTGGTGTTTTAGATCATAACAATAGTTAAGAATGACTTTCGAAAAGCACAAGGAATGTATATTTTCATATATAATTATAAAACATCTTGGAACAACAATTAGGAGTTTATCAAAATTTGTTAATATTAAATAATATGTGTATAGTTCAAAAAAACGTTAGTATATGCATAGGCTAAAAATTTAAATGAAACTAATAAATTAATAAAACAAATATTTATTTTAAAGTATTTAGTATTTAGATTTAGCCGTTAGTTAACTAACAGATTCGAAAGCTTATAATAAATTTGATGTATTTTTTAAACATAATTAAAAATTTAACTATTGTCCAATACATAGGGACAAAAATGACTTTTACTTTTGTTTTATGATGGTGCACTTTTTCCCTCGCAAACGAAGATCATCATGCTCAATAGAAGCTACATCTACAAAAAGATATTAACAACCAAATACCATCAATATCATAAGCAAGAGTTTTACACCAAAATACCTTAAAGTCACAACCCACAAACACACATCGATTACATACACACACTACTGAGTTCATCATCATCAAACTGGCTCAAGTTAGCACGTAACAACTTTTAAAACCAGCTATATTTTCAACATAAAACCAGTATTATTATTCAACTGCAGTGCTTATTAGAAAACTATGTAGACTACTACGCCACAGTAGTTGTGGTTGTATGACCAGAGAGAGGTCATCAACAGTAATGTAATGTGTTCAAGGATGGAGGGGCTTCTCCAAGTCCTCAAGACTGGTGGGGCGGAACCACGCTTTCTCCTCCAACACAGACTCCTTGCTACCATCCGCAGACGAGCCAAAGTCACGTTCCCCGCCTACAGATGCACCGTGCTCTGCGGCGGGTCCAAATACCCCAGTTTGTGGATGTGGTGCCCAGTACTTATCAGATTCGGGCTGAATCACATCATCCGGAACTACAGCTGGTCGGACCTGTTCGTCAATGTTCTTATCATATGCCGAAGTGTGCTCAGCCCTCCTGCTCAACAATCAGCAATTCAATAATTTTGAGTTTCTACACCATCAATGCTAATGTAGTAGCATTGATCGAATGTAATGCTCAAAATCAGCTATGACAATCCAATCTTTAAGGTAATGGATTTAATTTAAAAGCTGGTGATGACAATTGGATTTGGATTATCTTATCCTATCCTATCTGAAACGAATCCTGTACAATTGTAATACATTAAAGAATATTATGTTTTATAGGATATATAATACAGGGATATTAACATAAGTTTTCAAATTTAAGTTTGTAACCTTGTTTTTGAAGTGCTACCATTTATCTATAGATTTTAAGATATTTTTTACCAGCAATATGTCAACTCTCATGTTAGAAAAATTAATTTAAAAGGAGCTCTAACATTACTCATTAATATTATAACCTTTAAAACAATAACAGTAAACAAAATAGATCACAATTTGGTTTGATTCAATCTAATCTCTCACACAAGTCAAATTAGGTTTTTATTTATACGAGTAAACAGTATCACCTTCTTATATAAAAGGACTCTAATGAGGTGTAGAATTTCATATAATTTTTGTGTCGGATTCAACTTTAAAATGTTACATAATAAAATCATTTAAACTTATTATGTAACGATATACAATATTACAAAGTAGAAATCTTTTAAGTTATTATGTACCATTATGTAATGTTACAGAGTAGAAATCTTATACAATGAAAGGTCCAGAGATCCTGATAATTATTCTTAATTTTATTTATCCGATAATTATTGTTAATCTAACTATAAGACAAGCATGCATGATTAATGAGGCTCAAAGTACGAGATCATAGTTGACAAAATATATAAATTTTATAATACACAATCACGAAGCATGCAGCAGCAGTGAAGTACTGTGAAGTTATTAAATAAATAATTGATATAATAAAATCAGCTTAGGTTTAGCTACGAAGCACGTTGCAGTGACATGGTTAGATAAGGAAAATGTGATATTCTTCCTTGGTATTGGTACCCACCAAAAAAGATGGGAGGTTGTTAGTCACGTGATCAGCATGTCACTCGACCGTATGACGACTTACAACCTACCGCCTTAAGTATTGTATTCCACATTTGGTTGCTCTCTTCTTTTAATCGAAGAAAACAAATGTAATACATTCATGCCTTCAAAACATAATATGATTTCTTACCTGATATTAATAAAATTAAATTTGCATACAATCATATAATTTTTTTTTTCTCAACTCAACCAGCAGAAAAGGTATTCCACCAAAATAATTATACACATCCGAAATTCCATTATGATTTTTGGTTGGTAATTTGTATTTTCTAGTCATGCTACAGGTATTATATAGTTTTACGGTTGGTTAAATTTATTGTATTGCAACCTAAAATTCTATAAAAATCCAAAGCTTGACAAATTAAAATAATAATAATAATAATAATTTTCCCCATAACTATCCTCATTACTGGACATGAGCTAAACCCTATATTTTCACATACCATACAAAATGATAAGTCTATAGTATGAGATATATATATATATGAATATCAGGGGTGATAATTTCCCTCAACAAGTTTCAGTCCACAAGAGTTTAAAATATATTTTATTAGCTTGAGGTTTGAAGTGACCGACCAACTTGGAGTCAGACAAAGAACATCGAACACGAAAACAAAAATCGCTAGTCAGTCAATACTTCGAAAGCCAGAGACCACAATGAGTCACCACACAAATTTAAATAAATATTAAAATTGTCTCAAGCCATTGACAATGGCGGCACAATACAAGCTAAGGTCGGCACGCATATTTTTATTCATAAATTTTAAATACTAATTTTCGTCATGAGCTAGCAAAACATAAATTTATAAAATAAAAATAGTTCAAAATCTAGTGTGAGCCCGATTACGTATATTTTTATAGTACTATGAAATATTTATTTTAAAAAATTGGAATTCCGATCAGGTTCGTATCAGGTTATGAAGTATTTGATTTATTTGCTTAAAAATAAACTCAAAAAGATAAAAATTCTTACAAAAATACCCAGGAGAATTACCCAGGAAAAAAAAAGTTGTTCCTATCAGTTGAATATATATATATATATATATATAAAACAAGCTGGTTATATTCATATTAAATATACATCAATCCAATATATTTAATTTATTTGTTAAAAAAATTTCAGGCATTTATTACATAAAAATTCAAGAAATGGTTTGTAGTAAAAGAACAAAAGGAATATATTTTGATAATGAATAAAAAAATCCCATTAATTGATTTATTTTTAGTGTAGTTGTAAAATGGAAATATAATAAAATCTAACCAAAAATGAAAATTTCCAAAACCAGAAAAATCCAGTTAATATATGTGACATGACTAAAATACCCCGAGGTGGGACAAGTGTCCAACCACCACGGGGCCATGTTAGTCTGTACTTATCCAAACTCCACTATCCAGTGTAGGGCACACAGACAATCACTTATTTTTCACATATTAAAAAACAATTTAAAAACTTAAAATCGCCAAAAAAAAAAAAGGAAAAAACAAAATCGATGACAAGCATGAAGTAAAAAATAAAAAGACAAATTAAGTTCAGAAAGATATTTATCCAAAAAAAAGGGAGATATATAGATATAAAAGGACTAAAATACCCCCAAAATGGGACAAGCGTCCTACTTCTATAGGTCCACGTTAGGTCTGCTGTCTTGATCAAAATTCCACTACCCCTTACGACACGAAAACAATTTTTACTCCGAAAATTCAAAACAAAAATAAATAAATTAGAAATTTAGAAAAATTACAAATCCCCCTAAAAAAATAATGAAGGATTTTAGAGTTGCATGAAATCAAATGGCAGAAAATGCAAACTTATGATTTTAGAGTTTCAGATGATCAAGCGAGATTGGTAAAAGAGAGAGAAAGAGAGGAACCTGAGAGTGAAAGCAGAGGGAATTGAGTTGGAGGAGCGAGTGGGATCGCGGCGAGTGAGTAGTTGGTTAACGAGTCGCTTCCCAAAGTTAGCGATCCCTCGACTGCTATGCGAATTGGCGGCCATACAATACTGAGATCTTCTCTTCTTCTCTCGACGTCTAAATTTCAGCCCAGAACTTGAGTCTCTTCACTTCTGTTCTCTTTTTTTTTTTTTGTGTTTGGATGCAACTACCATCAGCCTGTCGTTTTATAGAGTGGAAAACAACTATTCCTTTGTAATTTTTTTTTTACTTATTATTGTACAATGGACAAATTCCAAAAGTGCACCTATATTTCTGCTAAATATCTGTTGCTCTCGTCTTTTGTAAAAATGACTCGAACGATCGCTAAAGTTTAAGTATCTAATTCTAACCTTGATAATGACACGCGATCAAACTTATAGTTGATGGCATACCGAATATATAAAATTTTTTAGGATTCTTAACTTGATTTCGAGCATATATCATAATTTGTAATGTTAAATATAACATTTCGTGTATTTATATACGATAATTGAATAAAATTGTTATGTCGTAAATTATGATTAAAATTGAATATAATATTGTTGATTTATTTTTATATTTAAAAAAATTTAAAAGAAAATTATTATTTGAATTTTATTAAAATTAATTCTATTTTAAAAAGATAGATGATATAGATCCTTACAACTAGACTGTATAGGTGGTCCCTTTTTTTAATAATATATATTTGCTATAAATTGTTTATTGGAATAAAATAAATAAAAAGTTTTATGATTATAAATGCGGATGAAACTTAAACCTTTAAACTTAGTATAATAATTTTAAAAAAATTAATAGTTAATCTAATTAGTACTCATATTTTTTTATATTATACATTAATATTTCTAAAATTTAAACAACTAAAAGAATATATTTTCTTTTAATATCAATTCAACAAGTCATACTTAAAATATTGTTATATTATCAGATTGAAAGAATTATTTTCACTACTACCTCATATTAGATGGCAAACAAATTTGCTCCTGAAATTTGTGAATCGATTCAACCATTTTCTTCTAAATTGTTAAGGATTGAAAGTAAGTGATATTTGACAAAGATAAAGGGATGTTTTTAAAATTATGCCTTAGAATGAAATAATTAAAAAGTTTTGATAAGAGTCACTTTCTATGTCTGAGCTTCCCTTCCTTGCTTCGTCCGCACAAACACCTACCACCATCACCGTACGTTAAAGTCGTACACTATGATGGTCAATATATTCTTATTCACTGCGCCGTTATTTAACGCCACTTTTTCTACCTCTAAATAGCCAGTTTATGCTAACGGCGTCACTTTTCATTATCCGGATCTTTGACGGAATATTCAGATCTTAATTAATATCTGATGACGCGGTAGTTGACGCCCCGTTAGTCCGTTTTAGTTGGTGGATGGACGTTGGGTTTTGGCGTCCCAAAAAACGCGTTTTCCTGAAATGACAATTTTGCCCTTGGAATTTGACCCAACTGGTCGTAGAATTAGGCCATCAAAATTAAATAGTATTTAAGCTATTAAAATTTTTGCTCTCATAATTTGACGATAATTATCCTGAGAGTACCTCTAAATAATCTCATAGATTATATTTTGAAAAACAATATCATATCATTAATGTAAAATGATTTGTTTACCACATGATATATATATCATTTAATAGACAATCAAATTAAAAAAAATGTTCTCCAATACTTTCATAATTTCAATTTAATATCTTATGTATTTCCACTAAATACTTATATATTTTCCCATTTAATGTTTTAATATTCTTTTTACTTTTAATTAGATTTGAAAATTAAAATTGAACTTCTTTTTGTTACTTTTACTTTTAATGTTTCATGGACATTTGGAAAATTAGAATTATATTTTTTACTTTTAATGTTTCATAGACATTTGAAATTTTGTGAAGAAGGATTAGCGTGTTAAACTTTTTTTGATGCTTCGGGATGTTAATCATGTTGCTGATTGGTTGGCCAAAAGAGCTCTTGGTATGTCAGAAGATGATACATCTTTCTCCGATGCTCCCTCAAAGTTAGAGTTGATTATCAGCTCTGATTGTCAAAGAGCATAGACTCTTTATTAGTTTTTTCTTTTCTCTTTTGGGCTTCCACCTCATTTTGTGTAAAAAAAAATAGAATTAAATAATTATTGATTTATTGACATGACTGTCTAACACACCCTCTAAAAATAGATAGTTATATTAACAATATATATATTTTTATTATCTTAACTTAACATTGATGAGTGATAGTTGTATTGAAGAGGTTTATTTTAACTTAACATTTACTCATTCAATGTGTCATATAATTTTTTTCATAATCCATGAAAACATTAAAGATGCTCTTCGACAATCATGTCGGTTATTTAATAATTATTTAATTTTAATTTTCAAATCTATTTAAAAGTAAAAATAAAATAAAAATACAAACACTAAATGAAAAATATGGAAGTATTAAATGGAAATATATGGAGATATTAAATTGGAATAGATGAAAGTATTGGAGAACAATTTTTTAATTTGATTATCTATTAAATAATATTTATATCATGTAAGAAACAAATCTTTTAATATTGATAACATGGTACTTTTTTTTTTTTTCAAATCACAATTAATATTGATTTTTTCCCTAAATAAAATATCTTGTTGATTACGATTGTAGATTTGGTAAAATATTAGCTAAGACGTAAAATTGTCCAATTCCATATTCTGAAATCTGAAAAGACATGGAATTGATTTTTTTTTTTTTTTTTTTATGTAATACTGGGTGGTCGGTTACGATTATAAATTTGACAATCATTAAATAAAATAATTTTTGTAATAAAAAATTACGAATTTTTAAATGAAATTATCAAACCATATTTTGAGTGAATATCCATACTAATTGAATAAAATAAAACCAATTTGTATAAAACTAAGAAAATTGCTTGTTAATACCTATCATTAATGTCATCTTTACAATCGAATTCAATAATTCATATTATAAAAATAAGAATGCAGAAGTTTACAAATTATTGAATACGAGAGTGAGAGAGAGAAATGGCAAGCGAACGACAAAGTGACACCGATGTCACGGACCATGATAAAGAGCATCAGTGAAAATATAAAATTTGTCCCGCATTTTGGAGTATTAACTTTATTCTTTCAAAAAATATAGCCCCTAGGATCAACGAAGCAAATATGTAAATATTGACAATACATATGCTAAATATCTAATATTTTTCATATTTTGCGGTAACTAATATCAAAAAACATTTTCCAAATATTTTCAGTATCTTGAGAAATTTGATGATATTTATGATATTTCAACTGATAATTTCATAAATCTATGTACCTGATATTTTTACTTTAACAGATATTTATTTATTTTCCTAAGATTAGGCATATAATTAGGGTTGTGTAAGCAATTTTCCCTTTATATACTTTTGAGGCCTTACTTGATATTTGATTAGATAATACAAATGAATATGATTATTTTTCATTTTATATCAACCTAGTTTGTAAAGACACATCACCTGATAACTCAATGTTTTTCATTCTGATCAACTTTTTTGTTTTATTTTATATTTTGACTTGGAGAAAGGGACATTTGAATTTAAGAGCTTACTTTTGTTGAGAGATATGGTTATTAATCGGAATAAGCCAGCAGCCCTTATTTTTTTATAAGATATAACGTTGTTTTGATTCCTATGTTTTTTTTTAAAAATTCGTTTTTAAATATAAATCTGTTTATAGTATTTATAGTCCCTTTATGTTTTTAAAACTCATCAAAGTAGTCTCTATCATTAGTTAATAAGTGCTCAAATGTTACACATATAAGATTAGTTTCATTTTTTAACAATAATTGGTGATATAAGGACATGCATTGAATGAAATTTTTTTAAAAAAAACTTAAATAATAACAATAATTAAAAATATTTATGAAGTAAAGGGCAAAACATTCTTTTACCATTTTTACTAATGTCGTCAGTAAAAAATCATATCAAATGAATTAATTTGATAAGTTTTTGAAACATAAAAGATTATAAATTTTATAAATGAATTTATATTTAAACATAAGAAAATTTTTAAAATATAAAGACGAAAGTGAAGTCGTTTCTTTTTATAAAGACACATTCTTGTTGAGACCAGAGGTGAACCTAGGCCAGGCTCAGCAGGGCACGCGCCTCCCATCAAAAGTTTTGAAAACTTTTGTAGGTTTTAAATATAATTACGAAAATACCATTTCATTTCAGTTTTATTATTTTCTTTTGTGATATTCATTTCTCAGTGATTTTAATTCCCAATCTTCGAAATTATGAATGTTTTCTACTTGCTTTCAACTTGTACTTGTTTACTTTTATTTTTTAATTTAATGAACTATGGGTTTTTTTCCAATTTAATTAATGAATTGAATTTATATATTTTAATTTATTCGATTAAAATTGTTAAGTTATAATTAATAAATCATTTTCTCTTCTATTTTTATAGTTTTAATCCATTTAAATGCTAATAAAAAACTTGAAACATATTAATAGAAAAATAAAAATCGAGCACAAGTTTATAAAGTAATTTTATCAACTTGGTAATATATCATTTTGTCACATCTTGATATCAAATTAATGTAAAATATACATTTTATAATTAAAATTTATATTGTTAATTTGTAAATGATAATAAATTTTTCCAAACCATTGAAAAATATAAAAAGCATTGTATTGATGTCTTACATGAACATTTCAAAAATTACATAATAATTTCTTATTATGTTATAAAAATATAGAAGAATGTATTAATATTGAGGTATTGAAAGAATAAAAATGAGTCTTTTGATTAAATTTTTGATTCCTTGATATGTGCCATTTAGTACAAGTTAAGGAAAACCATAATTTAAAAGAGAAAAAAAACTGACACTTGAGTTGTCATCGTTTTTTTAAAATAAATATTAAAATAAAAAATGATAATCAAAGTGCTCCCTCTAGCATAAGTTTTTGAGTCTATCACCAATTAAAATGTATACGGTTATTAATCAAATTATACTCGTGACCACTAATCATTCTTTTTATGTTAAGACATATTCTCTTACAGCTCATATGGTTGTAGGTTTTTCATGTTTCCATACAACGGAAGCCTAATTATATGTATCAATTGTCAATGATACAATAAGAAGAAGAAATCGGGGAATGACTTGGACAACACAACCATGAGAATTTTGCTTTAGGGTCAACTCATTAGAAGATGTTCTTCCTAAGCATAACCATGTGAATATTTGTCTAAAAACTATTTCTTTAGACTTCAAAACGTTTATTGTGGAATTTAATTTAAATATGGAAATTACAAAAAATGATAATTCTAGAAAAAAAGAATCGTTTTTACCCATATTTTTTAAAAATTCGTTTTTAGTCCTTCAAACAAATTAATTTCAACCTATGCCGATATTACCCAAATTGCCTCTACATACCCTATTCTCCTCCTCCATTATTTATAGTATGAGATCTTTGACTCATTTTGTTGATTGTTTAAGTTTTATTAAGATTTTTTTGAGTTTTTCTTTTTAGTGATCTTTTGTTTTTGTTTTGTTTTTGTTTTTTTTTTTTTTTTTATGTTAGGTTTTGATGTTTAGGATTAGATTTGATTAGATTTGATTGGATATAACTTGAAAATAGAGGTTTTCGGTGAGATGCAATAATGAAAATGATAACTGGATTTACTGGATTTTGTGAGGCAATAAAACCCAAATTGGGTTTTGTGGCCCCACAAAACTTGATTGGTCACAAAACTTGATTTCGGGTTTTATTATGGCCACCGGGTTTTATAGGGTCATAAAATTTGATATCGAGTTTATATTCCATGTTTTTAAAATTTTGATTTAAGAGTAGTTTGATAAATTGGGGTATAGAATGAAAATAGTTTGTTTGAGAGGTTAAAACAAATTTCTATATAAAAGTTGATGAAAACGAATATTTATATTTTTTTTTATTTGGGCTACAAGTGAAAAGCCCTCTTAAAATATAGGATATTAAAATTTTTTTTTGATGAAGTTTTAAATTTATCAAGGCTCTCCAATATTTAAAATAAAAGTACAACAAAGCATAAAGGGTAGGGATCCGAATCTGCTTTTACTTATTATATAGAAATAATTAGGTAAATGTATATTGTGAAATCAAAAGAATAATAATATTTATAATATATAACCTAAGTAAGATTATCAAATTAAACCTTTTCAAATCATGACATTCAATTTCTAGTATATTTTGAGCTATTAATTTTTGATATTATATATAAACAATGTGATAAATTTGTGATTTTATATTGTTTAATGTGTCTTCATGACAAAGAGTAGTTATTCAACTTTATACAGGTTTAAGTCGCCTTCACAATAAATGGTACCTAAAAATAAAAAATAAAAAATAGAACTATGGCAATGCATGTTGTATTAAGATTGTGAATTGAGGAACCAAATTTTACAAAATAAAGGCAGTCAAAAAAAAAAAATGCTATTTATATAAATTTGAGAACCTTTTGCATATTTGATTATAACACATACATGAAATTGAATATTTTTCTTTATTGTTATTGAGCTGCTCGTATAAAAATATTTCTAATATATTTTGAAAGATTTAAAATGCTTATGCACAATTTTTAAAGAATTAAAAGAGATTAGAAGGTCATGGATGACATTTTAAATAAATTTTGAAAATTTTAAAATTCTCCAACAAATGAAATATGATAGACAACAAAAGAAAATTAATTTTATAAGTGTGATGGACCAAAAGATGAAAAAATTTATTTGAGTAAGCTCACGTTTTCCTTACGAGAGTGGAGAGATGGTAATGGAGATATTTGTCCATATAAAATGTATTGGAAAAATATGTCCACTACTTATAAAAAAAATATTATATATCATCGTGAATGTTGGAAAAAAAAACAAAAAGTCATCTAGAACTTCGTGCAACCACCAAGGTTTGACAGCGGACCAATATTTTTTAACTTACTTTGTTAAAATGAGTTGATTTTTTATAATCTAAAACATAATCAAATCGAGATTGACTAAAATTGTTTTAAAAAACCAAAGTTGCTAATTTATGAGTTGTCTCATTACTCTTTTTAGGAGTAAATTGATAATAAACATTGTCCAACTTAGTTAGCAGTAAAGAGATACCCCTAATGAAGGGGTCTTTTATAGCAGAAAAATTCTTAATCTGATATGCCAAGATAATTAATCGAGCATCTGTCTTCACAATTTGGGCTCATAGCAAACTTTACAGACTTCAAATCCTCTCTGATTGCCATAAATTCAGCTAAAAAGAGGTAAAAATCCAGATATCTTTATAGAAACAGCACATTTAACCTCTCTTCGATAATCACGAATCAGAGCTTCAATTCCTACAAATCGGTCAAATTACCTATTATGGCATTCACATTTAGCTTCAAAAAGCCTTTATCAAGAGATTGCCACTTAACATGCGGAACAGAAGAAATTGTATCTGGACTTCCTTGATAAGAAGCAACTTCTTTCAAAATTAGTTCCTCTTTCTTAAGCACTCCACCATGAAGAATATGATTTCTATGCCCCTCAAATATTCCATAAAACCAACAATCACAACTCAAAATTGAAGATAGAAAGATGGTCACACAAATAAAGCATTAGAGTCGACATTGATGAACTTGAGAAGCTCATAAAATAAGTCCAAAAGAAACTCTTCATCCAATGATTTTCTACACGAGGGCACAAAATGAGAGCATGGAAGACTAATTCCTCCTCTTCACAATAGCAACCATACATTTTTGAACAATTCACCCCTCTACGAGATAAGTTACCATTAATAGGTAATAAATCATGAGAAACATGTCACCCAAAAATCTAATCTTACTCGAGATTTTACGTCCCCAAAGAAAACTCCATCAATGGTTGTTCGACCTCTTATTAGATGACTCCCTATCAAAAAGTAAAGCCATAAGAACAAAATACCCCGATTTAACCGGATACGCCCCATTTGAATTGAAATGCCTTGCTTTGTTATCATCATGGTAAGAATTGCTCAGTGGAATCTCCAAAATTAGAAAGTACATCTATTAGCAAGAAGATCTGATTTATCAAATTCACTTTCCATTCCCCATTTTTGGAGATCAAATCAACGACTCTCAACTTTGACTGTTGGAGAACTAAGCAAGTGATAGGGTGAAAAAGAGAGGGTTTGGGGATCTAGAAGTCTTCAAAAACTCTAATGGAATTGCTAGTACCAATCTGCCATCTACAACCCAAATTAATGATCGATCTATTCCATATAATACTTTGCCAAATCGTAGAGGCCCTAGTCTTGTATTGAACAACCATAAAATCAACTCCTAAATAATATTTATCTTTGAAAACTCTCACCATGAATGAGGAAGGGTAGTGGGTAAGCCGTCAAGCTTGGTGAGCAGCAACTAAAGCCTGATTAAACGCCCCTACATTTCGAAAACCCATCCCTTCAATCTTTTTCTTTGGACACAATTTATCCTAACTCCACCAATGCATTTTTTGGTGGATTTGTTGCCTCCCCACCAAAACTAAGCTGCTAAAGAGTGAGACTTATTACAAAGAGAAGTAGGAATACAAAAGACACTCACCATATAAATGGGAATGGTTTGGACAATGGCTTAATAAGTATTTCCCTATCCTTAATGGAGAAAAGTTGGCATGTTAGAGTTGCAAATGTTTGAGAATCCTTTTCTTTAGATGCTTAAAAACCTTCTTTCTACTCTTCCCAACAATAGGAGGGAGAACCAAATATTTTTCATGGGAAAGGTGTTAGAGTTTTTGCCCTAAGAGCTTGTAATTTATAAATGTTCAAACAAATAATAAATAAAATATGTTTTGTTTTATTCAATTTATGTGCATTTATATAATGTTTGTTTCATACGGATATTATATAATATTTATGATTACTCATGTAGTCTCAAATTAATCAAACTAAATATATAAGGGTTACATATAAAGGGATTACTTTAAGATCAGTAAAATTAAAGAGTTCATAGAAAGCAAACAAAACTAGTTATTTTATTTGTGGTAAATTTACAATTGTGATCTATTTTGTATTTGATACGATGATTTTATTTGGGATCATTCATATGGTAACATTAAAATGGAGACACCTTATATAATAAACATTATATAGGACTGGCCATGATAAAAATGAAATTTTTATTAAATTCATTAAATAAACAAAGTCATATTTATTGACCTGATGATCATATATGAATTGATCTTAATCCTAAGTATATTATGAACTCATATTTGTTGGGTCATATCTTTTTATTTACATAGGTGAGACTGTTATATATCTATGGTCAACAAGCTTTATATTTTAGAGATGTGATTTAATAAATGGTTGGGAACATTCTACACAGTAATGGAATCCACTCATTTTTGTAAGAAGTAGATGAATAGTTCCTTTAAGTAGTAATTCAGGTATTGAACAATAAGAACATTCGACTTTCTATTTATGAGTAAATAAAAAAATAAATTCATAAGTTGTTATGGATATATTATTCATTAGAGAATCAATAGTACTTATATGAACAAGATATAATTAGAAAGACATAACATACTTTATGACCTAACTCTAATTATAAACTACTTATGGAGGATTGAACCATATGTAATGATTACATCAATGAACACTGAAGATTTTAGATTGTGTAAAACATTTGTAATTTTAAGAGTGTAACTTTAGGTTTTTATTAGAGTAACTCTAAGGTTAATAATAGTAAATTATTTAATAAAAAAGTTTTAAATTAATAATTCTCATATTATTGAAACTTAAAATTATAGGTCCATTTGGTCCCATTGTTAGCTCAAACTTACTACAAGAAACGAGAAAAAATGGAATATAATTAGAGCGTCCAATAATATGTGTTACACTTGTAACAATATTATGTTCACATAATATTTAAATAATATTGATTATTTAAATTAATGATTATTTAATTACAAATTATGAATTATGAATTATTTAATTATTTATCTAAAAAGGTTATGGACTCAAATCCATGTGGTTACATAAAATAATTAATTATTTTATTTAAATAACCATGAGATTTAAGAATTCAAAGTCAAATTAATATTCTAATTAATGAAGTAAATTGTTTATTCATTGAATTAGAAAACTTCAAATTAATATTCTAATTAATGAAGTAAATTGTTTCTTATTGAATTAGAATTAATATTCTAATTAATGAAGTAAATTGTTTATTCATTAAATTAGAAAACATCGAATTAATATTCTAATTAATGAGGTAAATTGTTTCTTCATTGAATTAGAAAACTTAATTTGAATTGAATTTCTAATTAATGATGTAAATTGTTCTGTCATTGAATTAGAAAACTTTGAATTGAATATTTTATTTAATGAGAAAAATTGTTTCCTTATTAAATTAGAAAATATAAAATTGATCAACATAAAAAAGTGTTTTATATTGGGAATAAAAAATTTGACTTGAATGAATTTTTCCTTGTCCTAGCCATTCAACACGCAAAAGAAAACATCAAAATCCAAAAAGTTTAGAGTTGTCGAAAAACTATAAAAAAAAGAAAAAGAAAAAAGAAGAGGGTTAGTTGAATCCTCTCTTGGTTGTTACTCTCACTATTTTCTTTTTTATAAACATTCTTTTGAGAAAAAAAAAGTGCTCATGATTTTTCAAGATTGTACCTACACACGGTTTTTTGGTCATCAAGAAAGATTAAGTGATAAAAAATTTGCGAATCAAAAGAGATCAATCAATCTTCATGTAATAGAAGATTAGATTTTATTAATTTAGTTATTGAATTATTATTATTAGTATTGGCCGGTAAATTTTTGCTTTGAAAAATTTTTAAAATTCACGTTTTCGCATTTATCTAAAACCGATTTTTCCCTTTAAAAAGGATGTAGACATTTAAAGAGAAGCTTGAATTGTCTCCCACGATTCACTTCTCTCATTTGGGCTAAAGGTGATGACAGACTTTCGAAAATTAATAACGTGAGCAGAAGCGAAAAAGGATCTCCTGAATCTTGTTCACCTCATTCAAAGACGCTTAGGCTAAAAGAAAACTATCATCTGCCAAAAAAATAAGTGAGAAACAGATGATCCTTTTTGAAGACAAGAAAAACCCATGATAGATCCCCTAGTTTTTGTTTCCTTAAGTAAACAAGACAGACCCTCAACACATAAGAGAAACAAATAAGAAAAAAGAGGACAACAAGAGAGAGGACAACCTTGTCTTAACCCCGAGAAGGAAAAATCTTGCCTTGAGAGGAACACATACCTCAAGCATGGAAGACTGATTCCTTGTTTTTCACTCATAGTATGATAAACTCTATGTTACAACAACACTAGCGTGAACAGTGCGAATTCTTGAGAAGTTTCTGTTTTTGTTAATTTTGTTTTGGGTCTATCTCCTGCTATAGTTAGAAATGTATATCTCCACTTTATTGTGAATATCCTCTTAAAGAGATTTATTTTAAATATTTTGTACTAAAAAGGAATTTCCAAATTAGTTAAAGATATTTTCTTTGTGATAATTTTTTTTTTTTAAATCTTTTATCTCTATTTTTTCTCTACCAGGTTTTTACATGTAAATCTAATTTTTAATTACATAATTTATTTGGATTAGTTTTTATTCTCATGAATGATTCTAGTCCCTTTTAAGAACAAATTCGGTCAAGCTAGAAAATAGGAAAGCATTCATATTTCCGATAGATTTGTTTATTCATATTTCCAGTAGATTTGTTTTACTTTTTACTTTTTTCTTTTTCATCTCTAATTAAATTCTTTATTTTGTTGATAATATTGAAGAGAAAAAAAAGTGTATGTTGATGCTAAAAATGCTGATCGAATTCATAAAGTTTTGTGTATAGACAATGAACATCTATATGTAATATGCAAGTAATAAATATGTATGAGAGAGATTTATGTATTTTGTGAGATATAAAGTGATTCTCTCCAGCCCCCCCTCCCCCTCTCTGTCTCTCTCTTTTTTATTAATTCTTGGGAAAAATGAGGCTTTCTAAGCAAATACAACAACATAAGTTCTTTGGAAAAAAGAGGTTTATACAAAGTTTTGAAGGAAGTTCAAACAATGTGTGTTTATTGAGAGAAAGAACTATTTTGATTTTTAGGAAAAGGTTGGTCTCAAGTTTTTGAAGAAAGTTCAAGAAGCAAAAGATCGTTGAAGTCGAGGGGATTTAGCTAAACTTGATTGGTGGAGAAAATACAAACGTTGCATTAATTGGAAAGAGAGAGTCTTTAGTTGAGTGAGTAATTGGTGTTTGTATGATTTGATGCTACACTTAAAAGTTTTATTTCTGGGCATGATCTCGTGAATATAAATGAAAACCGATCTACATTAAAAATATTAATGTGATCAGTTATTTTTTGTTACAACATTTAATATCTATTTGTTATAACATTTTTTATTTCTGTGGTGCAACATTTAGTCATCAGATTGTTGCAACACAACTGGAAGAATCAGAATTAATTTAAAAATTGGATATACTCAAAGGAAACCCATCTTTCATATTCTTTATTACTAAATGTAATTTTATTAATATTAAATGTATACTTATTATTTCAAAAAAAAAAAAGTATACTTATTATTACTTTAGTAAATTTATTTTCAAGGAAGAATTGATAAATACATTTCAAGTTTCCTTTGTTGCTTCATCAAATAGTCTACAAAATAATAAGCAATTTCTTAAATTTGCATCCATGATTCTAACACTTTTGATGTTTCATTGAAGTGAAATTTTTTACTTTGATTATTTTTAGTTCGAATGTGACATGCAAGTTGCAATGAAATTAGATTCTCACTATTCAATTTAATATTTAAATAAATTGATAACTTAAACCTATCAATGTAATATTTACATCACAAATTTAAATTGATATAGTTTGACCATTATATAAATATTACATTTTTTGAATTAAATTATGTGTTTATTTAAATATTAAAGTTAAGTAGTAAAAATCTAATTTCATTGCAACTTTCATTGCAAAATTGAACAAAATAATTAAATCAAAATTTTGATTTGATGAATTAGTTCCATTCCTACTCGATTACTCCAAGAATAATCCTTTCCCATCAACCAAATGCCACTTTAAAATGTGTCAAATGAATATATTATCATTAAAGATAAAAGCTGTATGGGCATCAATTCATTGCATTAAAGTGAATAATCATATTAAAATATAAATCAAGCCAGTACTTTCGTGAGTGATCATCACTAAAGACAGATGCTCTTTCTTTTAAGATACGTTTCTAAAAATATGTTAAACATTGAATACATTCCAATTCTCAATATCAAAAGGGTCTGGAATATCTAGCATCTTCAACACTTCTGTAAAGAATAAATCAAAGAAAGAAAAAAGAGTTAGATAATAGCACTAATTTATTGAAATTGCCACGGTCATAAATTTTACGCATGTTCGGTCTTCTATTAATAGAACTGATACTCATTTGATTGTTTAATCCATGCTTTTCGTTTTATTTTACAACATCAAATGCCTCCACCGAATAAAGTTATATAAAATGGAATGGTCTGCTATGATCGGAACACACCGATGGTTACGAATCGTACATATAAAAAATTGGATTCTCTCTTTAGCTAAACTTTTTGAAATGTGTGATTGGTTGTTTGAAATGTAAAAGTGAAAAGAGAATATCATCTCAATTATTCATTGATTATATGCTACTTATGTGGGATGACATATAAACCTTTCAACTGAGAGACTCTTGACTTTTTGGTTTTTTCATGGAACTCTAGAATCAAAACTATTCCTAAACCTACATTATTTTGGCAGTTTGCTTCAAACTCTGATTCTTTTAACTAAAGCTAACATTGCTTCAACATAATTCATTCTACACAAACTAAAATGTGTTTCTAAAGATTCCAAGAAAACTGTCAACAAGTTGCTCTTACAAACTAACAAAACATATGAGAAAGTTTGTACCATCAACAATAGTATGTAATTTTCACTTTGAACTTCTAGAATGAAAAAGGCTAAAGTTCCTCCAGCACATTTGCCCGTGTCAGAAAAAAGAACGTATCAATAAGTACACAAGTCTCCATAATGTCACAAAAGTGATGGTAAAGTGTACCTTGTTCATTAAGTATAAGAGCTTCTTCAAGGAATCTCTGCGAAATACCACTTCCCTCACTTCATTTATTATAGAGGCCTGTTATCTTGTAGCTCAAACTCATTTGAAGGCTTCAGAGGTTTACTGTTTTTCACTCCAGCTTCAGCTTCACGAACAAATAGTCAAATCCATTGCCGGAAGCCTTTAAAGTTCTTCATCAGGAATTGAACCTATTGTTAAATCTTCAACAAGTAATGGCCAAATAGAAACCAGCTCTAAGCCAATTGACTTAGCTTTTTCAGCTAACAAAGTCAATCCAATTATCACTCCACCTATAATATAACATAATATTATTTCAACATTAAGGAATTCCATCTACAGGCTAATTTAGCCTTTGCCTCGATATGATCATTTGGCAATCAGTAGCAATTTAAAATCTTTGGAGAGACTGACTTTCTATTTATTTATTTTCACTGTATCACTTTTAACTTTTTCACAGCCTAACAATTATCGACCACCATAGAAGATAATTAACAATACTGAACAAATACTTCAATATTCCATTTCTTCAGAAGTACCTGAACAACAGAAAGTTTCACTTCTTCTGACTAGCAAGTACATGTTGTGAGGCTTCTGAGTTCAAACTTCAGGACTCCAATTTTAGGAATACTGAATTGGTTCCACCCAGTGTTTCCAACAATAGAAATATCAGATGTATATCATTATGTAAATTTAAGACTTCTCTGCCGACTATAATATAGTTGATCATCCATTCTCTCTCCATATCTGCGCTGAATCACCAGAAGACATGCAACCTGCTCCTTGCAAACACTTCTAGATCTCCCACCCTAGGGAGTAACATAATTTGTCGCACCCAGGAAATATTTTTTCCAAAGATCAACTGAATAAAAACTGCTTCTATTAACATCAATGTCAAATATTTTTATATGGTTGATAACTTCGAGGCCCTTATTTTTGGATCAATGTTCCAAACAGACTAGCCCTAATAATCCTTCTTTAACCTCTATAATTACAACTTTTAAACACAGTAGCAATCCATTTGGAGGTCAAGAGACAGCCATCTAAGCCTTCAGAACCCTCAGATGTCTAACAGCCAATGTTGTATTTAACCACAAAATGGAGCACCCTTTGAGAAAAGTCTTCTACTAAGTAATGCGTTCCTGCCCTTAACATGTTTCAGTCCAAAACCAAATTCTAGCACACTCTATGCCTGTATCCAGGCCAGATGAGCCATCTGTTCAGCATTATGCTTTAGAGACAGGTCAGATAATGTGGGCCAGGTTTTTCAGGACCAACACTAAACATTCATTAGGTCAAACCTCTATAGCTCAGGTTGTATACATCATAATTCAGAAGCAGATCTATGACTTCCAATCATAAGCTTAACATGAAAAAGATATCAGCTCATTCAGCTTCAATGAAATCAATCTTGGCTCCTGAAAAGATCGTCACATAGAGAATTATCAGAAACCTCTGTCATTCTATCTATATATTATTTAAGCAGATAAAATTGAACCCAGAATATGCACAATCTAGTACTTACAATGCCTCTGTTCAAGAATCAACATCGCTGTTTTCAACATCTGCCTCGCCTTTCTATCTGGAGTGCATCCTGAAGATTCCATTTCCTTGTATATTTCAGGAACCTGGCTAGCATACCAACACCATGCATTAACTTAAAGAAATTTGGATTAAATAATAATTAATAATTCTCTTATTGGAAATATGATATATACCATCAAAAGTATTCAGTCACAATTACCAGAGGTAATAAACAAAAAACTCTATAAACTTTGTACAACACACATATATTCTTTAACTATGTACAGCACATATCTAATCTCCTATGGAGGAAAAATGAAATTAAAGCAAAATAATGGCATTAGCACCTTATCAAACTTTCTTGCTCGAATAAACGCTTTCATCAGCGTACTATATGTGACCAAATCTGGACTAATACCCTTCAGAGACACAGAGAGCATTATCATTAGAAACTGTGAGAAGAAACATCCAGCAAAAAGAATTCAAAAGAAATTAACACTCCAACAGTATTAGTAAGACTTAATGACTACAGACACACTAAAAAATTCACAGCAATACCGTATTGTAATAAGAATAATAAGGCTTACACTTTCTTTTATATGGTGATATATAGATAATGCCTCCGTATGTCTTCCTGCGGTACCAAATGCATTGATCAACACATTTAGCATTATCAGATTTGTTTCAATTCCTTCTGCTTCCATGAGCTGAAGCACCTTCAGTGTCTGCTCACATAGTCCCTGTGAGAAAACCATTTTATAGCCTCCATGAGGAAAAAAAAATGTAATCCTAAACAATGCTAGTCAAACTTCTGACATGATCATTGAATAGAAGTATTATCACCTGACTTTGAAGTGAGGAAACCTACTTTGTATAATAATGAGTCAATTTATTTTTTCAAGAGAAGTTCCTGTTCATTTTATCAGCAATAGGTTATTAGTTTATAAAAGAACCTGATATGTCATGTCTAGCATTGTTCCCCCTTGCAAGAAAGAGCTAGCTAACTTAATGCAGCAGTTTGTGGTTTGACAATGAACAACTCTTATAAGATTGTAGCCAAACAGCCAGTAGTTATAGTAGATCTTAAATTAAAATGTCAGTCTTATCAGAGTATAATACACGTACAGGTAGGAGGAGGGCTACCCCAGTTGTGTCATTGATGATCCACAACATAGTTTGAGAAGAAGTATCCTCTTTTGTAGCTAAGCATGAAGCTTGAAAGAACAAAGAAAGTTTTTTGGTTCAAGAAAAAGTGTCCCTAGCCAGCATATATTTTTGCTGGAATAATTGGAGTTGACTTTTCTTAGAGTTTACTGGGTTTTAATTAAGTCTTCACAGTAATACCTTAGTTGGTTCTTTAGTCTAATCAGGTTAGATTTTATTTTGTTGATTTAATGAGTCTTAGGTACGTAAGCATGAGTAACACACAAGTCTATAATTATGTCTGTACCTTAAGAGTTACTGGATTTGATGTATAAGTATTCTAAAGTATCTTGTGCTCTAAGAATTTGAGTGTTTCCAGTGATTCTTTGAAATTGCTCACTTATTCTCAGTTCTGATCAGACTCTCAGAATTTGAGTGTTTCCAGTGATTCTTTGAGATTGCTTGCTCGTTCTCAGTTATGATCATTCTTTTCTTCCTTTGTAAGGATTTGCTGCACAACTCTTATTTCCAGCACTAATCATATAGTAGCTTCTATTCATCCACCATCTTTCAATTTTTATTTTAAATTAACAACTTTATTGATAAACAAAGCCTCCACATTAATTTGTTTTCAACGACCTCTTTGTCAATTAGTGTCAGCCTTCGTTACTGCCATTAGTATTCTAACAATATATATATATATATATATATATATATATATACATCTTTTAATTTGACACAGTATGAAGGAGTAAGAAGAATGTACATGGAGAAAAAATCATTAGAAAGAAGAGCAAAGAAACACAGCATTGATATATTAAAAGGATCTTCATTTAATCACAGAAAAACTTGGAGAAGAAGAAAAAGGTTACTTTAGATACTGTATATTCTTATAATGTGGTAAAATCAAATTGCTGAGGCCAGAAAATGATTCACGATCAGAAAAGAAAAACAATTGTACAGGACTTCTTATTTATGTAGTTGTTTTCCTACCATAGAAACTGAAATTAAATACACTTATGATCCTAGAGAATTAAAAACTTCCATGAATAATATTAGAGGAATAAGAATACGAAATTTTAAGAAATCCAAAAACAATCTTCAAGATATCATTAATATGATGGTGTCCATCTAATCAGATCAAACCTAGTAATCTGCATTTTGGCCTTCTTACAAAGAAAATATTTGGTCCAAGAAACTTGACCACATGCTAAACTCATGCAACAGAAACTACACAAAATTTTAGACAAACGGATCGTTAATCTAAAAGAGCGTACGCAATTCAGAATGACTCACAATATTAGAGCAAGTATGTGGATCTGTGGTAAGGCTTCAGAGCTGGCACATATTTATGTACCAATGTTTCAGAAGGTTGATACTTCATTGCCAGATTTCCAGCACAATTTACTAAGCATATGCGATGTTGTTATTTATCATACAATCTTTGGAGAGCATAATTAGCAATACACAGAAACAATGACATCCAATTCTAAAAATGAATACAACAGACCAAAATAGGTAATAGGTACAGAACTTTCAACAAAATGGTTAATAAAGATTCGCAATTTAAAATGACAAACATCAGACTTCATCTAAGTATAGATAATTACATTTGCTACACTTTAGTAAAGATAAAGGATGCAAATAACTAGAGAACAACAAATTTACCTGCTGAGCATAAGCATTTGCTAAGATGCAAAAGATGTTAGCTGATGGTTGAAGACCTCTCAACTTCAGAGCAGATATGCATTCCTGAGCATCATTGAATCTCCCATACTGCCCATAAATATCAACCAAAATTGCATAAATGGCTCCAACTTTTTCATGCCCCTTATACTTCATATCCTCAAAGTTTTTTTTGATCACATCCCACTTCCCCTGCTCTCCCAAACGACTAATAACTGTAAAGAAAATCTTAGGATCCGGATAAAACCCCTGTTCCTGCATCGCGGTAAACAACTCAAGAGCCTTAGCAACATCCCCAGCCTTAAAATGCCACCGTATCAGCGAATTCCACGTCACTATATCAGGCTTTATACCTTCTCTTTGCATCGTTTCAAACACTTCTAAAGCCTCAACCAACTCACCATACTTCCCAAATGTATCGATAATGCTATTATAAATCTGTTTGTCCAATGACAACCCCATCTCCCTTATCTCCTCCACAATCCCGATAGCTTTCTTCCACATCCCATTGTCCCTATAAAGACCAATAACTTTACTATACACGAACGAATTCAACCTATACCCTCCTCTCTTCATCTCATTGATCACCAACCACGTATCCTCCAACCGCCCTGCACTCACATAGTAATCCAGTAGAATCTTATATGTTTCTTGATTTCTACACATACCCAATTCATCTATTACATTCAAGACTCTAACAGCAAGTCCTAATAGGCCTTTCTTCAAAAACCCTCTAAGCAAAACATTATACAACCTCAGTTTTGGCTTCAGCCCAATACATACCATCTCTTGAAACAAAGCATCAGCTTCCAATGTCCTCCCAGCCCTTGCTAGAGCTTCAATGAGTGAAGTGTATGAATCCAGAGTGGGACATAACCCCACAGCCTCCATGTTTGCAAGAAGGGTCATGGCCCCATCAACGTCTCCAGCTTTGCAGCAACTCTGGATTGAGTCATTGTATAAATGGGTGGAAAACTCCTCTCCAACAAATGGGGTTTTGGTAGTCACGTTGTTGTTGCTGTCAGTTGCATTGGCAGTGACTTGTTTGACGCCATTCTTGGTTGTGGAGTGGCAAGAGGAGTTGTATCTGATACAGGTTTGGGAGCAACGTGGATGGAAGATGAAGAGAGGAGAGGTGGCCTTAATTGATGAAAGAGAGAGTGGTTTTAGATTGAACATGGACAAAGTCAAGCGTAAGACAACACCCAGCAATGTCCAATTATGAATACCCAGAAGTGTATATGGGACAGACGAATTCTAACTATCCTATAATTCTTGAACACCCACGAGTGTATGTGACAGTTTGTGCGATGATGAAGTGAAGAATTACTAGGACATCATCACCTGTATCATTTTAGCCATAATTTTGGTTAAATTATTTGGATAGTCTAGTATTATAATTTTTGTAAGAGGTTGATAATTTATATACCATATTATCTGAAAAAGCATTTGAAATACCTAGCATTACATTATTTCGATTATTTTATTTAGTGGTAAAAACGCAAATGTTTGGATGCATAATGTATTCATATGATTTAACGACTTGATATATGAGTTTGATGAATTACCATAGTGACGATAACTTCACTTGCCATTGTCTGTTAAGTAAGGGTAAGGTTCAGAACTCATTAGGGTCACAAAATATGGTAAATTTTCTTATTAAAATATGGTTTGACTCTCTTGATTTTGGACTGCACATTAAGAGGATTATATCTATAAGTACGATAGTTATCTTACCTAATGTCACTGGATATATATATATATATATATAAAGGCCTCTCCTTAGTTTCGTAATTAGCCTTTTGCCTTCCCAACATTTAATTAAAGGAATACCAACTCCTAGCCATTACCATTTTCGTCCATTACCGTCAAAGATGGAAGAGTAAAATGATAATTGGAAGTGATAAGTAAGTATAAATTAATAAAAAATAATATAAAAAACCAATAATATTAAAAATAAAAATTTTATTTGTTTTAAAAAATTAAAAAAAAAATTGATTTCCACCATCCAGATGGACAGTGTAAATCAAATTGATTACAAAAAAATTAAAAAAAAAAACACACGTTCTTTCTCTTCCACCTGTTTTCTCTCTCGATCAAATCTCTCTCTCTCTCTCTCTCTTTTTATCTTTTGCTTCATTAGTGGAACCCACCTGGATTTTGGTGGTGATGGGTCAGTGGTTTCTGGGTTGATGTTGGTGGGCGTCTGAATGTATTTGATAGGTGTGTGTGGTGGATGTTTGATGTTAATAGTGGTAGTGGTGGTGGTGGGTTAGTGGTTTTTGGGTTAATGTTGGTGGTCGTCCAAATGTATTTGATAAGTGTGTGTGGTGGGTGTTTGATGTTAATAGTGGTGGTGGTGGTGGGTGGGTGGTTCTGGTAGGTGGGTTGTTTCTAGGTGTGTTGGATACGTTTGATGGTGGCTGTGGGTGAGCGTTTGATGTTAGGTGCCCTTCATGGTTGTCATCCATGGGTGGTTTCATTATCATTTTCTTTTTTCTTCTTCTCTTATTCTTTTCTTTTTCTTCTCTTCTTTTTCATATACTCGAACCCAGATTTGAATTCGAAAAGATGATAATGAAGAAGAAGAAGAAGAAGAGGAGAGGAGAAGAGAAGAAGAAGCGGAAGTTTGTGTGTTGGAGTGTTTTGATGTTTGTGTTCTTCATAGAATATAATTTAAGTTGTTAAACATATTTAGGTTCAATTTGTTTTTTGGTTTTATTGATATATATATTTTTTGATGAGATTGAAAGGAGAAGAAGAAGGAGATGTGTTCAAGTTTTTGGGTTGATATCCCAAACATGGAGATGTTGAATGTCAACTTGAAGCTATGAGTTTATAATCCAGACTTTTAATTGGTTTTTTTTTTTTTTAATTTTTTATGCAACAAATTTTTTGTTAATTTTTTTTAAAATTTTTGGTCATTACCCTTCATTTTGGAGGTGAACGGTGGAGACCTATTGTATTTTTTTTAATAAAATTTAAAAAATTGAAATTTTAAATAAATGTAAATATTAATTTTATTTTTAAATTAATCTCCTTTAAAAATGGATGGTGGAAATTTTTTTATAATTTTGATTTTATAATTTTATTTTAATTAAATTTATTTTGATTTTTAAATTTTATTTTAATTAAATTTAAATCAGGGGTAACATAGTTATTTACTGTTTTGATCAACTTTTTAACGGAAAAATTGATGGTGAAGGGCAAAATGTCTATTTACGAAATTAAGGGGAGGCGTTTCAGTTTAGGGTCAAATGTTGGGAAGAAATTATAAATATCCCTAAAAAATAAAAATAAAAAGTTGAGAGACCGGTGGTAGAAGAAAAAAAATGGCCCGCCAAACATAAAAATATCTATCGACTTGGTTTGAGTCTAACACACACTCAAGTGGAGGTTGAGTGTCGATGGCATGGCATCTTCTTGCAGTGGAGTTGTAACATTTTATCCATCTTCCTCGACTAACCACCTCTCCAAACACTCTTTTTCTCTGTACACCACTTGCTCTTCTACTTCCAGTGAACAACAAGCCACCACCAGCAGCAGCAGCCCCCAGAAGAAGTTCAGCTACAGCAGAGCCTCACCTTCTGTCAGATGGCCCCACCTCAACCTCTACCATCTCTACCCTCCACCTCCCCAACCCCACTTCACCCCCTCCTCGCCATCCACTACCCCCCTCCCAAACCACCATGATGATGACCAAACTGACCCTGGAAGTGATGAGACCACCACTGAGGAGGTTTTGGGTAGTAGTAGACTTAGCAGGACCAAGGTCAAGAAAATGACCAAACTGGCTTTAAAAAGAGCCAAAGACTGGAGGGAGAGAGTCAAGTTCGTAACGGACAGGATCCTGGCTCTAAGACACGACCAGTTCGTGGCAGATGTCCTGGACCAGCGTCCTGTTCAAATGACACCCACTGATTACTGCTTTGTAGTCAAGTGGGTTGGCAAGGAGAGCTGGCAACGCGCTTTGGAGGTCTACGAATGGCTCAACTTGTGCCATTGGTATGCCCCCAATGCCCGTATGCTTGCCACCATTTTAGCCATTCTTGGCAAAGCCAATCAGGAGGCCTTGGCCGTGGAGATATTCACGAGGGCTGAGTCCTCTGTGGACAATACTGTCCAAGTTTACAATGCTATGATGGGTGTATATGCTCGAAACGGGAGGTTTACTAAGGTACAGGAGCTGCTTGATTTAATGCGCCAAAGAGGGTGTGAGCCTGATTTGGTTAGTTTCAATACTTTGATCAATGCGCGGTTGAAGGGGGGCGCTGGTATGCCGCCTGGTTTGGGGATTGAGCTTTTGAATGAGGTGAGGAAGTCGGGGATTAGACCGGATATAATCACGTATAATACTCTTATTAGTGCTTGTTCGCGTGGGTCAAATTTGGATGAGGCTATGAGAGTTTATAGGGACTTGGAGGAACATAGGTGTCAACCTGATTTGTGGACTTATAACGCGATGATTTCCGTTTACGGGAGGTGTGGATTGTCTCGTGAGGCAGAGAAGTTGTTTAAGGAATTGGAGGGGAGAGGGTTTTTGCCGGATGCTGTGACGTATAATTCTTTGTTGTATGCTTTTGCGAGAGAAGGGAATGTGGAGAAGGTGAAGGAGGTTTCCGAGGAGATGGTGAGGACAGGGTTTGGTAAAGATGAGATGACGCATAATACGATTATACATATGTATGGGAAGAAAGGCCAGCATGAGGTTGCATTGCAGCTTTATAGGGACATGAAATTGTCAGGACGAAGTCCTGATGTTGTTACGTATACTGTGTTGATTGATTCGCTTGGTAAAGCGGATAGAATATCGGATGCTGCTAATGTTATGTTGGAGATGTTGGATGCAGGAGTTAAACCAACTTTGCGGACTTATAGTGCTTTGATTTGTGGGTATGCCAAGGCAGGGAAACGAGTGGAGGCTGAAGAGACTTTTAGTTCCATGCGTAGGTCTGGGATAAGACCTGATCTTTTAGCGTATTCGGTTATGTTGGATATCTTTCTGAGGTTCAATGAGACAAAGAAGGCAGTAGTGTTGTATCGGGAAATGGTTCGTGATGGTTTTTCACCTGACCGTCCTCTTTATGAGACCATGCTTCGAGTTCTTGGGAGAGAAAACGAAGTGGAAATAATTGGAAAAGTGGTGAGAGATATGGAAGAATCATGTGATATGAACCTACAATCTATTTCATCCATTCTTGTCAAGGCAGAATGCTATGATCATGCTGCTGAGGTTCTGAAATTGGCCATCCATGATGGAAGTGAACTTGACCATGAGAATTTCTTGTCTATATTAAGTTCATATAGTTCATCTGGAAGGCACTCGGAAGCATTAGAACTGCTAGAATACTTGAAAGAGCATGTTTCGGAATCTAATTCTCTGATAACTGAAGCTCTGATCACAGTGCTTTGCAAGGTTCAACGATTGGATGATGCTTTGGAGGAATATAGTAATACCTGGAGATTTGATTTCATTAGTAAGAGCATAACAATGTATGAGTCCTTGATTCACAGCTGTGAAGTGAATGAATGCTTTGCTGAAGCTTCTCAGGTTTTTTCCGATATGAGATTCTGTAATGTTGAACCTTCTGAATATGTCTACCGATGTATGGCGCTCATGTATTGTAAGATGGGCTTTCCCGAGACAGCACATTTTATTGCTGATGAGGCAGAATATAAAGGCATTGTATTTGGTGATTTCTCCATTTATGTTGATATAATTGAGACATATGGGAGACTGAAGCTATGGCAGAAAGCAGAAAGCTTCGTGGGGAGCCTTAGACAAAGATGTGCAACCGTTGATAGAAAGATCTGGAATGCTTTGATACAAGCTTATGCTGCAAGTGGCTGCTACGAGCATGCTAGGGCTGTTTTCAACACGATGATGAGAGATGGTCCTTCCCCAACTGTTGATTCCATCAATGGTCTGTTGCAAGCTTTGGTTACTAACGGGAGATTAGATGAGCTTTATGTGGTAATCCAGGAGTTGCAAGATATGGATTTTAAGATAAGCAAAAGTTCCATTCTTTTGATGCTGGATGCATTTGCACGAGCGGGAAACATTTTCGAGGTGAAGAAAATATACCATGGAATGAAGGCCGCGGGTTATCTACCTACCATGCATCTTTACAGAGTTATGATTGGTTTGTTATGCAAAGGAAAACGGGTAAGGGATGTTGAAGCTATGGTTTCAGAGATGGAAGAAGCAGGATTTAAGCCTGATCTTTCAATATGGAACTCTATGCTGAAGTTATACACTGGAATTGAGAATTATAAAAGTACAGTCCAGGTTTACCAGAAAATTCAAGCTGCTGGACTTCAACCAGATGATGACACTTTCAATACTTTAATTATTATGTACTGCAGAGATCGTAGACCAGAAGAAGGATTGTCGTTGATGCACGAAATGCAAAACCTGGGATTGGAACCTAAATTGGACACTTACAAAAGCCTGATTTCAGCATTTGGTAAGCAGCAGCAGCTTGAACAAGCGGAGGAACTTTTTGAAGGGTTGAGATCAAAAGGGTATAAACTTGATCGGTCCTTTTATCACACTATGATGAAAATATATAGAGATTGTGGTAACCATTCCAAAGCTGAAAACCTATTAAGCATGATGAAAGAGGCTGGCGTAGAGCCCACACTTGCTACAATGCACTTGCTTATGGTCTCGTATGGCAGCTCGGGGCAGCCCCATGAAGCAGATAAAATTCTTAGTAATTTGAAAGAAACTAGTTTGAATCTCAGCACACTACCATATAGTTCAGTTATTGATGCTTATCTGAAAAATGGAGATTATAACATTGGAATTCAAAAGCTCATGGAGATGGAGAAAGAGGGATTGGAAGCTGATCACAGAATATGGACTTGTTTTATCAGGGCTGCAAGTGTTTCACAGAGCACAAGTGAAGCCATGATCCTCTTAAACGCTCTTCGAGATGCTGGATTTGATCTTCCAGTCAGGTACTGATTGACATTGGTCTCCGATACAAATCTGTTTCAGTTTCTCTTTCTCTTTGCCATATTTCCTGTAGATGACATTGTCTGTGGTGATTTTTGTTTTTAGGCTTCTGACAGAAAGATCTGAGTTACTAGTTTCAGAGGTAGACTGTTGTCTAGAGAAACTTAAACCTGTTGAAGACGATGCAGCCTTTAACTTTGTTAATGCTTTAGAAGACCTTTTGTGGGCATTCGAACTCCGAGCCACTGCCTCGTGGATTTTCCAATTGGCAATTAAGAAGAGCATTTATTCCCATGATGTCTTCAGGTATACACAACTTCCAGCATCAATAATAGAAATAACTCTCTTTCTCTCTATTGATTATGCAGCTTGTCCTAACACTGCTACTGCAAGTGATGCAGACGATCTTACAGTAATTCTCATGATTAAGTTTTTATCTATTAATTTGCTTATGATTTGAAGTCTTTGTGTTTCAGGGTTGCTGACAAGGACTGGGGGGCTGATTTTAGAAAGTTATCAGGTGGCTCGGCCCTTGTTGCTCTTACTTTATGGCTTGATCATATGCAGGCAAGTCCTCTTTCTAAATTCCTTCAATTTTACTGCTATTGAAAAAAATGCAACCAAAAATGGAATTTTAAATAACTAAATCATATGCACATCTAGACATATTTAAAAACCACTTAAGATTAATACAAAAGTTTACTTGTTTAATCTTTCTTCACTGCCTTTTGCTAATTGAGGTGCTCACACTGGTACAAATTTTATTCTGGATTCTTACTATAGCCATTATTACTATCAACATACTGTTGCCTTCATTTACAATATCAAGGCAGTGCTCAATTTATTGGACTTTGAGAAAATTTAATAGTTACTTGAATGTTAATATCCTTATATTAACTTATCTAATGGCTTTTGTTAACAATGACAAGTATCCTGTTTGCTGGGAATCATGAACTACTGAATTGCACCAGCGTTACTATCTCCACTATAAATGTCTTGCAGTTTTGGAACCCTTGTCTTGTGACTCAAAAGTCCAATCTCTTTCTATATTCTTGTTTACATGGTTGAAACCTTAATATGTAAATTTTAGTCATATGTAACCAAAGCAAAGGATATGAAATGCAACATATTTTAACATTTAGATGTTCAGGTTCATCAATATATACTCACAATCTGAGTAAACAGTAGCCTTTTAAACATTGGAAATATGTAAATCCCTATGTACTCATTTTCTGTGTAGGCATGGTGATGCATTTAGGTTCCAATTTAATAATAAACTCCTTAATGTCTTAGTTACAGTAGTTGGAGTCCACTGCATGAGTTCCAGTATCCTTTCATCAACACTTTTGGACTGAAATTGTTTAGTGATGAAATGCTTTTGCTTAGGACTAATGCAGCAGTTTCTACTTTATTTGTAGGATTTTTCTGTTGTCTTGTCTAACATAGCAAAACTTTTTATTGACAGGATGCATCTTTAGAAGGGTATCCGGAGTCTCCAAAATCAGTTGTTCTCATAACTGGGACAGCTGAATACAACAGGATTTCTCTTAACAGTACATTGAAGGCATTCCTTTGGGAAATGGGGTCTCCTTTTCTTCCTTGTAAAACAAGGAGTGGACTCCTTGTAGCGAAAGCTCACTCCCTACGGATGTGGTTGAAGGACTCCCCATTTTGCTTGGACCTTGAGTTGAAGGATGCTCCATCTCTCCCCGAAGCAAACTCAATGCAGCTCATTGACGGATGTTTCATAAGGCGTAGCCTTGTACCTGCATTTAAGGACATAACTGAAAAACTCGGAGTGGTGAGACCGAAGGTATTTGCAAGGCTAGCTTTGCTACCAGCTGAGAAAAGGAACAAGGTTATTCAAACTGACATCGAACGAGCTAAAGAAAAGTTGGAAAAGATGAAGAAAAAGGTTAATCTTAAGAAGAGGAATACAATGAAGCTTCGAATGAGAAAATATGTTCGAAGAGATGTAATGTCAAAGCCAGGAAAATAGTTGATGAAAGAAATGTTGTTAAATTGATTCATTAATGGGAATATGGCGTGACTTATGTCTTATAATCTTAGAAATGAAATGAGCAAGATCATATGCATATATTCCTTCATGACGAGTGCCAAAGGATTTAAGATTTATAAGTATGTGAGTGCAAAAGGTTTTTGATTTTTTGGTAGTTATTGTGTCATTTTGTTCTTGTAAATGCATTTACTTGAAGGGCACTTAAATAACAAAAAATATATTAAACGTTGTAAACATATATACTTATCACCATTTCTATTTTGAAAATATTTTTTTCTATTGTTATTATCTATTTTGTTGTTGTTTTATTATGGAAATAAGTCTCCTATTTTGCTGATATATAGGTCTGTTTTGTAATTAATCAGAATATCCTATCAATCGAATTATTTTTCTCTCTTTCTCTCTTATTTTCCCATGTTCTCTTTTATTTGGTTTGTATTTATATTCATTGCTTTTGGGCATCATTTTATGAAATTAAATAATTAGTATATAAGATTTAACTACTTTAATCATTGGGTAAGGTTGTCCATCAATAACAATTTTTGAATATTTTTGAATAATTATTTTTACAATCAATTTAAAAATTGTTATTGATAGATAATCTTACTCAATTAGTAAATAGTCAAACACTAATATACATATTTACATTTGAATTTTAATTTATGAATTCAAATGGGTTGATTACACAAACATCTCCAAATTTTTTGTTTTATGTAAAAATTCAAACAAATATCCTAAATTAACCTAAAAATTGTTAAGTCAAACGGTTAAAACAAATAGTGATCATTTTTGAGCTGCGAAAAACTAAAATTGCCCCTTACTGCATCATCTCTAATTATTTAGTAAATAAATGAATTCAATTAATTAAAAAATTAAAAAAATAATTAATTAATTAACGGAAATTTTGGACAATCTCCTTTGGGATGGAGTTACCATATTTTTCATTTATAACTTAAGAAATTATTTATAAAAATTTAATTACTTCATTAAGTGATGGAATTTCAAACTTTTAATTCTTTTTATTTTTTAATTAATTAGAGATGAGATGATATAGCAGGGATAATTTGATTTTTTCACAGCTACTTTAACGGTTTGACTTAAATAATTCAATATTATATTTTTTTTTGGGGTGTATTTAGACTAGGGGCCAATTTGGGTCGGGTTTAAACAAGCCCATGAACATAGAGCCCACGACGTAAAACAAAAACTAGGGTTTTATCCCCCTCATATAAAACAAGCTGGAACCCTAATCTTCAAAGCCGCTTTGCAGCCTCTACAGAGAGAGAGAGAGGGAGAGAGACAACTTGCGTCCTCCGTATCGTTTCACTGTAAGTTTTGTCATCCCTTTGCCTCATCTGTTATGCATTGCTAGTTTTCTCTCTAAGCTTTTGTTTGTTTGAGAAGAAAACGATATTGGAGGCCAAAAAAAAAAAAAAATAAATAAAACGAAAATGTGAAACAGAATTCATTTTTTTAGGTTCGGAGTAATCATATAGACATTTGGGTTTCTGACTATTTTTCGGATCAAGCATTGGTTGTGAAAAGCGTGTAAAGTTTTGTACTTTTGTTAGTTGCTTTGAAATTAGTATTGAATTTGGTTAGACAAGTAGTTTGGTTGTTTAATCTTTGTGTTTATGTTGAATTTGGGTGTTAATTGGTGGGTTTTGTTTATCTGGTGTGTTTTAGTAATGGGTTTGCGGTGAAGTCTGTAGAAAATGGTTAAACCTTGCTAATTGACAAATAAAATGCTGCATCATGTCATCGTCTGATTGGAAGATAGTTTGTTGTATATGTGTTTTTCTTGTTTTGGTTTTGTTTGGTTTTGTGATGAGAATGTTGTTTTGATATTTGTGAGTTATGATGCTTTTCAGTACAGGTAAGGGACAATGAAGCATAACAATGTTGTGCCTAATGGGCACTTTAAGAAGCACTGGCAAAACTATGTGAGGACTTGGTTCAACCAACCAGCAAGGAAACAAAGGAGACGTGTTGGTGAGTTTGTTTTTGGGTGCTGTATGCTTCTGATGGTTAGCTTATGCCTTTAGTTGTTAGTTATACATGTGCGTCTGTATTTATATGTGATGGATAACATCTTATTATTGGAAACGTTGGCTGATATGTGGTATTTGTTCTGTATCTGTAAACAGCGCGTCAGAAGAAAGCTGTGAAAATTTTTCCTCGTCCTACTGCTGGACCTCTTCGTCCCATTGTTCATGGCCAGACCTTGAAGTATAATATGAAGTTAAGGGCTGGCAGAGGATTTACTCTTGAAGAACTCAAGGTGTCTTTCGTTTATGTTGTTAATTGTTGAACATTGTTTTATTGTTCTTATTTTTGGGTCTCAAGTTCAGTCTTTGGCCTTGTATTTTTGTTGATATTGCATGTAACACCTTTTCCTTGTAATTTAGGCTGCAGGTATACCTAAGAAACTGGCACCGACTATTGGCATATCTGTTGATCATCGTCGTAAGAACCGTTCTCTAGAGAGTCTTCAAGCTAATGTTCAAAGGTTGAAGACATTCAAGGCCAAATTGGTTGTCTTCCCTAGACGTGCTCGCAAGTTCAAGGTAGTTTGAAATATCTGGCTTATGTTAATTTCTCAATTGTTGTTATTGTTGTTTATTTGTGTGCTGAAAATTTATTTGTTCTTATCTGGATGTAGGCTGGTGATTCTGCTCCAGAGGAATTAGCAACAGCCACCCAAGTGCAAGGCCCATACATGCCTATAACTCTTGAGAAGCCTACTGTGGAGCTTGTGAAGGTCACGAATGAGATGAGGTCCTTCAAGGCTTATGATAAGCTTCGTGTGGAGCGGATGAATGAACGCCATGTTGGTGCCAGGTTGAAGAAGGCCGCAGAGGCTGAAAAAGATGAAAAGAAGTAAGAATTTTGACTTGTGAGGCACCATTTTTGAAGTCTTATGTGGGACTGCTTTGTGCACTCAGGGTTTGTTATATTTGTTTTAAGCTGTTAGTCTCTGTCTTTATGAATTTGAGTAGGTTTATGATCCTCGAGATTTCGAGTATATCATTTGCCATTGTTATTTTTGGAACTTTTCTTGAATGAAGTACATTATTGCTTAAGGTACTGGTAGTATTGTCTTGATATGTCCCTTTACAAATATTTGCTAGCACACTTGTGCTTTGGAAAATGTATGATTTTAATTACAAATAGTTACGGATTGTCTTGTCCTCCTCCAAAAAAAAAAGGGGCTTCTATTCTATTAGATTAAAGTGAAAGTAACAGCTTTTACATTTTGAAATACCATATGGTGTCTTGTTATCAGTGAATGGATGGAGGTGTTATATGTTAAGTTTTTTGTTTAAATTTATGATTATAAATTTTTTTCTCTAGATTGTCAGTTGGAATTATAGGTAAATAAATGAAGCGCTTATTACAACTATTTGATTGAAAGTGTAAATTTATTGGCTTTTGTAATTAGTTTATAGACTGAGAGTGCCTAATAACATAGATTGCTCCAATAGTAGCATCACAAATATCACACTCCGAGCTAAGGAAGTGAAATCTCGAGTCATTGACATTTTCGAGCAGAGACTGGTGGTCTAGTTGAAGGTGTAAACCAGCCATGGAGGCTGTCTAGTCTGGTTCATGGTTGGTACTATTCAGATTTCTAATATTATATCTTTTTTGCTTTTAATTTCTATTTGCAAGGAAACGAATACAAGTCTAGTCTGGTTGAGAAATGTGTCCTTGGGGTGGACTATTCAGTCAGGTGCAGGTAGGATTAGAACTTTAACCAGATTATTAATTAATTCGGATAGACAATGTTACTAAATATTGGACAATACTAATTTAGTACTGAACCCAGTAGTCCCATCCAAGATGGCCTAACAAGCATGGCCATAATTTCCAAACTAAGTTTTCTGCCAGGCTAGTACTAAAAACTGGTCCACATTTTGAGCGTAGCTTACGATGATTTAAGCTCTTTCTAATTCGGTAATATTTTCACAAGATGAGACTGTTTTAGTGGTGTATCCCTCATATCTACGGTTTTTGGTCATAGGTTTTGAGTCATGTCTTTCTCTTGAAATCCTGCATTAATTATTCCTTGAATTTTGAATTAACTATAATATTTTAAAAAGAAAAAGGAAATCTAATAATTGGCTTAAAAATTAGAATATAGGCAAATTTTATTATAATTTTTTTTCTTAATTTGGGAAGGGAATTTAAACTAGAACCTCCATTTACCATATGGCTTTGTTTGGTATGTAGGATTAGATGAGATAAAATTGAATATGATTTGAAAGTATATAACTGGATGAGATAGAATTAGATAAAATTGATATTGTGTAATGCGTTTGACGCAGTCACGATTGGATTGAATTGAAATAAACTAAAAAAATATAATATAATATTAAATTAATTTTTAAATATGTTAAATATGAAAGGTTAAAAATAAATTGATTGTAAAGAAGAATAAGTTTTGTTTGCTCATTGATGATTAAATTATTACTGCTATAAATATATTTAATGAATTATATTAAATATATTTGTTGTAGTGAATAATTTATAAGTTTTAGAATTATGAAAACATAGTTAAAAAATAAAAGACAAGTGATTGGTCGATTTCCATTTCCTGTCCGGGAAATATATATTCCTAAGGTCAAACATATGATTTAAATCCTATCCCACACAACAAACCCTGTCAAACAAACAGGGCCTATAAACGTTGCTATCACCAAACTCTATCTATACTACCACAAAAACTATTATCAACTCAAAGCAATATTGTTTCCATATAATCGTGGGCATACAATAACTAAACACCTGTCTTGTTCACGAGTTTATTTTGAGTATGAGACAGTGCTCTGATATCAAGTTAGGAATTTTCCCAATGGAGGCTGCTGGGCACTTCCTATAGATTCTTGTATTTTATCAAAAGAAAAATTTACTTTTAAACTTGCTACTTCAAAAACTGCATAAATGATATGAAATTGTGGCCAATCAAATTGGTGTAGAGAGAATTATATCTCCAGGACAATATTGGCATTATGCAAGTTGTGATATTCTATTTAAGCAACAAAATCCAGAGTCGTTTATTTAAAACAAAAGCAAAAACAAAATCCAGAGTCCACCAAGTCGTGCGCAGATCATAAAATTTATATTTCACTTGCTCTAATTTATTAATAATAATATTATTTTGTATCAATCAAAGGTGTTTATGGATGCTTTCGATGCTATCAAATGATCTCTAAATAATACTAAACTCGATTATTTCTTTTCAACATCTATATTTTACTCCAAAAACACTATTATATATAAATTGTACAATAAATTATGTTCATTAGTCAAGCAATAATTTTGCGGTATAAATTCAACCTATGTATATGTTCGAAAGAACTCCTAGTAGAAGTAAGCATGAAAGACTATAATGGAAGCAATAGGGAAATGCAGCTCCTATATTTTTGTTTGTTGTTGTGCAAAGGAGACAAATAATAAATTATGAAAAAGAAAAAAAACAATATAGAGAATTATAAAGGCTCGACGGTATGTCTATATCCGCTCTAGTAACCCTAATCCTAAAATTACCCTTTCGGGCTTATCAGCTCGTCCTCTTTGCTTCATCAATTAGCCCCCACATATTATGTATATAAATATAAGTCATATAATCAACAATTGGATTGAGAAGTGTAAGTCTGTCTTCAAACTTTGAAGTAGTATTATGTAATTTGCCACCCAATGAGCCTCTAGATGTACCAAGAGTATGATTTTGCTTCTTCATGAAATTTATAATAACCCACTTGCCATTGGGAGAATTGTTAGGCCTTGATTAATTGAGATTGCTTTTACTAATGGAAAATCCAGCACGTGAAGCATCTCTATCATAGGACTCATCTCTCGAAACCAAAGGAATAGTTGCAGTTACCTCTCATTTCTAGATCGTATCCTGCTTCAAAGAAATGAAATGATCAATAAATAGGATCTCCACCATTGTATCTCCATCAATACTAGTTCCACTGTACACCTCAATAGTTGAGAAAATTTTTTATGAGATTGATTCATAACTGATGTGGTGAAACAGGTTAATAAAATAATAATATATATTTTTTTTCTCTTACTTTTCTCATTGATAATTTCTTTTTCTCTTATTTTTTTCATTGATCCGTCTCATTATATCAATTACGAGACAATCCCATAAAAGATTTTTTCTCGACAGTCACAATTTCACCAACCACTTCATCTCTACATACACATGAATTTCAAAGTATATGTTGTGTTGAAATCTTACTAGATATGGTTTAATATTAATTACTCATCTTAGTTGAATTTGTTGATTTATGTATATAATAAAAATTATTTAAAATTTCATCAAAATTTCTTTCCAAACACACAAAAAAAAGAGAAGAATATCATTAAAATTAATAATGGATATAATAAATAAGAATATCATTAAAATTAATAGTCTTTAAACAAAATGAAGGGTGCTTAGAATTTTTTTACTTCTGAGTTTTTAAAACGTAGTGACTTTCGAAAATAGAAAATTATGTCAAAATGAGAGTTTTCAATTCAATCAGTTCACTATCGAACATATCAAACGATAATGACCATAGCAATTAAATAAAACTTAAAAAAAAAAAAAATCATAGAACTCAAAATACATCTCTTGGAAAATAATATTGTAGAGAGCTGATCATACCTTACAATTTGCCATGAAATGTGGCATCCTTGAGAAGTGACATGCAAAGCAGAATCCATGTTCTCCTCCAAAAGCTCTGATTTTCCCATGCCACCCACTTTTAAGAATGATTTCTTGAATCCTAGCTTAGGTGATAAATGGTAAGTCATATGAAGTTTATGATATGTAAAAAAGAGTTGCTTATCAATGTTGAGGCATCCACTTTATATATACCAAGTAGAATGATAAAATTAGATAAGCACAAAATATGTAGATGAGGTAAGCACATACGTCATCAATTACCTTATTTACCCTTTAAATGTCCAACCTGGATAAATTTTAAGGTTAGATGTGTTCAACACCTGTGATTTTAGTACCAAAAGAGCTGAACCAATACAAACCATAGCTGCGGTCAACTGTACCATAAAAGAATAAAAAATTTAAACTGTTAAGTTTTTCTATAAAAGCATACTAATTTGAAGCAAAAGTGATATGAACAATAAAAGCATGAGGATTAGAGCACATTAATTATCCATAAATAAAATCAAGGGGTACATGTAAGGGGTACATAGAGAACACGTACCTCTCTAGAAAAATTAAGCCAACAACATCAATAATTTGCGCAATTAACAAGAATATAGAATGAAAAGTGAAAACAAATATATAAATAGCTCAAAATGAATTTTAATGCATACAACATTAGCATATCCATTTTTAGTTTAAGAGGTTGTTTGTTTTTTCCACTTAAGACTTAATAGTGCTAAATTATACTTATTAAGTTGTTTCTGTTTGTTTTTTTAAGTGGTTAAATCACTTTAAATTACCAAAATACAACTGAAAAAATTAAATAAGAATTCTTAATTTTTCATTTAATTGCAAATCACTTAATGACATTTAAAAGTTTTTATTCTAAATCTATCCTCCCCAAAAACAACATAATTTCAAATTTATTCTAATTTTATATTACTCAAAATTTTTTTTCCTTGATAATTAAAAAAATATATATTTGAAAAGTAAAATCTAAATACATCTCATCCCAAATTATCTTGGAACTAAACTAATATATTTTAATTTACAATTTAAACATTCATTTTTTAATTGTTTTCTTAAATATATTAATATATTTAAATATATAAATATGGTTAATACTACTATATTTTTTAATTATATTTTAATTATGAATAAAATGTTATTAATATCTACATAAAAATGTTTTAGAATTTATTAAATTATTTATTTTCAAATATTTATATTACATTAATTAAAATTACATAATAACAAATAGTAAAAATGATATAAATGTCAATTTATTAGTTTTTAGACAATTTTAAATTTAAAAAACAAACAAGTTTATAATATATTCAAAGATAAGGAAAAAAAAAACATATTATTCAGATTTTAGATTTCAGTCACTATTCAGTCTTCAGTCTTTAACAACACTGTTTAGTTTTCAGATAAAAAAACAAATGACCCCTAAGTAGTTAATTAGTACACTTCCCTTTCACATTCATAATCTTGTCATAGTTATATTAAAAATAAATAAATAAATAAATAAAACACTAGCAAAATCAATGCATTAGAGATGAATGTAACCAATAATTTGACCTCTCCCTCACGCACACACCCATTTATGGGCCCAAGCTTAAAGTGTGCACCCCCAGTAAACCGCTTCATTTTTACATGCAATGTGGGCGACAACTTGACCACTCATGTTAACATGCATAAAATGGGTTTTAATAGTTGGGCATGGGCCATATGGGCCTACACATAAAGTCCAAGACTATTGAGTTTCAATAATATACACATGCCGGGTCTATTACTCTGATTTTTTTCATTGGTTTAGGTTGGACTTTGGTTGATGTGTATGGACGAATTGGGATTGGTTATCATGCCAACTCCGTTTTTGATAAAGCTAGCAAGTTATTATCTGCGTTAATGGTTCAATTGGGAGCCTAGTGATTTTCTCAACAATATATGTTCTTGGATTGTTGCGTACACTTGCAATTTTAAGATGGACAGGAGCACAAGAGGTACTTTAACCAAAACACATTGAGCTCGTCACTTTTCTTGCTCATGAGCTATAAATTGCTCATGAATATCGTGTTGGTTACATCATGAACATCTTGAATATAATTTGTCATATTTTAGTTGTCTCTGATCACTGGGTATGAAAATTTGTGCACCATGTTATTGTTGATAGGGCGATGAGTATAATTAGTGCACTTAATTTTGTAATAAATGAGTTAAGACAAAGTCAGTTAGGATTCATGTGAAGTTCAGCTTTGAAAATGCGATCTCTACTCCAATAGTTTCTGACCACCAATGAGAGTCAACCAAGAGTCAGGTTTTAGATATATTCAGTGTATGTGTATCTAGTGCATGCAGTTCATTATTTGTGTTTCAATACTTTGCTCTCCAATATAACATCGGTTTTTGTGGATGTACTTCCCTTTGCAAGGGACAGTAAAAAAGAGTACTGCACTTAGGGTGTGTTTACTTCATGGATTGGGGAATGAGAATCAGGAATGAGATTGATTGATGATGTTTACTTGCTTAAAATTCATTCGTTAATGGGAATGAAAGTGTGGACCCCACATCAATTTGAGGTTGAGGAATGAGAATCCCATTCCCCCCAACCCACTTGAGAATCACATTCCCATTCCATTTGTCAAGCTAAAATATCTATTATACCCTTCTTTAAAAAATGTGCTATAAGTTTATTCCCTTTATTTTATATTTATAAATATAAATATTTTCATATGCTATAAGTTTTCATTAAAAAATGTGTTAGTGCAAAATATCATATTTATAAGAAATAATTTACAGTTAGCACTAAAATTTTAAGTTCAATTGAAGAATATTATAATAATACGGTTAAGAAAGTTTAGGTAATATTTTATATATAATTAAAAAAAATGATTTGATATACCATATAAATACATAATATCTTCTTCTAAAAATAAAATAATAAATACACAAAATGCTTACAATGATATTGTCAAATTGTTAAGAATTTTTTTTTTTTTAGCTTATTATGACGAATTACAAGATAAAAAGATAACACTAACATTTTAAATAAAATTTTGTACATTGTAATTAATCCATAATTTTAATTAAGGGTATTTTTGTGACTTATAATTAATCCATTCCGATTCCAAAGTAAAGTAAACAGCTTAATGAGAATACTACTGATTCCGATTCCGATTGTTACAGTTGAAGTAAATAACTTATTCTGATTCCGATATTTTATTCCGATTCCAAGTCATTCCGATTCCAGATCATTCCGATTCCTATTCCGATTCCTCCAAGTGAAGTAAACGCACCATTAATCTTTGTATATGTATTATTTCGATGATATTAGACAAAAGTTTTTGTGCTAAAAAAGGAGGCCAGAGTTTATAAAATATAGCGTTTGATAGAAAAACCACAATAGAGTTCGATGAAAATTACCACAACCAATTAAAGCTACCGTGAGTGAGAACTTTGAAGCTCAACAATTAATAGCGCTTAATAAATCAATCTACACACGTAATTTTCATCGATACAAGAACACTTGATCATGCTTTTGAGCTTACTGCTTACTGTGTTTCCTCTCAGCTTCAGGTCTTTAACTAGCTTAAGGTTCCCAAGGATCCACAATTCATTCCTGAAGCATATAATATATATATATATATATATATTTCCTAATAAATAATTCATCAATAGATAATGCTGATCATTCAAGTAATAATTTTGTGTCATACATATTCAATATATATATATTTGAAAAATCTTCATGATTGTTTGAAAGATCAAGCAAATTATAATCAACCTCGTGTAAACCATCCAAAAGCCAAAGATTCCCCTTAGTTTTAGGCCTTGTTATAACGGTTCTAAGCTTCATACTGCAACTACGTAATTCCTTTAGTTTCAGACCTTAAAGGAGCTCCACATTTGTTCTCTTTTCAAGATATAATCAACCTAGCTCGTATGGCAAATACACCTAATGATCAAAATTATCATGGTTATAAATTACCTAAGTATAAGACAAAAATCATCAACTAATTAGCGAGAAGCATGCAAGCACAAGAAGATATATGATTCTGTCTAAAACGTATTACAATGTTGAATTTTCGTTTTCAACATATTAATAAACCGTTAGGACGACAAGACAAGCTTTATGAAAGCATATGAACTAACAAAGACTGTTACATCAAGCAAATTATAATTGTAAAATTTTGTAAGTATAGATATTTAAAAGATTAAAACCATGTCACGGGTGAAGTGTGATGATAGAGAATCCAAATAAAAAACTCATTAATTAAGTTGTTAACATTTAAGTAATTTATCATGTGAGAGATGATTTGATCATTGTATTTCACAATCAAGAAGAAATAGGGGTGGCAATATGAGTCACAATATGACAGGTCGACACAAATTCGTGAAAATAAATGGGTATGAGCTTGAGTTAAATGAATTCTTTTCGTAATCGTGTCAACCCGCTTAACTTGTTTATTAAACGAATCGAATTGAGTTTAGTTAAACGAATCGTGGGTTGACATGATTAAATTAGGGGTCAAAATATAATATTGACATATTATAAGGGTTTGTGTGTAATTATGCATTTATATATATATACACTTTACCAAACCCTAAACCATTTCAAAGTCATTTTCATTTTTTCTAGCTCTTCTCACCTTCTTGGCTTCTCCCACAGTCCCATACCCATACCCACGTCGTACCACCGAATCCACCCATTCTCTCTTGATCGTTGCTTCTCCCCCACGATCGCTGTCACAGTCTCCTCTTCCTCTCTCCCCCATGGTCGGCGTCCTCTCTCCCCTACGGTTGTCGTCGCCTCTCCGCTTCTCCCCAATGGTTGTTGTCCCCTCTCCCCCTCTCCTTTACGGTCACCCTCCCCTCTTCCCTTCTCCCTCACTGTCGTAGTCCCCTCTCTCTTTCTCCCTCATGGTCCCCTTCTCCCCTTCCCCTCACAGTCGCTGCCCCTTAATTTAAATGTTTGATTTTTCACTTTTTGAGAATTATATAACTACACTTTTGTTTGAATTGTGTTTGATTTGTTCATGTTTGTTGTGTTTGAGAAATAAAGGGTTGATTTTGATGAAGTTTTATTTAATATGTATGGCAATTATTGTGAAAGTTTTGTTTTTCTTTTTTTGTTTGTGGAATGTTGAAATGAGTTGAGACTAATTGAAATGAATTAAACGGGTTACGAGTTAAACGAATTAAACGAATAAAACGAATTAAATAGGTGAAACGGGTTAAATGAATTAACGGATTAACGGGTTAATGAGTTTGGATCCTTTATGATCCAAATAATAAACGAATAATCGTGTCGTGTCGTGTCAATTTGTTTATAAACGAATTCGTGTCGAATCCAAAAATATTGACCTGTTTCTTAAACAAATTTATGTCAAATTAATTGAATTTATAAATGAATTTAATCGAATTCGGCTCAACCCAATATGCCAACCTGTTTTGCCACCCCTAAGAAGAAATAACATAAAAGTTCAATAACTCATTATAACATGACCAATCAATAGCATATTTCAAGCGACAATCTCAAATGTAGGAGATTTCTACACAAAAGATTTGAAGTTGACAATATTGGGCGCCATATTGTCATGTACATATAGGGGTGGGCACCCAAAATATTAAACTGATCAATCCGACAAAACCAAACTGACGAAATGAATTGGTCAGGTCTAGTTTGTTGGTTGGGTTCCTGATACCTACCTAGCCAATATTTTCTTAGACATACAATTACTCATTTACCCCTAGCCTTAACGGATCTGTTAACTTTTGGATGGAAAATACCAACTCGCTAATAGCTGGGGTTTTTTGGGTAATACTTCGAAAACTAGAGTAGTTTCACACTACTTTCAATTTCAGGGATATTTCTCCACATAAAAGGTCATCTTTATTATACAATTAACATGAATTATTCTATAGTTAAATACTTCCTAAATTTAAATTTCAAAGTTAACGAAAATAGTAAATAAAAAGTATGACATCTTTAATTACAAATGCTTGAAAATAGCAAAACAATCTCATAAAATCATTTTTTTTAACTCAATTTAGGTGGTGGCGTTGTTGTCACTGTCATATATTGCTTGTGAAATCAGCTATATATATCAAGATTCAAGACTAGTCTGTACAAGCACACTGTTTTTGTGTTTCTGAGAGAAGAATAAGATTGAGATTGAGAGAGTCTAAGAGAACCCAAAAAACAAACTTAAATAAAAGTCAGTCTTTGGAAGAGAGGGAGAGAAAAAGGCATGTCTTTGGCTTTGGAGAAGTTCTGTTACAGCGAAGAAGCGGATTCTGTTAGAAAGGCTTCGACTACCCCCAGGTTTTGAAAAGAAAAGTCGATATGTCTTGAGTTTGGTTTTTAATTATTTTAACAGATTAACGTGTCTTTTACGAACTTGCATGTTTGTTTTTTGATCTTCTTGTTGTGAATGGCTTGGGTTTTGTTTGTGAAAAAACAAGGTGGCAAGTCATATCACATGCAGTGACGGACCCAAAAAATTTGTTAGGAGGCACATGAATAAAACAATAAAGGTATCGAAAATTAAGAATATATTAAATATATAATGTTTTTATATAAAATAATATTCGATAATATTATATAGTTTAAATAAAATGAAACATATATAATATTAAAATAAAACAAATAATCTTATATTAAAAATCTTAATGAAATCATTAAAATAAATAATTTTAAAAAATAGTCAATTTAGTAGACTAACCTGATTAGTGACAAGATGTTAAAGTGAAGATAAAGAGATGCCATATAAAGATAAAGAGAAAAAGAAAAAAAATTGTTCACTGAAATTATAAATTATTAATGGATTTTATATAATACATAAAAAGTAAAAATAAATAGTACTTATAGAGGAGAGAATTAAAAGGAAAAAATTGAAAAAAAGAAAACTATTAATTAATTAAGAGTAGAAAAAATATTAAAAATATGAAAATTAGGTCTATCATAAGCAAGAAAAAGAATGATGCTAATTATATTAGAAATGAAAAAAAAATAAAAGAATAAATAATAAAGTTTAAAAAATAATAATAAACAACTAAAAAAGTGGAAAGAAGCAACGACAGCATAAAAAGGAAAAGAATAATAGTTTCACTAGCTTTTAAACAATCATATTTATTTGCTAGACAGGCAGCAATTTTTAAACTAAAATATAATAATAAATAATAATATTTTATAAAAATATCAACTTTTGCTTGATTTGCCAGCAGTACTAGGCACACCAATCAATAGGGGTGGGCACAAAATATGGATCCGGTTTGAACAACCCGATCCGATCCGATTTGTGGGTGTTTGGATCGGATCACATGTTTAAAGGTAAGGTGTTCGGATCCTTACCTGTGAAAACATCATGTTTCACAGATCGGATTGGATCGAGTCGGGATATCCAAAACCGATCTGATCCGTGAACCCGTGAACAGGGGTACATGTGTAATTTCGTATGCCCCTATATAAAGTTCACTTAAGCTAACCCTAACATCCATCTCTTACTCCCTCTCACTCTCAGCTCATGCTCGGTAGCCCCATCCCCACCCCTAACCCCACCCATTTTTTTATTCATTGTCGACACCGACAACTCTCACTCAGCTACCCATCTTGGGGTGACAAAAAAAATAGAGAAGAAGATGAAGAATGAAAGTAGTCGTAGGCTTAAGTCAGATTGTTAGAAGCATTTTGAGTTGTTCGAAATTAAGGAAGACAGAAGAAGGTCTTGGTGTATACATTGAAATTGAAAGTAGGTGTTCAAACATGGAACCGATCCGATCCGATCCGCAGACTGGGCGTTCGGATTGGATCAATTCATTCCCTTTGATGGATCATGTTCAGATCCAAAAATGACGATATGCAAATTTACCATGTTCAGATAAGATCCAATCGGAACTGATTCGAACATGGTGTTGTCCATCCCTACCAATGAAAATAATATCAGACTTGTGTATTGTGTGCATGCAATGTACCACTTTTTTGATTTTTTCTCAAATTCTACACCGACGGGGGCTGGGGGGGACATGTAACTCCTGGCCAAATGATGGGTCCGTCCCTGATCAGATGGATTCTATAAGGGACTGTGTTTGGTGGGTTTATATGTTGTTTGGTTTCTTTTCAGTGGTTTGTTTGCATTTTCATAATCATCTTCTTATATGGTGTTGGTGCTTTTGTAGAGAAAGTATAGTATACATTTTATGAAGGCATTTACTGTATTTTGTTGATATCTGATCTGCAGGAGTTTACATTTCAATCTATTGAGATGGGTGACGTTGAATTTTTTTCTATATATTTGTGCCAAGATTGTTAGATGCTGACAGGTGAAGGTAGATAATTCTAGTATAGAAGATGATGGTCTGTATAGGAATCCAAGGCGATTAAAAATTCGGGTTATGCAGTACAATTCAAAATTATTTTGATTTCAATATGAAGGATGCATTGTTTATGTTGTAATATATAGAGAATCTGTTAAACAATTCCATCAGTTATGGTTCATATACGTTGTTTGTATTGTTGTTGTTTCAAGCAATTGCATAAGCTTGCAGTGTTTTCTTGTTTTGCAATTTGGAAGCTTGATTTGTTAGTGTGCTTCAAGTTGCATGTCTGGATTTCTATTTCTTTAAAGATTATTACATGATATTGAAATAACAATGTTGGACTAATCTTTTGATTATTATTATTATTTTGTCTAAATGACAGATTGCACAGCTTGCGGAAATAATTTGCGTCTAGAAACCCTTAAAAATTCTACCATATTTTTTATTTAAGGGATTTAACTACCTTAGCGTTTATATTAGTTTTGTCCTTTTATTGTGCTTGCAAAATAAGCATCTCATTCCTGACTTTAGAGACCCAATGGAGTTTGGACTTCACAGGTTGGCGGCTGATATGTTTGCCTTCTTTTTCCTTTGTGAATGTTGTAGATCATTTTACCAACCCAACCATTCAATAGGATTTCTACCTAGCTTCACTACCTTGAGAAAATGATCCATATATGTATAATACACGCACACAATAGCACAAGTCCCTTGGTGTGTGTATTTCACACACACACACACACATACACATATATAATCATTCTCTGATAATTTTATTTTAGAATCATTACAACAATTTATTTTCAACAGATCCCATCATTATGTGGGATGCACTGAAATGAGTGGTTGTATCTAATGATTTAGAAATAAAAATTTCAGGACATTGTGACTTAAGAACTATCATATATGTATGTATGTATATGTGTGTGTATGTATATGATGTATATGTGTAAGTACATACACCGTATGTGCATCCCTTCTTCTCTCTCTCATGCTTGGTGGCCAATGTTGGTGACCTTTATTAGATAATGAACGGAGAATTGAGTTTGAGGTTGAGGAATGGGGATGATCGGAGATTTGATTGGATATAGGTTTTGGGTTTGATCTCAGTTTGTGAATGGAGTTTTTCTTGAGGTTTTCTAGGTTATTGATGGATGGTTGATATTGGTTTGATGATTTTTTTTTTTTGGTGTAATCTTGGCTTGATGATGAAGGCCTGATGATGATTGACTAGGTGTGATGCTGATTTGAATTTCAACGCTGAGAACAGTGGTGATGGTGAATTTTTGATAAACTAAGGTGATGTAATTTTGATTGCGATGAATTAACGGTGTTGATGAAGTCAATCATGATAACAAGAAAATCACATATTTTAGTTATTTATTTATTTTTTAAATTGATGTTAAAAAATAGAAGGTAATTGGTAATTAATTAATTTTTGTACACAAATTGATCTCTAATTTATTATTATTATTATTATTATTATTTTTTTTTGGTTATGAAAGGGCAGTTTGGTAATTTTGTTTGTTTTTTATTTTTAATATAGTAAGGGTATTTTGATCTTTTATTATTTTTGTCACAAAACCATACAAAATTTGGATGGAAATTGCTTTTGGCTTATGACAGGAGGGGCTTTTCGACTAATATTTTAAAAAGTTAGGTAAACTGAAATTATTTACTATTTTGGGGACTTTTTATATTTTTCCTAATTCAATGATTTTATATATATATATATATATATATTTGTATTTTAATATTCTAAATAGAGGAAATAGTGCTAAAGGTGGTTTCCCCATCCTCATTCTCATTTGGACATAGGGATGGATTTTCGTCCCCATCCCTATCCTCATCCCTAATCCCTAAAAATCCCTAAAATCACCTATTAAAAGGATATGGGAATTTGGGGATTTGGGGCCCCGTTGACAACTCCATTTACATCTTTAATGTATTAATTTTGTTAGTGTTTTAGATTTGTTTCCCATATAATTGTAAGATATAAAAAATCTTCCAACTCTAATAATTAGAATAAGTTTGTTGGGATGTTTTCTTGTAAAAGTGTATGGTGAGACTACAAATATGAAGGGGTAGTGCACTAACCACTTAAGGAATGAGTTGATGCAATTGCAAGTGTTTTACAGGATAAAATACACTTTGCTCAAGTAGTTGACTTAAATTTTCTAAAGTGATACATGTTTCCCATGTGCTCCTTGATATCATGTATTGATAATCAAAGTGTTCTTATTCTCATACTCTTTTTATTTGCATCTCTTGTGCTTCAAATTAGCATGCTTTCAAAGAGTAACTTAACAATTCAAATATTCCATTCTTTTATGGAATAGTTGACCATATCTATAGTTTGTATTAAGTTAGCTTTTCTCGCACTAAAATCGCATGCGTTGATGCATGACCTTAAAATTTATCAAGTGAAACTGATGTAATTAATGACATATATGCTTTCCTTATTTACATATTTTGTGCTTATACATTTTTAGCATTCTACCGTATTTAAAATGGATGTCTCAATAGTGATAAGACAACTTTCTTTGACATACCATGAACTTCAAATGACTTATCATCTAGACCTAAAGCATGAATTTGTCAAAGTTTATAATTAGTCTTTAAGATGGGTGGCATGCGAAAATAATATCACAAGGTAAAGGTTTGGAAGTAATACAAGTAACATTTATACGTATTGTAAATCTCAGGTCTCCTTTACGAGATCTCACTCCTCAAAACTTGAATGGTAAAATTAACTAACCTCAATATTATTTTCCCATGCCATTCATTAATAAGAAGTTATGATCTTAGACAAATTCAAGCTTTGGCTCTAGATGATAAGCCATTTGAAGCTCATGAGATGTCAAGAAGAGTTAACTCATCACTATTGTGGAATCCACTTTATATATATATATATATATATATATATATATGGTAGAATGACAAACGAGGATAGGCACAAAAATTATAAATGGTTAAGTTCATGCAGATTACAACAATTACCACATGAAAAGTCTAATGTTCAATCAATCACTTGATAAAAGCATCCAAAGACTCTTTAAATCTTATTTTGCAAATTTAAATATAAAATAAGATTAACGTGAATAATTATAAGAAGTGAAACATAAAATCCAAGCTTTAAAACATGGCGTGGGTCGGGATTTTTGTTACTTAAAATCAACTTGAAACTTTGCATGATGTTGTATATTCTCATAGAGATATTATTTTCTACACATCATTTTGATTGCCTATGATATGATCATTTTGTCTTATGCACATGTTAGTTTTGGAAGAATCTATATGTCAAACGCACTAATTAGTTGTCTAACACTACATAAATCATGAAAAAAATCCAATGTTGAGTACAATTTGCATATTAACACCTAGGAAATGCTTTTTAGTCTACATTTATCATTTACATTATTTGATTGTTCCTTAGCAATATTATCAAATTCGTTGTTATTTACATTTAGAGATGTCAATAGAGGCAAATGGGAGTAAGGCTAGGTTCTCCTATTCCCATTCTCAATCCTCCACCCTTCCTTGATCTCTACTTGAATCCCCAGGAAAATGGGAATAAGGTTATTTTTACTCCCCCATTTTCTCTCATTTTTCTCATTTTCATTTCACCCCATTCGACCCAACATTAAGGGAAAAAAACTATAATTACATATGCAATTCTCAATATAATTCAATAGTTATTCAATATATGGAATCTACAACAATTCAACATACAAAATCCACAATATTGTATTATGATTATAATTCTTTTACATAATTAATAAGTAATAACACATAACAAAAGTTCAAATAATATAAACTACTACATATGAAAAAATCATAAATGATAAAAATTATTAGAAAAAATTCAATGTTTAATTATATATATTTGAATATTATAAATAGGGGAAATAGTGTTGGAGGTGGCTTCCTCCATCCCCATTCCCGTTTGAACTCAAGGATGAATTTCCATCCCCATCCCCATCCCCATCCCCATCCTCATCCTTAATCTACAAAATCCCTGAAATCTCCCCTTAAAAAGGGATGGGAGTTTGGGGATATGATGATTTAGGGTCATATTGACAACTCTATTTACATCTCTAATGTATTGAATTTGTTTGTATTATAGAATTTTATTTTTTTTTTAATATCATTATAAGATAATAAAAATCTTCCAACTCTAATAATTAGAAGAAGTCTACCTGGATGTTCTTGTAAAAGTGTATGATGAGATTACAAATATAGATGGATAATGCACTAACCACTTGAGGAATGAGTAGATATGCTAGTGTTTTATGGTTAAAATATGTTTTGCCCAAGTAATTAATGTTGTTGTCTTAAATTTTTTGAAGCAATCACGTTCCCCATGTGCTCCTTGATATTATTTATTGATAATCAAAGTGTTCTTATTCTGGTGCTCTTTTTGTTTGCATCTCTTATGCTTCAAATTAGTATGCTTTCATAGAAGATAAAATATTCCATTCTTTAATGGAATAATTGACCATGTCTAGAGTTTATATTAAGTTAGCTTTTTTGGCACTAAAATCACACATGTTGGTATTATTTATTGATAATCAAAGTATTTTGATTCTCGTACTCTTTTTGTTTGCATCTTTTATGTTTCAAATTAGCATGCTTTCATAGAAGTTAAAATATTCCATTCTTTAATGGAATAGTTGACCTTATCTAGAGTTTATATTAAGTTAGAATTTTTGGCACTAAAATCACACGTGTTGATGCATGGTCTTAAATTTTATCCATATATGTTGGACTTTTCAAGCGTAGCTGATGTAGTTAATTAATGACATATATGCTTTCCTCATTTATATATCTCGTACTTATACATTTTTAGCATTCTACCATTTTTAAAATGGATGCCTCAATGGTGATAAGACAACTTTCTTTGACATACCTTCAACTTCAAATGACTTACTGTCTAGATCTAAAGCCTAAATAAGTCAAAGTTTATAATTAGTCTTGGAAAAGGGTGGCATGCGAAAATAATTACACAAGGTAATGGTTTTGAAGGAATACATGTAATCTTTTTTTTTTTTTTTTTCATGTTGTAGATCTCAGGTCTATTTTAGGAGATCTCACTTTGTCAAAACTTGAATGGTAATATTAGCGATCCTCAATATTATTTTCCCATGCCATTCATTCTTAAGAAGTTATGATCTTTGACAAATTCAAGCTTAGGCTTTAGATGATAAGCCATTTGAAGTTCATGACATGTGAAGAAGAGTTATCTCATCACTGTTGTGGAACCCACTTTATATATGGTAGAAAGACACACATGAATAAGAAAAAAAATTATAAATGGTTAAGTTCACATTGATTACATCAATTATCACATGAAAAATCTAATATTCAACAAATCACTTGATAGAATCAAAGCATTCATAAGCATATTTAAATACAAAATAAGATTAACATTAATAAATTGAGGAAACGAAACATAAAATCCAACCTTTAAAACATGGTGTGGGTCGGGATTTGTGTTACTTAAAATGAACTTGAAACTTTGTGTGATGTTGTATATTTAATAGAGATATGAGCCTCTACATATCAATTTGATTGCCCATGATATGATCATTATCTCTTATACATGTTACATTTTGGAAGAATGTCAACTGCACTAATTAGTTGTCTCAAACTAAATAAATCATGCAAAAAGCCAATGCTTAGTACAATTTGCATATTAAGATCTAGGAAATGTTTTTCATTTTGCATATATCTTTTACATTATTGATTGTTCCTTAGCTATATTATCAAATTCTTTGTTATTTTCTTCTAGAGATATCGATTGAGGCAAAAGGGAGTAGGTCTAGGTTCTCTTATTTCCATTCCCATCCCTCCATCCTTCCTCAATCTCCACCTGAATCCCCATATGGTGGGAATAGAAATAGGAGAACTTTCATTCCCCCATTTTCTCTCATTTTTTTATCTCCATTTCACCCATCTGACCCAACATTAAGGAAAAAAACTGTAATTAAATATGTAATTCTCAATATAATTCCATAGTTACTCAATATATTGAATCCACAACAAATCAACATACAAAATCCATAACATTATATTACAATTATAATTCTCTTACATAATTAATAACACTTGACAAAAGTTCAAAAAATATAAAACTAATACATATGACAAAGTCATAAATGATAGAAAATATTAGAATAAATTCAACGATCAATTATATATATTTTTTGTGTATTTTGATATTATAAATAGGGGAAATAGTGCTAGAGGTGGCTTTCCCCATCCCCATTCCTGTTTGGACTGGGGGATGGATTTCCATCCCTTTCTCCATCCCCATCCTCATCACTAATCACCATAAATCCCTGAAAGCTCCTTTAAAAAGTGGATGAGAATTTAGGGATTTGGTGATTTGGAGCCTGTTGACAACTCTTACATCTATGATGTATTGATTCTGTTAGTGTTTTAGATTTAATTTATTTTTAATATAATTATAAGATAATAAAAATTCTTCCAACTCTTATAATTAGAAGAAGTTTGTCGGATGTTCTTGTAAAAGTATATGGTGAAATTGCAAATATGAAGGTATAATGCACTAACCACTTAAAGACTGAGTGGATGTGCTAGTGTTTTACGGATTAAAATACGTTTTGCTCAAGTAGTTGATGCTGTTGGCTTAAAATTTTTGGAGTAGTACACGTTCCCCATGTGCTTTTTGGTGTTATTTATTGATAATCAAAGTGTTCTTAATCTCAATCATACTCTTTTTGTTTGCATCTCTTGTGCTTCAATTTAGCATGCTGTCATATAAGAACTCAAGAATTAAAATATTCCATTCTTTTATGCAATAGTTAACCATATCTATATTTTGTATTCAGTTTTCTTTTTTGGCACTAAAATCATATATATTGATGCATGGCCTTAAAATTTTTTCATATATATTGGACTTTTCAAGTGTAACTGATGTAGTTAATGACATCTATGCTTTCCTAATTTACATATTTGATATGTATACATTTTTATCATTGTACTATATTTAAAATGGATGCCTCAACAGTGACAAAGACAACTCTCTTTGACATACCATGAACTTCAAATGACCTACCATCTAGAACCAAAACTTGAATTTGCCAAAGTTCATAATTAGTCTTGGAAATGGGTGGCATGAGAAAATAATATCACAAGTTAAAGGTTTTAAAGGAATACAAGTAATCTTTTTTATATGTCATGTGAGTAGCAAATTTTGTATTCAATTGGTAGTTGAATAATATTAATTATCCAACTTATTTAATAATTAATTAGTTAATTATTGATTATGAATTAATAACTATTTAATTAATTTATTAGATATTATGAGTTTGATTCCAAAATATAACATGAATTAATTATATTATATAGGGTAATAGTTTAATTCTTAACAAATAAGGGTTTCAATATTAATTTGAATTAATAGAAACCCTAGTTGTTGCTTATAAAAAGAAAAGAAAGAGTTTTCTTTTCAATCATAGGGTTTTTGGTAGGCATTTTTTTTTTTTTTTGTATAACAAAAAATAATCATCTTTTATATGGTTAGATTTGATTTTCCTTCTAGAAAAGAAAATAAAAAAATAAGTGAGAACAATTCTATATAATTGTGTCCACTCATTTGTTTCTTGAAGTAGAAATATATCAAGGAAGACCAAATGATAAACAATCTATCAAGAATCAATACAGAAGGTAAAAGATATGATACTTTATTTTGTTTTTATTTTTATAGATTTAGGTTCTTAAATTTTGTAAAATGTATTGAAACTCACTCTTCTGCATATTTTAATTTGATTAAAACAACTATTACTTTTCCCTTCAATGGAAACTCTTCTCTCTCTTGATGAGCTAACATTTTTTTAGTTGTTTTTCTAGAAATTTTATAAAAATTGATTGTGCAGGTGCTCGTGTGATTTAGAGATTGAAGGCATGAAAAATACACCATGGAAATGCACTGATGGTGACTAAAATAAAAAAGTTAACTCTATCGCACTTTACACAAATAAATACTTCTATTTATCATTTGATTTTTTGGTTATTATCCTTGGTCAATAAATCAGCAACGCATAAGGAGTTTATATATTTTAAACCTGGTCAAACTTGTTAGTTCATCCTAGACAATTTGTACAAATTATTTTTATAGTATTTTGGGTTGTAATTGATTTTGAACAAATATGTAGTTTCGTAAAATGTAACTAGAGGCATCATCGAGAGGATTCTACAATATAGTACGTATAAATTAGTGAGATTTGGATCCATTACTGTATTTCTATTATTTTTAAAGTGGAAATGTTTTAAAATTATGAGATCATGTAGAAATATGTACCAACTTTTTAGGATAATATTTGAGTTTCTCTCAAGGTGAAAACATGTTTTCATAGATCTTAGATGATTTTGGAATTTCTAACATTGTTGTAGATGACAATTTGAGTGTATGATTGGTAAATAAGCTTCATTAATGTTAATTCTCCTGATGTACTCAGGTGGTGGGATGGGAAAAGTTTTGATGGGATATGTTGTAGATTCTCTTTGTCAAGAACTTATATATTCAGTTCTTGCAATATTCTAGATTAATTCTTAGAAACAATTAGATGACAGCACATGAACAGAAGTGTGTATACTTCATGATGGTTTATGTTAATTTCACATTATTTATTTTCATGATGCTAATAGTCATCGTTCTTTTAATGTAGGGTACATTGCCACCAAAAGAGAGGTATCTAGTAGAAGAGCAATGTCGAATGGCAGATGTTGTCCTCTGCTGGGGGACTAGGTGGGTTTCCTTGATAACTTTTATCAACATTATCATTGTCTGTATCAAAGCTATTATTCATCATTAAAAGGACTGTAGAGTACTTGTGGAGGCGATAGGAGTTAAATTATCACTCCTGTTATGTATCCAATGCATACGGTGTTGATTTCATGAAGGATATGAGTGCCATACCCCGTCAATCGTCAATTAATTCATTGCAATTTTTGATGAACTCAAAAATCATTTTTTCACTCGCTCTATAATCTATTTTCAATAATTTAACAAGATTGTTGCAGTGCAATTTGCAAAAAATTTCTTAGTTGTCTCGGTAGTAGGGGTGGTATCATAATTGTAAACATTCAAGGAATTTTCTATCTTCATTTTCTTCTTCTCATGGATCTATAGTGTTATCGGTCCACACCCATTTAGATAGAAAAATTATATGTGATTGACTGGTTAGTTTTGCATTAATGCCTTTTGCAAAAAAGGCAATCAGCTGATTTCATTTATTTGATTTCTCCTTTGTATTAGATATGTCAACAATGGCTTGCTATTCAGAATGACACTTTTCTTTTAAGTTTTCCATAGTTCAATTATAATTGTCTTATGCAACCAAGTCTATCATTCTTTCTTTCGCTTGTAAATCATGCCACACTAGTTTATGGACATAGTTCAATATGAATGGAGTTCTAACTTGAAAAACAATAAGTAATTGCAGGACTTATGCGTTATCTTGAACTCTTATATGTATGTTCGAAATGATTTAATCCAAGTCATGCTTTCTAAGTACTCCTAACAATCAGGTATTTGTTCTAGCTTTGTGCTCCTTTTCTTCTTTATATTTTCATGCTTTTTTCGATCATTTCCATTAAATTTTGTATTCTGTGGTGATTGATGTGCCTAAGGGGTAAGGTTGACACTTACTCATAGTATTCTCTATGCACGTAGGAATGTAAGAATACTCAGTTGGTCATTTTCCCATTTGTGGCCTCAATCACGTAATCAATTAATGTTATGTCTAACTGTAAATTTTGATTTTGTTAGCAATACAGAGAAACAAGTACAGTGGCTAATGGTGTTTTTGGATATAAAGCTTCATTATCGTTGGTAAAATCAATTGAGATATTTTCTTTTTCTTCTTGGGAAAATTGTACTATCTTCAAGGCCTCCTTTTCTATCAACTGTTTTTAGACAATTTTGCCCTTTTGTTTGCATGCTTCACTTAAATATGCCAGAGTATATTAAAATTTATAATTCAACCAACAAGATTCATGCATAATTTATAGCTCATAAGAAAAATGACAAGAGGTAGTGTTTCGTTTAAAGTACCTGTTGATGAGCTTCACTCCATCTTAATATTACAATTACAATTCCCCTTACATAAGTAATGATACATGACAAAAGTTCAAACTTCAAACAATATAAAACTATTGCATAATGACAAAGTCATAAATGGGAGAAATTATTAAAATAAATTCAACGATTAATTATAATTTTTGTATTTTAACATTATAAATAGGGAAAATAGTGCTGGAGGGGGCTTCCTCCATCCCCATTCTTGCTTGAACTTAAGGATGAATCCTCATCCCCATCCTCATCTTCATCCTCATCCTTATCCCTAGTCCTGAAAAATCTCCAAAATCCTCCCTTAAAAGGGAATGAAAATTTGGGGATTTGGGGCCTTATTGACAACTTTATTTACATGTCTAATGTATTGATTTTGTTATTGTTTTAGATTTTTATTTAATATAATTATTAGATAATAAAAAATCTTCCAACTCCAATAATTAGAAAAATTTTGTTGGGATGTTCTTGTACAAGTGTATGGTGAGATTACAAATATGAAGGTATAATGCACTAACCACTTAAAGGAATGAGTGGATGTGCTAGTGTTTTACGGGTTAAAACATGTTTTGCTCAAGTAGATGATGTTGTTGGCTTAAATTTTCTGAAGTAGTACACTTCACCATGTGCTTCCTGGTATTATTTATTGATAATCAAAATGTTCTTATTCTTGTACTCTTGTTGTTTGCATCTCTTGTGCTTCAATTTAGCTTGCTTTCATAGAAGAACTCAACAATTAAAATATTCCATTCTTTTAAGGAATAGTTGACGATATCTATAGTTTGTATTCAGTTAGCTTTTGTGGCATTAAAATCACACGTGTTGATGCATGGCCTTAAAATTTTTTCATATATATTGGACTTTTCAAGTGTAACCGATGTAGTTAGTGACACATGCTTTCCTCATTTACATATTTTGTGCTTACACATTTTTTTATCATTCTATCTTTTTAAATGGATGCCTCAATAGTGATAAGACAACTCTCTTTGACAAACCATAAACTTCAAATTAATGGCATACCATTTAGACCCAAAGCTTAAATTTTTCAAAGTTCATAATTAGTCTTGAAAATGGGTGGCATGTGAAAATAATATCACAAGGTAAAGGTTTTGAAGGGATACAACTAATCTTTTTTACATGTTGTAAATCCCATGTCTCTTTTAGGAGATCTCACTCTAGCGGAACTTGAGTGCTAAAATTAGTTATCCTCAATATTATTTTCCCATGCCATTCATTTATAAGAAGTTATGATTTTTGACAAATTCAAGCTTAGGCTCTAGATGATAAGCTATTTAAAGTTCATGACATGTCAAGAAGAGTTATCTCATCACTATTGTGATACCCACTTTATATATGGTAGAATGACAAACATGGATAAGCACAAAAATTATAAATGGATAAGTTCACGTCGATTACATCAATTACCAAATGAAAAGTTTAATATTTAACAAATCACTTGATAAAATCAAAACATCCAAAAACATCTTTAAATCCTATTTTGCAAATTTAAATATAAAATAAGATTAACACTAATAAATTAGGGGAAGTGAAACATAAAATCCAAGCTTGAAAACATGGTATGGATGAGGATCTTTTTTTTTTTTTTTTTTTGTTACTTAAAATGAACTTGAAACTTTGCATGATGTTGTATATTTTCATCGAGATATGATTCTCAACACATCAATTTGATTGCCTATGATAAGGTCATTATCTCAAATGCATATCTTATGTTTTGGAAGAATCTATATGTCAAATGCACTAATTAGTTGTCTCACACTAAATAAATCATGAAAAAAAGCCAATGCTGAGTACAATTTTTGCATATTAAGATCTAGGAAATGTTGTTCATGCTACAATTTTCATTGACACTATTGACTGTTCCTTTGTTATATTGTCAAATTCTTTATTATTTAGGTCTAGATATGTCAATGGAGAAATATGAGAGTAGGGCTAGGTTCTATTATTCCAATCCCCATTTCTTCACCCTTCTCCCATCTACACCCAAACCCCCAAATGAGGGGGGAATAGTAGTATTTTCATTCCCCCATTTTCTCTTATTTTTCTCATCTCCATTTCACCTCGTTTAACCCAACATTAAGGGGAAAAAACTTATAATTAAATAAGTAATTTTCAATATAATTCCAAAGTTACTCAATATGCTGAATTCACAACAATTCAACATATAAATTCCAAAACATTTTATTCCAATTATACTTCTCTTACCTAAGTAATAACACATGGCAAAAGTTTATACAATATAAAAGTAGTATATATGACGAAGTCATAAATCCCCATCCTCATCCCTAATCCCCAAAAATCTCTCTTTAAAAGGGGATGAGAATTTTGGGATTTGGTGATTCGAGAACTTGTTGGCAACTCTATTTATATCTCTAATGTACTGATTTTATTAGTGTTTTAGATTTGTTTTATTATAAGATAATAAAAAATCTTCGAACTCTAATAATTGAAAGAAGTCTGTTAGGATGTTCTTATAAAAGTGTATAGTGAGATTACAAATATGAAGGTATAATGCACTAACCACTTGAGGATGAGTGGACGTGCTAGTGTTTAACGAGTTAAAATATGTTTTGCTCAATTAGTTAATGTTTTTGGGTTAAATTTTCTGAAGCAGTACATGTTCTGATATGCCCCTTGGTATTTTTTTTTTTTATCATCAAAGTGTTTTTATTTTCATACTCTTTTCATTTGAATCTCTTGTGCTTTAATTTAGCATGCTTTCATAGAGAAACTCAACAATTAAAATATTCCATTCTTTTTTGAAATAGTACTTGACCATATATATATTTTGTACGAAGTTAGCCTTTTTGGTACTAAAATCATACATGCTGATACATGGCCTAAAAATTTCTCCATATTGGACTTTTCAAGTGTAAATGATGTAGTTAATGACATGTTTGCTTTCCTCATTAACATATTTTGTGCTTATACATTTTTATCATTCTTCTGTATTTAAAATGGATGCCTCAATAGTGATAAGACAACTCTCTTTGACATACCATGAATTTCAAATGACTTACCATCTAGACTCAAAGCACGCATTTGTCAAAGTTCATAATTAGTCTTGAAAATGGGTGGCATGCAAAAATAATGTCACCAGGTAAAGGTTTTGATGGAATACAAGTAATCTTTTTTTACATGTTGTATATCTTAGGTCTCTTTTAGGAGATCTCACTCTATTGTACCGTGAATGGCAAAATTAATTGTCCTTAATGTTATTTTCCTATGCCATTCATTTATAAGAAGTTATGATCTTTGACAAATTCATGCTTAAGCTCTTAACAACAAGCCATTTGAAATTCATGGCATGTCAAAAAGAGTTACCTCATCACTGTTGTGATACCCACTTTATATATGGTAGAATGACAAAAATGGATAAGCACAAAAATTATAAATGGTTAAGTTCATGTTGATTACATTAATTACCACATTAAAGGTCCAATATTCAACAAATCACTTGATAAAATCAAAACAACATAAGCATCCTTATATCTTACTTTGCAAATTTAAATGTAAAATAAGATTAACATTAATAAAGTGGTGGAAGTGAAACATAAAATCCAAGCTTTAAAACATGGCGTGGATTGGGATTTTTGTTAGTTATGAACTTGAAGCTTTGCATGATGTTGTATATTTTCATAGAGATATGATTCTTTGAAATCAATTTGATTGCCTATGATATGATTATTATCTCTTATGCACATGTTATGTTTTGGAAGAATTTATATGTCAAACGCATTATTAATTGTCTCACACTAAATAAATCATGAAAAAGCCAATGTTGAGTATAGTTTTTGCATAATGATCTAGGACATGTTTTTTTTTCATGCTACAATTATCTTTTACATCATTAATTGTTCCTAAGCTATATTATCATATTCTTTGTTATTTATATCTAGAAATGTCAATGGAGGCAAATGGGAGTAGGGTTGGGTTCTCCTATTTCCATCTTCATCCCTCCACCTTTCCCCATCTCTATCTAAATCCCCATATGAGGTAAATGGAAATAGGAGTATTTTCAATCCCCCATTTTTTTTCATCCCCCAATTTTCTCCCATTTTTTTCATCTCCGTTTCACCCCATTTGACTAAAAATTAAGGGAAAAGAAAAACTACAATTAAATACATAATTTTCAATATAATTTCATAGTTACTCAATATGCTGAATCCACAACAATTTAATATGCAAAATCCACAACATTGTTCTTAAAAAAAAAAAAAAAAAAATCCACAACATTGTATTACAATTACAATTCTATTATACAAGTAATAACACATGACCAAAGTTCAAACAATATAAAACTATTACATATGATAAAGTTATAAATGAGATAAATTATTAGAATAAATTCAATGATTAATTATATATATATTTTTGTATTTTAATATTATAAATAGAGAAAATAGTGCTAGAAGTGGCTTCTCCCATCACCATTCCTATTTGGACTTAGGGATGGATTTCCATTCTCATTCTCATCCTCATCCCTAATCTCCATAAATCTCTGAAATTTCTCCTTAAAAAGGGATGAGAATTTTGGGATTTGGTTATTTGAGGTCCTGTTGGCAACTTTATTTGCATCTCTAATGTATGAAATTTTGTTAGTGTTTTAGATTTGTTTTTAATATAATTATAAGAAAATAAAAAATCTTCCAACTCTAATAATTAAAAGAAGTCTATTAGGATGTTCTTGTAAAAGTGTATGATGAGATTACAAATATGAAGGGATAATGCACTAACCAATTGAGGAATGAGTTCCCCATGTGCTCCTTGGTATTACTTATTGATACTAAAAGTACTTTTGTTTTCGTACTCTTTTTGTTTGCATCTCTTCTGCTTCAATTTAGCATGCTTTCATAGAAGGACTCAACAATTTAAATATTCCATTCTTTTATAGTATAGTTTACCCTATCTATAGTTGGTATCTAGTTAGCTTTTTGGCACTAAAATCACACATGTTGATGCATGACCTTAGAATTTATCTATATTGGACCTTTCAAGTGTAACTAATGTAGTTAATATATGTATGCTTTCCTCATTTCCATGTTTTTTTATTATACATTTTTATCATTCTATTGTATTTAAAATGGATGCCTCAATTGTGATAAGACAATTCTTTTTGACATACCATAAACTTCAATTGACTTGCCATCTAGGTCGAAAGCTTGAATTTGTCAATGTTTATAACTTGGAAATAGATGGCATGTGAAAATAATATCATAAGGTAAAGGTTTTGAAGGAATACAAGTAATCCTTAATAGCACTTTCCCATGCCATTCATTTCTAAGAAGTTATGATCTATGTAAATTCAAGCTTAAGATCTAAATGATAAGTCATTTAAAGTTCATGACACGTCAAGAAGAGTTATATCATCACTGTTGTTGTACCCACTTATATATGGTAGAATGACAAACATGCATGGTTAAGCACAAAAATTATAAATGGTTAAATTCACGTTGATTACATCAATTACCACACGAAAAGTCTAAAACAAGTAATTTATAAGGCTATATATGTAGAACACATGATTCAATGGAATCACATAATTTTAGTAATAGTACATCCCTTAACTAGCTTAGGACTTAGTTTACAAGTCAACATGTTTTGTTCATTTGCTGAACATTAATTATAAGTGTGTAACACCTAACCACTACAGGTCACAAATGCTTTTTTACGAAGTTTACAAACCGTTGTTATAAAAGCCTCCTAATCAAATTGTGTTGGAATTTTAATAAATTGTTTTTTTTTTTTTTTTTGAAACATAGTAAATTGTTTTTATTACCTATGTAATATTTATTGATGACAAGAAATATTATATGTAAATACTGAGAATTTAATGTAAATTTTGTGAAATGCAAATGATTGGTAGATGAGTAGATGCCAACCTATTTTGGATGTACTTTAACTATAGTTATGCACTCAAAAAGAAATATTTACTATCCAATTATTTTATTTATTATTTGTTTAATTATGTTTAGTGTAGTATAAAGTAGATAAAACTTATTTAATAAAATGAATTCATAAAATACAAATATAGTATAAACTAATAAATTATTGAATAAAAGAAACAAAATGCATCAAAATGAATTATCTATAAGAATAAATGCCATAACATGACACTGAAACTTTGGAAAGTTTGTAAATTAGCACTAGAGAACTAAAATGGGTTCTAATTTAAAATCTATCTATTTATTTTCAGTCAACTCGATTAAGAAAAAAGGTAAATTAACTCAAACATATGAGAACCCTTGGATTCATCTAAAATGGATGGATAGAGGTTTGAGTTATTATTATTATCTTTTTAAAAAAAAAATTAAAACTTTAAGTTAATATATAGTCTTACCTAATTCAACTCTTTAACATAATTAAATTATATTTCTTTGACGTAATTCTTAATGATCTAAAGAGTTTCACTTCAAATTTATAACATAAGTCACATTGTTTCATTTCATGAACTTAGCTAATGGAATATGAAAAATCGTTAATCATTAGTAATCATAGGATACTTAAATGCAATCCAATGATTAGTTAAAGACTTAAATCTACCATTAGAATCCTACAAAAAATATACTTATGGCCTAGCAAGTCACTATAAAACTGAAATCTACCATTAAATGCTCCTATGCAACTAACATAAAGAGAATTTAAAAAAACCCCTTTGGTCCATATAAAAAGGTCATTCTTACTATACAAACAACATAGATAGTTAAACAGTTAATATCTCATGAATTTTATTTTCAATTTTATGTAAACAATAAAGCATGAGATAAGAACACATTAGTTATCGATCAAGTGTCCAAAGAGAATAAAACAAGGGGTACACGATCACAAAGTGTACCTCATCAGAGTGACACGAGCATCAGCCATACTATAAGATGAAGAAATACATACATGATAATAAATGTGCTTTAACCATCGTCCAATTTTTTAGTATTAATTTTATTTTATATCATAATTATTTACAATTGCAAATAAGATTTAAAGGTGTTTTTGGATGCTAAACTATCCAATAATACGTCAAATAGTAAAATTCTGTTTGTTTTCATCTTATGGTAAACATTCCTAAAAATGTAGGCTTCATTCGAAAAAAGCTACAGACTGAAAATTATTCTAATAAATAATCAATAGATAATGTCTATCATTTCAAGCTATATTTTGTGGTATATATTCAACATATCACGTGTATATTCAACATATATTATATTTATGACAAGAAATGTATTGTTGAGATGGGATTGATTGACTAAGTGAGAAGCTTCACTCATCCATATTAGTAAGGCACTACGATTAAATCAATGAGAAACAAAAGTGGTATTGAGATTTGGTGTAAGTTAAAATTAATTTTAATTTAAACTAAAAATTAATTTGTAAATACATTTTTATATTTTTTAGCTAAACTTTAGTTCATATTATATTATATTTAATTCTTAATATTGTTTATATTTTATTTATTATTTATTTTTTTTTGAAGTATATTTATTATTTAATTAGACCAAGCAAATTTACCCTTTGATTTTAAGGTTGACTAACAGAAATTTGATTTTAGGGGCTAATTTGGTACTTCAAAAAAAGTCGAGGACTAATTTGGTCGAAGATGAAGGTCATCAACTAGTAGGAATTTTGAAAAAAAATTTCAATACTTATATGGTTGTAATTGCTTTTAATTAAATGAATTAGTTTACAACAACTTAACATTTTGACTTAACGAAGTGATTCCAACATCCATTTATATATTTTCATTTTAATCTAGTAATAAAAAAAGTGAATCAATTCAACATTGATAGCAATCCTTGGATTAAATTAAAATAAATAAATAGATATGTTCAAGAAATATGTTATGTTGATAGTTTAGAAGAGATGATTTAATATCAATTTTGTAGTTGAATTGAATTCATTGATTAATGTATTTATTGTGTGAGAAATTATTAAAAATTTCATCAAAATTTCTTTCCAAATAATAAAAAGAATACTATCAAAATTAATAATGAGTATCTTATAACAAGACGGAGTACCTTCAAAACTTAATGTAATTATTATTATTATTATTATTTTTTATAAATGAGTTGCCTTTCGGATAGGAGTGTCCAAAAATAACAATGATAATCTTTGAATAAAATGAAGTGTGATTAGAAATTTTGTATTTTATTATTATTATTATTATTTGGGTATGTAATGTCTTTAGTATACGAGCTAGTGTCAAATTAAAAAAAAAAAAAAAAAAAATTGTTGTAATGAAAATCTCTTAAATTGTATATTTCTTTGATGTAATGTAGTGATAAAAAGCGTTTCACTTTCAATTTGTGAAATATGTCATATTTTTTCACTTCATGAATTTAGCTAACGGAATTTGAAAAATGATTAATTAATCGTTAGTATTCATAAGAAAATTAGAGGCAATTCAATGATTAGTTAAATCTACGGTTAGAATCCTACAAAATTAATGTAGGTATAACCTAGCAAGTCTTGATAAGACTGAAATCTATCATTAGTTGGTCTGATACAACTTACATAACGAAAATTTAAAAAACCCTTTTGGTCCATATAAAAGGTCATCCTTGTTATACAAACAACAGAAATTATTAGAAAGTTAATATCAATTTAATTTTAATTTAAAAGTCTAAAAACAAATATGTAAAATAATATATCCTTAATTACAAATGCTTTAAAATAGTAAACAAATCTCACAAGTACCTTCTTTTTTTTTTTAACTCGTTTAATCGTTTTAGGCAGTGTTGTTGCCGTCGTGCTTTGTCATATATGGCTGGTGAAATCAGCTATTGAGACCACTTACTACGAAGCACGTTGTCTCATCTGTAATTAAGGACGTCTTTGGCTTTGGAGAAGTTCTGTTACAGCTAAGAAGCGGATTCTGATGAAATGGCTGAGTTTTTCAACTACCCCACGTGTTGAAAAGAAAAGTTGATATCTCATCTGTTTGTTTTTTTTCAAGTTTTTTCGAGATTAACACGTACTATTACCTCTAATTTAATGGTTAATTTATAAATTTATTACACTTTTGAAAATGCTAAAGAAATACATATTTTTTATCAAGAGCATTTTTGTAATTTTAAAACAACTCATTTCGATTCCAGTTTAAAATAAACATCTTAAAAGGGATATTATTGATTCTGATTATAATTCATGCAATTGATATAAACAACTCATTCTGAATCTAATATATTAATCTAATTTTAGGCCAATCTAATTCCAATCATTCCAATTTCATTTCGGTTAGGTGCAAGTAGACACACTATAACACTATTACTATCAAACCGACTTTAGAAATATAATTTATTAAATTAACAATTTATTTTAATTACTATCATCATTTCAATTTTCTACCAGTGGCACCCATTCTTTATATGTCAATTGTTTTTTCCATAAATTAAATTAAATTATTTTTTCCATTACTCTAGTCAATCATTTTCTCTCTCACCTTTCAATCATATTAACGACAATTAATGAAGTAGATGTTTCTAAATTAGAAACAATTGTAACTCATCATTAAAATATTGAATAGCCCATTGAGATCAGACCTTTTACATGTTGAACCAATCCGATGGACCATACAACTTAGCCTAGCACGACATGTTAAGGGGCTCATACCAAATCATGGCCTAATAATTATTGGGTCATACTGTGCTGCTGTGCCTGCGCAGAACAGGCAGGGCCTGACCGTCGATGTCCACTTGTTTGGGACCCGTACAGGATTGTTTTGAGGCCACAGAATTAACATCAGAGTGACGATATTTCACTCCTAAAAACTTGTATACACCCCAAACTACAACAAAGGGAAGGATTTGTTGTGCAGTCTTCCGGTGGAGAACATTATCAGGAACCGGTTCCTGGGCATTCTGCTTGCAGAGGAACTTGTTGTAATATGATAGGTGCTACTGTGGATGGCAATGATTCCCCGGATGGGTGTTCCTAAATTCTTTTTAATGATGAGAAAACTTGTAGTTTGAGTTCTGATGATGTTAAGACAACAGGCATTGGTGATATACACCCTTATTCACCATTTATCTTTATCTTAGGCTTATTCAATTAGGAGTCCACAACTATTCACAAATATGAGAATCCATAAATAGCATAACTCTAAATGTACAGCGCTCCTATGTGTGCTTTATAAACAAGTAATTAATTTAGCAAAGTGCAGAAAGGAATTCCAATTCCATAACCCCAAAAATGTACAGCTCAACCATGTTAATTATACATTGGTAGCACAGGAGAGAACTATAATACAAATTTTTTTCACTCTAAATAATTTTTTGATAACTGAAATTGGAATCCTTCTTGCTCTGTTAAATTAACATCAAGTATATACCTACCAGCTGATGTTCAAGTGCTACACGCCCTAAGGTTCATGAATTTGAGGTTTTAAGAGAAAGTATGAAGTAACATGTTTCTATGTGTTCCTTATCCATTATTTTAAATAAGAAAAAAAAATGTTTCCTAACATCAACATTTCAACAGAGTAATTGAAAAAACAAAGTAAAAGGGGTAAACATATATTATATATATACACATACCTTCTCTGAGAGTTGTGTCAGCAACAAAGTTAACCTAAAGAGTACATAATCATACATTTAAAATAAAAACAATAAAAGGAGATAAGGATGCACAACAAACATATCAACATGTAATTAGAATGCATGCCTCTTGAGTGGCCTCTAGTGACAATGAAATTAAAGCAACTTTTGCTGCTCCATGTTCCACTTCTTTTAATGTTAAAAAAGTGTTAGGCACTCAGTCTGCTCATCAATTGTGACCTTACACCTAGACCGATTAGCATGACGAGGACCCTCTAGCACACAAGAACATGCAGGAAGAGCAATATTCCGCTTATGAATATAGCTTTGCAGCAGGTTCTTATAGAGATTTGGCATAATTAGAAAATTATAAAATAAAATAAAATAAAAGACACAAAAATAGATAAACATTGTTGGCAGAATGCCAAATATTGTATCAATACTGTTTTTGTTTTTTTTTTCCTCTCTGGCTGAGATGAAAAACCAGAATCACATGTTCAGTATGTGAAGTGCAGAGCAAGATGTCGTAATAATAAAAATTCAGCAAGCACAGGGATGGTAAGGAGCCGGTTTTGGACAAGGGAATTCCACATGGCATCTCCATTCCACTACCTAAAATGATGGCACTTTTCCCAAACGCCACGTCGCCACCACAAATAAGTTTTTAAATCCGCAACGGTAGGACAAGTCAACTAAACATCGATAAACCTCCCATAATAGTCAATGAACATCACCAAATCCAACCATAAAGCTTAATGGCAAACTATTAAGCTAAACCAAGTACAAGAAATTGAAAAGATAAAGTACCAATCAAGCTAAACTCATCCCTCATGATTAAGTTATTATTTAAGAACACCTTTCAAACCATAAAACAATGAGAAACGTTTGCATGATTTGAAAGAGACACACAGAGGTTAGACAAATTTAGCTTTTCCTTAAGCTTAATGCCATATGATGAATAATGTGAGCAAAGGAAAGAGATCATATCAGATGGACAGATGAGAGCGGCAATGAGGTGCTAGACAGGAATAAAACTTTAACAAAGTTAGGGGAATTTGAACCTATTTAAAGGCATTTATTACAAGCACATCACCACCACTTACAAATATCGGTATATAAAATTATTAATTAAGATATTTTAGATTAAATGTCAGTAGAACAAACTAATTTGAGGGTGGATATCATAACCTGATTGCAAATATAATGTTACTGTAACACTACATTGAAGAATGAGTTAAAGATTAAAACCATAATTACGTTGGCTTTATCAATGACAAAATTTCTAGTTTAATACAATTTTCCAAGATGACAACTAAAAATTGCATTTTATATATAATAAGAATTTGGGATTTTATTTAGAAGCATGACTGGTTTCTAATTTAAAAGGCCAATAATGACAATTAAAGAATAAAGAGAGAGCACAAAGAGGAGAAGAAGGAAAACATAGTAAATGAACAAACTAGTAAGGGTAAGTTTGGTACATGGGATTTGGGATGAGATTATGATTCACTTTTGTCCATTCTCTCATATCCCACGTTTGGTGCCAATGATGGGAATGAATATTTCATTCCCAAATCTTTCTCCACTCGCATGTTCATGGAATATTTCATTCGTAACTTTACCCATGTCTTTCAGAAATCCCAAGTTCATGGGATTTCCTTTTTTCCTTTTTTTTTTTTTTTCATTTCGTCCTCTCTCTCTCCACAAAATCACAATTTCTCTCTCCCTCATCTCCACCATGCCGACCTACCACCACTGGCGCTCTTCGTCTCTTTTATCTACTCCTCTATCCAAATAAATAAGCTCTACCCTCTCTTCTTCTTCTTTTTTTCTTCTTTTTTTCTTTTGAGTTAGGACCTGGATCTAGGTTCATCGAACCCAGAATCAGGTGGTTCATGGTTCGACGACCTAGAACCCAAACCCAGTTCTGGGTTCGTCAATTGAGAACGACCTGGTTCTAGGTTCGATAACCTAGAACCTAGTTCTAGGTTCATCGACTATGAACCCATAATAGAATTCAGTTTTGGGTTCGAATAGAACCCTATTCTAAGTCTTTTTTTTGGGGGGGGAGAGGGGGGAGGGGGGTTAATGTTATAATGTTTTGATGTTGTTGATGATATTATTGTTGTGAGAGATGATGATGGTAATGAATTGGATGAATGATATTGATAAATTGTGGATTAATGATGTTGAACTGTGAGAAATGATGATATTTTAACTATGGGATTTGATATTAATGAATTATGGAAGATGATTTTTTTTTTTTTTATAGATTTTTTATAAAATTAATTTTATATAATAAAATTTTTAAATTAATTTTATTTCAATTCAATCCAAATCTATATCAAACATAAGATGATATAATTTTTAATTCAATTTTAAGTTTTACCGAACATGAAACAATGATTTTTCATTCCAATGCAATCCATTTTATTCAATTCTAATCAAATCCAATCTAATTCCGCGTGTCAAACGAAGCCCAAAAGCATTCCATAAATTCCCATTCAATTTGGTGCGGTATGCAATTTGGCCCCCAAGGGAGAGAATGCTCCAAAAAAAATATTCATAACCCACACGAGGGCACATTTGCCTACTGAAACTTTCATGATAGACCACGTTAATTATAATTACACGACAGCAGTCTTTTTTGTTTTTATTCTTTGTTGTGGGTAAAAATCAGCGGCTTGGTAGGAGGATTACAAACTATCCATCTCCTGGACCGTTCACGTCGTGCTGGCAAGCTGCGTGATTTACCAAGTCTCGTATGGAAAACACATCGATAATATTAGATGTCTGAATTTTGTGTGGGACCAGAATCTGCACTCTTCTTGGTATCTGTTTATTTTTCTATGCAATCGTTTTGTTCTCTTGATGACTTCAAGGTGTTGCTTTCTTTGTTAGATGAATTATGTCTGCAATTATGTCGTCATTTCTTGGATATTCAAAATTTCAAATTACTATATAAGTACATCTAATATGGAAATGAATTTGAGGGTATTTATATTTTTCTATATATTTTCTATATTTTTGGTCATTTAAATATTAATATTAAAAGAATTTAAATATATTTTCTTGTTTTGATGATATTGATTATGCTTTAATTTAAATATATTTTCTATATATTCATAATTTTTTTGAAAGAGTATTTTACATAAATTTAGATCTTGATATCATTAAATACTTGATTTTTTTAATTATTATTGATCATAGATGACATATTTTGTACGTTTTACTTATTTATCATTTGTATTTAAATTTGTATTCTTTATTTTACTTTATATTTTCAATTTCATGTAATATCGTATGTTCATAATTAGGCTTTATATATTTTCAACTCAACTTCCAAAATTATGCAAACACTAAGAGAATACATAAAACTTTCCTTGAAAATCCCTTGATCATCATGGATTAAACCCCCAATCGCAGCTCTGCCAATAACTATATCCACAGCTTCATTTGTATTCAATTTGATCCATCTAGTATGAGGAAATTTCCAGCCGCAAGAAAAATCAAGAGCTATAGGGGCAAGGAATTTACTATAACACTCTCTCCAAACAACATAAATAAGCTAAGGCTACTTATTAATAAAATAAACTTCATTCAAAGATCTTTTAAAATCCATGTTATGAACTTCTTGGTTCCTTCAAAGCCAAGGAAATAGCAAGTAACCGAGAAGGTGGATGGCCAAGCACTTTTGCTAGTAAGGTTCTTCAGAACCCAATCCTTTCTGTCAACTCTAAAAAACCAATCTTTCCATTTGTGAGACATAAGTTTCATCCAAATCTCAAAAGCCAAAAAACAGTTCTTTAATACATGCATATCATCCTCTATCTTTTAGTCTTTTATGTTATCATTCTGTTTCCTAGAAGTAGAAGCATGACTGATTGCATATTTTTCTCGCCACAGATACATCTCGATGACTGCGATGACTTCTTAATTGCCCAGGTCATCTCAACATTCATTTTAGCTATTAATATATTAAAAAATCTTTTATGAGATCTGAACTAACGTGTGATTTTTCAATAAAAGCGTGATACAAATGACGTAACTTTTTAAATAAAAATTAATTATGAATATGACATGGCAATCCAAGTTTGCATATAAGCAGTTATTTTTTGGAAACAATTTTGTACATTCAGTGCAAATGACTTTGAAAAGAACAATAATCAAGGAAGTGACACCATATTGAAAACAAAAGAAAAGAGGAAAACAGAAAACATATGACACTACGACTTCATTTGATATATTAGAAGAAAACACTATGGGGACTACAAAAATATGAGGAGCATAAGTAATATACTAAGTTTTTTAATCAATAAATATGGAGGTATACATATCTATAATATATGATATACACTTCACTTTTCACATTTGCATTGACGTTAACTTTCCTCTATCTTTTTGACAGTGCCATAACAAAAAGCCAGCAATTAGAATACAATAATGGGCGGGATGATCATTCATTATCATGTTATAACTAAAATCTCAGATCATTTGGGCAAAGAAGAAAAGCATATGAAAACATATGATATGTTGTGAAATAAATTATAAAACAATGGATTTAGAATGCATACCACAATAATAGAGAAAGAAGAAACAAGAGAAATATGGTGAATGGAATTCAATTGATCATGTCAATGCTTACAATATAGGCCTATTTATAGGCAAATTAGGGAATAATTTCCATAATGAAATAACAACAAATAAGGTAGAGAATATTATCTAAAAGGAAGTGGTGTTAAGACCATATATTTATAACACTCCCCCTTGGGCGTACACCACTTGATAATACTCTTCGAGATTCTTGGACGTGCCAAAATACTGCCTCATTAAAAACCTTACTAGTAAAACCCAGTGGGATAAAACCTGGTCAAGGAAAAAAGAGTGCAGCACATATATATCCAAAGAATATTCTCCCCTTGAAAAGTATACAATTATCAATCTTGTAGTTTGTGAAGTCGACGCATACCAATACTAAATACCATCTTCTCAAAAGTAGATGTTGGTAAAGATTTAGTAAATAAATCTGCAAGATTATTAGTAGAACGTATCTGTTTGACATCAATTTGTCGACTTTCTTGGAGTTCATGAGTGTAAAAGAATTTTGGTGATATATGCTTCGTTCTGTCTCCTTTGATATATCTCCCTTTAACTTGTGCAATGCAAGCAGTATTATCTTCATATATTACTGTTGGTGAATTTGTAACTGGAAGCAATTCACAAGTACTTTGGATATGATGAATAACAGACCTCAACCATACACACTCTCTACTTGCTTCATGAAGTGCAAAGATCTCAGAATGATTGGATGATGTGGCAACAAGAGTTTGCTTTGTAGAACGCCATGAAATTGCTGTGCCATTATATGTGAAAACATATCCAGTTTGTGATCGTGATTTATGAGGATCAGAGAGATAACCAGCATCAGCATAACCAATAAGACCAGAACCATTTGTTGACCTTGAATAGAATAAACCCAAGTCTGTAGTTCCTCGAAGATATCGAAAAATATGTTTGATTCCATTCCAGTGTCTTCGGGTTGGTGTAGAACTAAATCTTGCCAAAAGATTTACCGAAAATGCAATATCTAGCCTTGTGCATTGTGCCAAGTATAATAAAGCACCAATGGCATTAAGATACGGTACTTCTGGACCAAGTATCTTTTCACCATCATCTTTTTGTCGAAATGGATCTTTCTTTGGTTCCAAAGACCGAACAACCATAGGAGTACTTAAGGGGTGAGCCTTATCCATGTTGAATCTTTTTAGGATTTTTTCAACATAAGCTGATTGATGGACTAGCATTCCCTCTGATTTGTGTTCGATCTCCAGGCTGAGACAATATTTTGTTTTTCCCAAATCTTTCATTTCAAATTCTCTTTTCAAATATTCAGTAATTTTTAAGAGCTCTTCAGGAGTTCCAATTAAATTCATGTCATCGACATATACTGCTATAATTACAAATCCAAATTCTGATTTCTTTATGAATACACAAGGACATATAGGATCATTTACATATCCTTCCTTTATGAGGTATTCACTAAGACGATTATACCACATTCGTCCGGATTGCTTTAAGTCATATAAAGATCGTTGTAACTTTATTGAATACAAGTTATGAGAATTTGAGTTATATGCTTCTGGCATTTTAAATCCTTCAGGGATTTTCATATATATGTTAGTATCCAATGACCCATATAAATATGTCGTTACTACATCCATAAGACACATTTCAAGTCTTTGGGAGACTGCCAAACTAATTAAAAATCGAAACGTAATTGTATCCATCACAGGTGAATATGTTTCATCATAATCAATGTCAGGTCTTTTGTGAGAAACCCTGTGCTATGAGTCGTGCCTTATGTCTCACGACTTCACTTTTCTCATTACGTTTTTGAACAAATACTCATTTATACCCAACGGGTTTGACGTCTTCAGGCGTCTGGACTACTGGTCCAAATACTTCACGTTTGGCTAATGAAGTCAATTCTGCTTGAATTGCTTCTTTCCACTTAGGCCAATCATGCCTTTGTCGACATTCATTAATATTGTGTGGTTCTTGATCATCATTTATTATCTCAGTAGCTACTGCATATGCAAACAAATTATCAATGATTATTTTATCACGACTCCACAACTCTCTTGTATAATTTATTGAAATTTCTGTATTTTCAATATTTTGTATCTCTTCAAGAGATTGTACCTCTTTTGGGGTACCAGCCTCTGCAGGAGCTGTTAACTCTTCTTGAGTTGATATTTTAGAAAATGTGGCATTTTTCATGACTCGAACATCATTTTCTATAGGATCCTTATCTTTTGTTTTCCTCTTCCGGGGAATTATATCTTTTGAACCAATTGGTCTACCACGTTTTTGGCGTACAACAGATGATTCATTTGCTGTCATTCGATTAGATTGTTCATCAGGAACAATCACCCGGGCTGGTGTGTTAGCAGCTGGTATATAAGATTTTGTTACTTTAGATGCATCTGTAAACGCATCAGGTAACTGATTAGCAATCATCTGAAGATGAATTATCTTTCGTACTTCATTTTCACTTTGAATTGTATGAGGATCTAAATGAGTCAATTTTGTAACATTCCAAGAAAATTCACCATTCTCTTCAGGAGAAAATTTTTTTCCGTACTTCTCTTCAGGAGAAGTTTTCCCTTTTCCTAATGGTGGGAAAATTGTCTCATCAAAGTGACAATCCGCAAATCGTGTGGTAAAAAGATCTCCTGTCATGGGTTCAAGAAATCTAATTATTGATGGTGAATTATAACCCACATAAATCCCTAAACGACATTGAGGACCCATTTTAGTTCTTTGTGGGAGTGCAATAGGGACTTGCACAGCACAACCAAATATACGTAAATGTGAAATATTTGGTTCATAACCAAGTACAATTTGTAATGGAGAATACTGGTAAGATATAATGGGTCTTAAACGAATTAAAGCCACTGCATGTAGCATGACATAACCCCACGCAGAAATAGGTAATTGCGTACGTAACAATAAAGTTCGTGAAATTACCTGAATATGCTTGATAAATGATTCTGCCAAACCATTCTGCGTGTGCACGTGTGGAACTGGATGCTCAACATCTATTCCAATTGATGCACAGTATTCATCAAACATTTTTGACGTAAATTCACCAGCATTGTCCATACGTATAGATTTGATTGGATAATCCGGAAAATGAGCTCGGAGCTTGATAATTTGTGTCAACAATCTAGAAAAAGCAGTGTTACTTGTAGACAATAAACAAACATGTGACCATCGTGCAGATGCATCAATCAACACCATAAAATATCTAAATGGTCCACTTGCTAGGTGGATAGGCCCACATATGTCTCCTTGTATTCTTTGTAAGAAAGATGAGGATTCCAAATCAACCTTCAAATTTGATGGTCTAATAATTAGTTTTCTTTGTGAACAAACGATACATTTATTCTCATTGGATGATAGAATCTTCTGGTTCTTTAATGGGTGTCCATGAGAATTCTCAATTATCCTACGCATCATTGTAGATCCTGGATGACCCAAACGATCATGCCAAAGTGAGAATGACTTTGAATCTGTGAACTTCCGGTTCACAACTGCGTAGGTTTCAAATGACTTTATATGCACATAATATAAGCTAGATGAATACGTATTGAGTTTTTCTAAAACAAGCTTCTGGCATGAAACATTTGATGTAATATAGAGATATTCTCTATTATTCTCATTAGTAGTTTCAATATGGTATCCATTACTACGGATATCTTTGAAACTAAGCAAACTTCTTTTAGATTTGCTTGAATATAAAGCAGCATTTATGCTCAACTTTGTACTATTTGTTAACATGATTATAGCTCTTCCGGAGCCTTCAATCAGGTCTGCAGAACCAGATATAGTATTTACCTTGGCTTTGTGCAAGGTTATATCCACGAAATATTTTTTATTTCGAAGAATGCTATGTGTAGTTCCACTATCAACGAGACATATATCCCCAACTTCCATATTGAAATTGGATTGTCCATTCATATTCCTTTTGCAAAAAGAAGAAAAATAAATAAATGATAATAATAATAACTTTATTGATCTTCTAAATAACAATGATAAATGCAATTATAATCCTAACATAGCAAGAAAAGATGAATTTCTTAAATTCTAAAATGAAAATAATACTAAAAACATAACAAATAGTTTTTCAGTTTAATTGGCATGAACATGCCCATCACCAATTAAATGATCAATTTTTCTATCTGAATGTTCAAAAAAATCAGAGACATCAAGATGAGTAATGTCCACAGGGTCAAAGTCATCTGCAAAATTTGCCTCCACTTTTTTTCCCTTTTCTTTCATGGATGCTTGATAAAGGTCAACCAAAAGCTTAGATGTACGGCAAGCACGTGACCATGTCCTGTCATGTCGCATCTATGACAAGAACTATCAGCATTTTTAATATATTTGTTGCTTTTATCATGTTTGGCTTCAACAACATTCCACTTCTGGGGAATATTATTCTGATTTTTCTTACTTGAAGATTTTTTACTACTCCGACCATGATAATTGTGACCATGTCTACGCCCACGCTGATGTCCATGTCTTTGATATGATTCATGGTCCCTTTTTGAGCTAGCATTTGTTTCTGGCAATGTTGAGGAACCAGTTGGGCGTAGTTCATGATTTTTCAATAACAGCTCATTATTTTGTTCTGCAACTAAAAGACATGATATTAGCTCAGAATATTTTGTGAACAGACGCTCTCGATATTGTTGCTGCAGGAGCACATTCGAGGCATGAAATGTAGAGAAAGTTTTCTCTAATAAATCCGTATCGGTTAATTTTTCATCACATAACTCAAGCTCTGAAGTGATATCAAAAAGAGCAGTATTATAGTCAGCAACAGACTTATAATCCTGTAGTCTCAGATGGTGTCAATTGTATCGAGCTCTAGGGAGAACAACAGTCTTTAGATGATCATATCGATCCTTTAAATTTTTCCACAAGATCAACGGATCTTTCACCGTAAGATATTGAGTTTTCAAACTCTCATGCAAATGGCGGCGGATAAAAATCATCGCCGTAGCCTTATCTTGTGCTGTTACTGTATTGTTCTCTTTAATAGTATCAACCAAATTTATTGATTGTAACTTCAGCTCAATATCAAGAATCCATGATTGATAATTTTTTCCAGTAATGTCAAGCACATTGAATTCAGGTTTGGTGGAGTTCGACATCTCTAAAATGCACAAAAAGATAAAACAATATATAATTAATATTGTTGCAAACAATGAAAGAAGTAATATAAATAAAATTTAATATTAATTCCACGGTTCACATAAATCTCAACATGATGTAGAAATATATATATATATATATGAGTTCATAGCCATAAATTAAACAATCAAATGTTAAAGAAGAATAGAAACATTATTTTGATTGTGAATGGTACGAAAGAAAATATAAATAACAATTCAAATATTGCATATCCCATTATGGTAATTTCTGATAAAATAAGAATATTAAATCAATGCATATTTCAATGGCAGGCAATACTTAATGTATGAGATTAAAATGTAAAGAATTTCTAATTACAATCGATTTTAATATTTAGAACTTCTGGTTCTAAACAATTTAGAAATCTAAAAACTTCTGGTTTTTAGATCATTAAGAAAATTTTAGAATTTCTGGTTCTAAATATTTTGAGAGTTTAGAACTTCTGATTCTAAAATATTTCGGAAACTTCAGGTTCCAAAAAATTATATACATTTACATCATAATTATCATAAATATAAGAAAAAATCAAATAAAAGCAAGAATGATAATACTATTTCAAATAATCCACTGTAATAATAAGATTATTTGAATAAAATAGTAGGAAGTAAATCATATAAATGAAATCTCTCATACTATATTGTTTAAATCACAGAGTAGGAAGTAGATCATATGAATGAAATCTCTCATACTAGAATCGTGCTGATAACGTGTTGTAAAATAAATTATAAAACAATGAATTTAGAATATATACCACAATAATAGAGAAAGAAGAAATAAGAGAAATATGGTGAATGGAATCCAATTGATCATGTCAATGCTTACAATATAAGCCTATTTATAGGCAAATTAGGGAATAATTTTCATAATGAAATAACAACAAATAAGGTAGAGAATATTATAAAAAATGAAGTGGTGTTAAGACAATATATTTATAACATGATATCTAAAATTGCTTTTATATGAAAAGATATGATTAGGGGTGGATATCTCCAACCCAACCTGACAAACCTAACTAAATCTGACCACTTTTTATTGGATTGGGTTGAGTTAAATCTTAAAAAAAATTAGGATGAGTTGGGTTGAAAATTAAATTGGGTTGGGTTAAGTTGAAAAATTTTCAACTCAACCCAACCAAACAAACATCTATTCTTAGTTCAAAATCCAAGATTTTCTCATTCTTCTAGAAGAATACTTGCTATGGATGACGATTAAAGACAATTTTGTGGTGGATTGAATATTTTATTTTGAATAATTGAATATTTATTTGTTTTCATTTTATTTATAATCAAATTTTTAAGACTATAAAAATTATCAATTAAACCTTTTTTTACCTTTATAGTGGATTAAATTCAACCCGATCAACCTAATCCAACTATCATTATTAGGTTGATTTGGGTTAAGTTAGGTTGAAGAATTTATTAGGTTAAATTTTCAACCCAACCTATGTTAGGTTGAGAGATTTTTAACCCTATCCAATCCAAACATGAAAATGTCAACTCCTCAATTTAATAGCTAAAATCACTCATGTAAGACATAAGCCCTTAATCCATAGCTGTCCGTGCAGTGGGTTACACTCTTTAATTACTTGGATAACCAAATCATGACAAATTTTCAAAAAGTGTTATAATATAATAATATATGATTTTCTATTTTGAAATGATATATAATATATGAAAATTGATTTAGTAGAAAAAATTGATTTTTTTTTAAAAAAAGGTTGGAATCTTGGACCCATTTAATTTCTTAGCCCATAAAGATGTTTTGAGAAAATTTTAAAAGTTATTAAAAAAAAATTGAAATACTTTTTTATAAAACAAATTCTGGTCAACTTGTTTAAATCCGGATCTGACCCGGTCAAATCCACGTTTGGCATGAGCCTGAGCAGACCCACAAAATGTGCGGGTCGGGTTAGAATAAGATGCTCAAATTAACTTGTGGGTATGGACAGGATCTGGATCCTAAAGATTAGAATCCAATACAAGTTTGGGCCTGGTGCGGGTCTAGGCCTGTATTTTGCCAACCTAACTCGTGTGAAGGTGAGATTGGGTTGTGCCCGATTATCTAACTAAGCCCATTTTATAAGTGTTGACGTGACTGGTCACATCATCATCCATATTGTCGTGCAAAATTGACGTGCATACTCTTCATTTGTTTGGAATGAACCGAACCCAATTTAATATTTGAGTTCAGAAAGGACAAATTGCAAGGACCCGTGATAAAGCTGTGTAACGGGGAATAAGCTTCCAAACTCGATGTTGGTAATGTCATCATGATATCAACCATCTTATGGGTGTAAATAATAATGGTCATGATTTGGTTATCATTTCAAAAAAGAAAATCATATATTATTATATGATTTATAATATTTAGACATTTAGAAGGTCACTTTTTTTTTTTAAGGCTGAAATTAATTTAGGAGGCTATCAAGATCAATTAGGATAAGAATATTGTGATAAGATTCGAGAAATAACTTTCAATTGGGAGAGATCCATCCATTCGAAAATGAAAAAATAATCCAAATGAAAGTAAAAGGTCAGTTTATATTTAATAGTGAAAGATTATTATTATTATTATTATTATAATATTTGAATTTGAGGGAGGGGTGATGTGGAAGCCAAGCCACACTCAAGAAGAGGGGAGGGGTGGGGTTGCTGGCGTCTGACCAAAGCCGCCGGCAACCAAGACAGAAGGTCACTTTTTTGAAATTAAAAAGTTAATGACATATGGAAGGTCACCTTGAAAAAGAAAATCTAATTTGACGAGACAATACAAACGCAATCCACCCTGGAAAACAACTTTGGAAAAAACACGTGGAGCCCACAACTAACAGAATTATTTGTTTTTGTTTCTTTGTAGATGAACATCGTAGGTTACAAAAATAAAATTGCTTGGATAACCGGATCATGACTAATTTTCAAAAGGTGTTATAATATAAAAATAAATGATTTTCTATTTTGAAATCATATATATATATGAAGTTGACCTTTCACAGAATTATTTTTCCTTTCACATGTATTAGGCAATGGTCATACTTATAGAAAACTACAATTTTTTCTCATTTTTGCAGGTAGTAATATGCATCAGCAATCAGTCATCTTTCGATGCCACAGACCATCTATCGAATTTGAGATTAATAATTATTATTTTAAGAGTGATGTAATATTGCCAACTGAATTATTGTTTTCTAAAACAAAAGCGACCTTCTAAATGTCATTAACTTTTTAAAATCCTTTATTATTAGCAACTCATCAATATTATTTAAAATCACTCATGTAAGACATAAGCCCTTAATCCATAGCTGTCCTTAATTTGGACAAAATACTAAAAAAAAAAAAAAAAAAAGATAAAAAAGAAAGAGATAAAATCACAGCCCCGTGGGCACATTTATTGAAACTGTACGGCTTTGTAGGAGGATTACGAAGCATCCATATCGTGGACCGTTCACTTGGTGCTGGCAAGCCGGGTGCGGAGGAGCTTGGCGGCTGCAACCATGTTTTGGAGGGCTGGCTTGACTTCCGTGTATTTGCGGGTCTTGCGACCACAGTCAGGGTTAATCCACAAGATGTTAGTGTCGAGCAGTGCAACCATCTTTTTGATTCCGTCAGCAATCTCTCCGGTTGATAGTATTTTAGGGGAGTGAATGTCGTAGACACCAGGGCCAATACCAGCACCGTGCTTCACACCGTCACGGAAGACTGACAAGAGCTTTCCATCTGAACGAGACTTCTCAATGGTGACCACACCATCACCCATGTCGATGATTAAGTGAATAATGTCGTTGGAGTTGGAGTAGCACATCTGCAAGTAGTGAAAAACATAACGAGGTAATGAACACCATGGTCTAAATTAAAGGCATGAAAGTGAGGGTGAAGAGGAAACTAACCTGGGCAGTGTCCTGAACGTAACAGTTGGTGGATTGGACAGCCGGATCCAAGTAGAAAGCGTGCTCAGCCTTCCTAAGAACTCCAAGTAGAGTAGAGTGAGCCACATACGGGAGGGTGTCCGAGGCCCAGATGATGGGTGAGTCCGCACAAGCAGCAGCATAAGATGTTACCCACCACCCAGTCAAGGAGAAATCTGGGATTCGCTCGACAACATACTCCACCTTACAGTTTCTCTGCAAGAATAAGAATTCATTTTCAATAAAGAATTGTAAGCTAAAACTAAAAGTGCAGGACCAAATGAAATAAATTCTTCATCATTCAAACCAAGGTATATTATGGTTAGTTAAAAAAGGCACTCTACAGAGAAGTTAAAATCAAATATAAATGAATCAACAAATGCACTTACAGGCTTCAAAACCATGGAGTAGCTGCATCAAACACATTACAAACCAATTTTTAGTATCACACAATCAATCAACCAACACAAAATACTAAAAACTCCAAGAGTGAGAAACATACAAGGTATCACTGGGGAGGTGACCATAATTTTCGGTGAAGATCACACCGGCGTTTGAGTTGAACAATTTGTCAGCAAAACCAAGCAAGTGCTCTCCGATCATGTGATGATCTAGGAGGTTTTAGGTGGTTATAGAGAGTGACAATTCAATGGTTAGGTAACGGAAATTAACCGAAATTAGCCGGACATTGAACCGGAGAGAATCGATATTTACGATTTCGGCCAACTGAATAGAGAGAGATATGGACAAGGTTATAGGGCGCATTGAAGAACACTGAAACTGACAAAGACTACGAGACATAGACAAGGCTAGAGTTTGTTGTTGCGGGGGAGGGGGTATTTATAACGGCTGCGTGTTAAAAAAAATAATATTAATTTTCCACGTGATGGTACGTCGTCTTAATAGTAGAACTAATTATAAGGAAAGTTATCACAGTTGATTATTTAGTGCCATTGAACTGTCACCTGTGAACTTTTCAACTTTTAATACATTGGCCTATTTTCAATTTATTGAAGTGAACCTTTCACAGCTGACCAATGACCCAGGCGCCGACAACTTCAATTTGTTCTCTTCTAAAAGAAGTGACCAATGAGACACTCAGCTAACTGCATTAAGAGATGATGTGTAATTTGTACCCAAGTTAAGTGGGCCATTATTTTAATAGTTTTTGAATTAATTAACGACTTCTTAATACCATCATTTAACACAAAAAAGGAATAACAAGAAAAGACATAAAGAATTTATAATCCTCTTCCTATTAGAGTTGTTTATTAATAACTGTTTGTTTGTTACTTTCAAGATTCAATCTGGCTCCTTTTATTTTTGTTTTACTAGTGAATTTTATATACCCTCTCTTTTTTCATATTATTGTTCAGTACAATAATTCAAAATGTTTAATCAATTACTTTTTTTAACACTTTCTTAATCAATTACTTAAATACCAAGTTAATATTGAAAAAATTGCCACGCAAAAAGTCAATTTTGACCTCGGCTATTTGCATCCCAACTTGCATAGTATGGTAATAATCTCAATTAAAGATAATATATATTTTTTTCTAATCGAGTTTATAAATGACAAAATTTCTAGTTTAATACAATTTTCCAAGATGACAATTAAAAAATTGCATTTTATATATAATAAGAATTTGAGATTTTATTTAGAAGCATGACTGGTTTCTAATTTAAAAGGTTAATAACGACAATTAAAGAATAAAGAAAGAGCACAAAGAGAAGGAGAAAGAAAATACAGTAAATGAACAAACTATAAAGATTCCATAAATTCCCATTCAGTTTGGAGTCAAGTCTGAGCTCCTTCGGTAGAAGAAGCTACCTAACCTTTTATAATTTGAATATAAAATCTACCTAAACTTTTATAATTTGAATTGATACAAGCCATGACTTGATGCCTTCAATCCTACAGAATTTGTTTTATAAAATATACCTAACCTTTTATAATCGAATTGATACAACCAGGAATCACCATGCGAATTATGTAAGTTTGTATCAATTTTAAATCTAAAATTGACCACCCATTCACGATGGAAAAAAAATTTCATCGTGAATGAACAAACTAATAAGGGTATGTTTGGTACAAATTCAGACATTTAATATTATCGATGTACCAAATCCCATCCCAAATCCCAAACATACCCAAAACTTAGGTACAAATTTAAAATTTATTCTTTTAGTACATAATTACATATAGAAATTAAAAAAAAAAAAAAAAAATTCTTAGAGCTCCATCCCTATGTAAAAGCAAAGTTATAAAAAATTGTTTAATGATTTGCTAAGAAATCATTGAACAAATCAATGCTTTTAGGTTTGTACAAATTTTAGATAGGGAAGCTTCCCTATCTAAAAGAAAAGTTCTAAAACATATGTTCTGCACATCATCAGGCAGAGTTCTATACTGAAAGAAAAATTAAATTGTTTTCATTATTTAGAGAGGGTCTTCAAAGTGCAAACAATTTTTAGTAACTTATATGCAACTACCGACAATTTCACTCTCGAAAGGAGTATTGACAAGTTGAGCCAAAAGTTACCACCTGTAACTATTATTGATAATCACATCCCTGTTTAACTATCTATTTTCTTGGATTATATTTTCTGGTCAATATACTAAAAATTCAGGTCTGTGATAGTGCACCCAAACAAAATCAAAGAATATGTGTGGACCAGAAAATATCATCCAAGAAAACAGCTTCTGAAGAAAACATGTTTTCTTGGATTATATTTTCTGGTCAATATACTAAAAACAAACATATATGCCTGGAGATTCGGGGAGTCGGTGTAATAAAAATCAATTTGGACGTTGACTGAAACTTTCCTGGAACTTCTGGAATCTCCAGGCATATATATATGATTGAACTGAAACTTCCCGACCATGTTTCTTGGCAATTCATTGTTATTTTTTCCAAGTTTTCTCCGTCATTTGCAAGGTGAAATAATGAGTTCAAATGTTCACTCTTGTACAGAACTATAAAACTATAAAATCTATCTAAAACTATAGTTTTATAGATTTTATAAAACTATAACCTTGTCTATATCTCGTAGTCTTTCTCAGTTTCAGTCTTATTCAATGCCTCCTATAACCTTGACAATATCTCTCCCTATTCAGTTGACCGAAATCGTATTCAATTACACTCAATTACTTACATGCCCTTATAGCTCTTGATTTTTCTTGCGGTAGGAAATTTCTCTACTAGATGGATCAAATTGAATACAGATGGAGCTATGGATATAGCTATTGGTAGAGCTGCAATTGAGGGTTTAATTCATGATGATCAAGGGATTTTTAAGAGAGGTTTTATGTGTTCTCTTAGTATTTGCATAATTTTGGAAGCTGAGTTGAAAATATATAAAAGCCTAATTATGAACATACGATTCTACTTTAAATTGAAAATATAAAGTAAAATAAAGAATACAAATTTAAATACAAATAATAAATAAGTTAATCGTACAAAATATGTCATACATGATCAATTATAATTAAAAAAATAAAGTATTTAATGATATCAAGATCTAAATTTATGTAATATATTCTTTCAAAAAAAAAAATATGAATATATAGAAAATATACTTAAATTAAAACACAATCAATACATCAAAACAAGAAAATATATTTAAATTCTTTTAATATCATTATTTAAATTACCAAAAATATGGTAAATATATAGAAAAATATAAATATCCTTAAATTCATTTCCATATCAGATGCCTTTATATAGTAATTTGAAATTTTGAATATCCAAGAAATGACGACATAATTGCCGACATATTTCATCTAACAAAGAAAGCAACACCTTGAAGCATCAAGAGAACAAAACGCTTGCATGGAATAATAAACAGATACCAAAAAGAGTGAAGATTCTGTCCCCACACAAAATTAGGCATTTAATATCATCGATGTGTTTTCCATACGAGACTTGGTAAATCACGCAGCTTGCCAGCACGACGTGAACGGTCCAGGGGATGGATAGTTTGTAATCCTCCTACCAAGCCGGTGAATTTTACCCACAAAAAAGACTGCTGTCGTGTAATTATAATTAATGTGGTCTGTTGTGAAAATTTTTCTTGGATTATATTTTCTGGTCAATATATTAAAAACGTTTTTAGTATTCTTGGATTATATTTTCTGGTCAATACACTAAAAGTTTTTCTTGGATTATATTTTCTGGTCAATATATTAAAAACGTTTTTAGTATTCTTGGATTATATTTTCTGGTCAATATACTAAAAGTTTTTCTTGGATTATATTTTCTGGTCAATATACTAAAAACGATTTTAGTATATTGACCAGAAAATATATTTTGATGATATTAGTGCAAATCATAGTCTGTTCCATTTCAAGTGAATTCCCCAGAGACCAAAAAGACAGCTTCTAACTGGGGCAACATGGTTGGTCATAAATGAGTCCAGAATTCTTCAAACTTCTACGTGTTGTAAGGCTGACTGGGATTGTCCTGTGCTACAAGAAACGCGGGGAAAAAAACATGTGGAGTGTGGACCTTCACCTTTTAAATATTGCTATATTTTAGACATGACCTGTAATCAATCTAGTGAAGTCAGCATTTTCTACCTTGAGTTTTCTAATCTCAGTTGATACTTCACCTAAACATTGGGTCTATCTAAAAGAAAAGTTATAAAACATAATACTTCACCTAAACATTGGGTCTATCTAAAAGAAAAGTTATAAAACATAATACTTCACCTAAACATTGGGTCTATCTAAAAGAAAATGCTGACTTCAATAGATTGATTACAGGTCATGTCTAAAATATAGCAATATTTAAAAGGTGAATGTCCACACTCCACCTAAACATTGGCCTACTGATATGAAAAATCTTACTAAAATATAATCCAAGACGTTTTTAGTATATTGACCAGAAAATATAATCCAAGAAAATAGATAGTTAAACAGGGATGTGATTATCAATAATAGTTACAGGTGGTAACTTTTGGCTCAACTTGTCAATACTCCTTTCGAGAGTGAAATTGTCGGTAGTTGCATATAAGTTACTAAAAATTGTTTGCACTTTGAAGACCCTCTCTAAATAATGAAAACAATTTAATTTTTTCTTTCAGTATAGAACTCTGCCTGATGATGTGCAGAACATATGTTTTAGAACTTTTCTTTTAGATAGGGAAGCTTCCCTATCTAAAATTTGTACAAACCTAAAAGCATTGATTTGTTCAATGATTTCTTAGCAAATCATTAAACAATTTTTTATAACTTTGCTTTTAGATAGGGATGGAGCTCTAAGAATTTTTTTTTTTTTTTTTTTAATTTCTATATGTAATTATGTACTAAAAGAATAAATTTTAAATTTGTACCTAAGTTTTGGGTATGTTTGGGATTTGGGATGGGATTTGGTACATCGATAATATTAAATGTCTGAATTTGTACCAAACATACCCTTATTAGTTTGTTCATTCACGATGAAATTTTTTTTCCATCGTGAATGGGTGGTCAATTTTAGATTTAAAATTGATACAAACTTACATAATTCGCATGGTGATTCCTGGTTGTATCAATTCGATTATAAAAGGTTAGGTATATTTTATAAAACAAATTCTGTAGGATTGAAGGCATCAAGTCATGGCTTGTATCAATTCAAATTATAAAAGTTTAGGTAGATTTTATATTCAAATTATAAAAGGTTAGGTAGCTTCTTCTACCGAAGGAGCTCAGACTTGACTCCAAACTGAATGGGAATTTATGGAATCTTTATAGTTTGTTCATTTACTGTATTTTCTTTCTCCTTCTCTTTGTGCTCTTTCTTTATTCTTTAATTGTCGTTATTAACCTTTTAAATTAGAAACCAGTCATGCTTCTAAATAAAATCTCAAATTCTTATTTTATATAAAATGCAATTTTTTAATTGTCATCTTGGAAAATTGTATTAAACTAGAAATTTTGTCATTTATAAACTCGATTAGAAAAAAATATATATTATCTTTAATTGAGATTATTACCATACTATGCAAGTTGGGATGCAAATAGCCGAGGTCAAAATTGACTTTTTGCGTGGCAATTTTTTCAATATTAACTTGGTATTTAAGTAATTGATTAAAAAAGTGTTAAAAAAAGTAATTGATTAAACATTTTGAATTATTGTACTGAACAATAATATGAAAAAAGAGAGGGTATATAAAATTCACTAGTAAAACAAAAAGAAAAGGAGCCAGATTGAATCTTTGAAGTAACAAACAAACAGTTATTAATAAACAACTCCAATAGGAAGAGGATTACAAATTCTTTATGTCTTTTCTTGTTATTCCTTTTTTGTGTTAAATGGTGGTATTAATTATTTGAGGAATGGGTGGATGTGCTAATGTTTTATGGGTTAAAATACAATTTGCTCATGGCTTCAATTTTTTGGAGTGGTACACGTTTTCAATGTGCTTCTTGGTATTATTTATTGATAGTCAAAGTGTTCAGATTCTTATACTCTTTTTGTTTGCATCTCTTGTGCTTCAAGTTTTCATAAAAGAACTCAACAATTAAAATATTCCATTCTTTTATAGAATAGTTGACCATATCTATAGTTTGTATTGAGTTAGCATTTTTGGCACTAAAGTCACATGTGTTAGCACATGGTTGTAAAATTTATTCATATTGGACATTTCAAGTGTAATTGATGTAGTTAATGACACATATGCTTTCCTCATTTACATCTTTTGTGCTTATATATTTTTATCATTCTAACGTGTTTAAAATGGATGTCTCCATAGTGATAAGACAACTCTCTTTGACATACTATGAATTTCAAATGACTTACCACCTAGACTCGAAGCTTGAATTTGTCAAAGTTCATAATTAGTCTTGGAAATGGGTGAGATCCAAAAATAATATATCACAAGGTAAAAGTTTTAAAGGAATATAAATAATCTTTTTTGCATGTTGTTAATCTCAAGTCCCTTTTAGGATATCTCACTCCATCGAAACTTGAATGCTAAAACTAGATATTCTCAATATTACTTTCCCATGCCATCCATTTCTAAGAAATTATGATCTTTGACAAATTCAAGCTTAGACTCTAGATGATAAGCCATTTGAAGTTCCTGGCATGTTAAGAAGAGTTATCTCATCACTGTTGTGGTACCCACTTTATAAATGGTAGAAAGACATACATAGATAAGCACAAAAATTACGAATAGTTAAGTTCACATCGATTACATCAATTACTAATTCAAAAGTCTAATATTCAACAAATCACTTGATAAAATCAAAGCATCCATAAGCATCTTGAAATCTTATTTTGTAAATTTAAATATACAATAAGATTAACATTAATTAATTAGAGGAAATGAAACATAAAATCCAGACATTAAAACATGGTGTGGGTTAGGATTTTTGTTACTAACTTGAAACTTTTCATGATGTTGTGTATTTTCATAAAGATATGATTCTCTAAACGTAATTTTGATTGCCCATGATATGATGATTATCTCTTATGCACATGTTATGTTTCAGAAGAATCTATATGTCATACATACTAATTATTTTTCTCATAGTAAATAAATCATGAAAAAAGCATATTCATATATAAGGAAATGTTTTTCCTGCTACAATTATCTTTTACATTATTGATTGTTCCTTAGCTATATCATCAAATTCTTTATCACTCACATTTGAAGATGTCAATGGAGGCAAATAGGAGTAGGGTTGAGTTCTACTATTCCCATCCCCATTCCTCCACCATTCTCCCATCTCCATGCAGATCTCCATATGAATGAAATAAGAAGAGGAGTACTTTCATTATCCCATCTTCTCCCATTTTCTCATCTCCATTACTCCCCATTCAACTAAAAATTAAGGAAAAACATATAATTAAATACGTAATTATCAATATAATTTCATAGTTACTCAATATATTCAATCCATAATAATTCAACATATGAAGACCATAATGTTGTATTACAATTACAATTCTCTTGCATACGTAATAACAAATAACAAAAGCTCAAATAATAGAAAACTATCACATATGACAAAATCATAAATAACAAAAATTATTAGAATAAATTCAATTATTGATTATATATATTTTTTTGTATTTTAATATTTTAAATAGGGGAAATAGTGTTGGAGGTAATTGCCGCCATCCTCACCCCTATCCCCATCCCCATCCTCATCCTTAATCTCCAAAATCTCCCCTCAAAGTGGGGATGAGGATTTGGAGATTTGGGGCCCTATTGACAACTCCATTTACATCTCTAATGTATTGATTTTGTTAGTGTTTTTTATTTGCTTTTAATATAAATTATAAGATAATATAATCTTCCATCTTGAATAATCAAAAGAGGTCGCAATGTCTTGTAAAAGTGTAAGGTGATATTACAAATATGAAGTGATATTGCACTTATCACTTGAGGAATGAATGAATGTGCGAGTGTTTACCAAGTTAAAATGCCTTTTGCTAAAGCAATAGATGTCATTGACTTAAATTTTCAAAAGTGGTACACGTTCCCCATGTGCTCCTTGGTAGTATTTATTGATAATTAGAGTGTTCTTAATAATTCTTGTACTTTTTTGTTTGCATCTCTTGTGCTTCAATTTAGCATGCCTTCAATAAAACAACTCAATAATTAAAATATTTCATTGTTTTATGGAATAGTTGACCATTTATATATTTAGTTTGTATTGAGTTAGCTTTTTTGGCACTAAAATCACATGTGTTGATGCATGACATTAAAATTTATCCATATATATTGGACATTTCAAGTGTAACTGATGTAGTTAATGACCTATATGCTTTTCTCATTTACATATTTTGTGCTTATGTATTTTTATTATTCTAACGTATTTAAAATGAATGTCTCAACAGTGATAAGACAACTCTCTTTCACATACCATGAACTTCAAATGACTTACCATCTAGACCCAAAGCTTGAATTTCTCAAAGTTCATAATTAGTCTTGGAAATTGGTGGCATATGAAAGTAATATTGTAAAGTAAAGGTTTTGAAGAAATATAAGTAATCTTTTTTACATATTGTAAATCTCAAGTTTCTTTTAGGAGATCTCACTCCATCGAAACGTGAATGGTAAAATTAGTTGTCTTCAATATTGCTTTCCCATGCCATTTATTTCTAAGAAGTTATGATTTTTGACAAATTCAAGCTTAGGCTCTAAGTGGTAAGCCATTTCAAGTTTATGGCATGTCAAGGGGAGTTATCTCATCACTGTTTTGGTATCGATTTAACATGTGGTAGAATGACAAACATGGATAAGCACAAAATTATAAATGGTTAAATTCACTTCGATTAGTTCAATTACTAGATGAACAATATAATATTAAAAAAATCACTTGATAAAATCAAAGCATCCATAAGCATCTTTAAATCTTATTTTGCAAAATTAAATATAAAAGAAGATTAACATTAAAAAATTTAGAGGAAGTGAAGAATAAAATCCAAGCTTTAAAACATGGCGTGGGACATGAATTTTGTTACTTAAGATGGACTTGAAACTTTGCATGATGTTGTATATTTTCATAAAGATATGATTCTCCACACATCAATTTGATTTCCTATGATATGATCATTATCTCTTATGTGCATGTTATGTTTGGAAGAATCTATATGTCAAACGCACTAACTAGTTGTCTCACAAGAAATTAATCCTGAAAACAAGTCAATGTGGATGATTATACTTTTTGCATATTAAGATCAAGATGTCGTAGTTATCTTTCACAATATTGATTGTTCTGCAGCTATATTATCAAATTCTTTGTTATTTACGTCTAGAGATGTCAATTTAGGCAAATGGGAGAAAGGCTCCCTTCTCCCTTCCTCCACCCTTCCCTATCTTCACCCAAATCCCCATATGAGGGACATGGGAATATGAGTATTTCCATTCATCCATTTTCTCCTAGTTTTCTCATTTCCATTTCACCCCATTCAGCCAAAAATTAAGGAAAAAAAAAAAAACTATGATTAAATACGTAATTCTCAATATAATTTCATAACTACTCAATATACGGAATCCATATCAATTCATCATAGAAAATCCACAACATTGTATGAAAAATTCCAATTCTCTTATGTAAGTAATAACACATGACGAAAGTTTAAATAATATAAAACTGTTACATATGACAAAGTAAAAAATGAGAGAGATTATTAGAATAAATTCAATGATTAATTATACTTTTCTTTAGCATTTCAATATTATAAATAGGGGAAATAGTGATGGTGGTGGCTTCCCCCATCCCTATTTCCTTGGGGATGGGTTTTCATCCTCATCCTTATTCTCATCCTCATCCTTATCTTTAATCTCCAAAAATCCCCAAAATCTCCCCTTAAAAGATGACAAGAATTTAGGGGCCTTTTTTTTTTTTTTTTTTTTTTGTGTTTAAAGATTGAACAGTATTGCTAAAGATTGAAAATTGAATATTAATTAAAATCTAAAATCTGAATAACATATTTGTTTGTTTGTTTGTTCTTTCTTTCCCCTTACTTCTGAATATATAGTAATACTGTTTATTTTTAACGTTGAAATTATCTGAAAACTGATAATTTGATATTTATATTAGTTTACTATTTAGTTGTTATGTAACTACATTTAATATAATATAAACAATAATAATAAATTATTTAAAAACACTTCTATATATGTATTAATAATATTTTTATTCATAATTAAAATATGATTAATTATTATAATAAAATATTTTTTTTGAAAATTATATATACACCAATAATTATTATAGTAATAAATTAAATCTATATATTTAATAAAAATAAACAAAGTAGTCTTAACTTGAATTACTATTATTATAATTTAGATAAAAATAACATTAAAAGGAATCTATATAATGTAATATTATGAAAAATTTGGAAATATGTTATTTTGGAAAGGATAGATTTGGAACAATATATTAAAAAAAAAACCATTAAAAGATTTGACATTTAATTAAAAGTAAGAAATTGTAGTTTTTTGTTTTCAACAATTTTTAAATGATTTTAAGTTGTTTGCCCACTTAAGAAAACAAACAAAAATCACTTAACATGTGCAATTCAGACCCATTATATGAAAAGTGATAAAAACAAACAATCCTTTAGTGTCTTAGGGATTATTATTATTTTTTTTTTTGTCTAAAAACTAAATAGTGTTGCTGAAGAATGAAGACTGAATAGTGATTAAAACTTGAAATCTGAATAACATATTTAATATTTTTTTTCTTAGCTCTGAATATATAATAATCTTATTTTTTTTTAAATTAAAATTATCTAAAAATTAGTAATTTGACATTTACATCTTTTTACTACTAATTGTTTTATCATTTCATTTACCATAAATACAAACAATTATAATAAATTATTTAGCAAATACTAAAATACTTTTATGTATATATTAATAATATTTTTATTCATAATTAAAATATAATTATTTATTATAATAAATTATTTTTCTTTGAAAATATATATAAATAAATAAATTATAATTGAAGTAAATTAAATTTATATATTTAAATAAAATAAATAAAATGGTCTTAAGTTAAATTACTATTATTAAATTATTATTATTATATATTTAAATAAAAATAACATTAAAAGGAATATATTTAATGTAAAATTAGGATAAATTTGGAAATATATTATGTTGGGAATAATAGATTTGGAATAATATATTCAAAAAATCATTAAGTGATTTGATATTCAAATAAAAGTAAGAAATTATAGTTTTTCATTTTTAGTTTTTTTGGGTTTTTTAAGTTATTTGACTACTTAAAAAAAAAAAAAAACGACCCCTTAGATTTGTTATAATATAATTATAAGATAATAAAAAATCTTTCAACTCTAATTAGTAGAAGAGGTAAGTCGTGATGTTATTGTAAAAATGTATGGTGAGATTACAAATATGAAGGGATAATGCACTAACCACTTGAGGAATGATTGGATGTGCAAGTGTTTTACTTGTTAAAATGCCTTTTGCTCAAGTAGTTGATGTTGTTGGCTTAAATTATCTGAAGTGGTACACATTCACCATGTGCTTCTTGGTATTATTTATTGATAATCATAGTGTTCTTATTCTCATACTCTTTTTGTTTGCATCTCTTGTGCTTCAATATGGCATGGTTTCGTAGAAGAACTTAACAATTAAAATATTGCATTCTTTTAGGGAATAATTGACCATATCTATACTTTGTATTGAGTTAGCTTTTTTGACATTAAAATCACACATGTTGGCACATGACATTAAAATTTATCCATATTGTATTTTTCAAGTGTAACTGATGTAGTTAATGACATATATGATTTTCTCATTTACATGTTTTATGCTTATACATTTTTATCATTCTACCGTATTTAAAATGGATGCCTCAATAGTGATAAGACATCTCTTTTCAACATATCATGAACCTCAAATGACTTATCATCTAGATCCAAAATTTGAATTTGTCAAAGTTCATAATTAGCTTGGAAATGGGTGGCATTGAAAATAATATCACAAGGTAAAGGTTTTGAAGGAATACAAATAATCCTTTTTACATTTTGTAAATCTTAGGTCTCTTTTAAGATATCTCACTCATTTGAAACTTGAATGGTAAAATTAATTATCCTCAATATTAGTTTCCCATGCCATTCATTTCTAAGAAGTTATGATCTTTGACAAATTCAAGCTTAGGCTCTAGATGATAAGTCATTTGAAGTTCACGGCATGTTAAAAAGAGTTATCTCATCAATATTGTGGTACCTGCTTTTTAGATGGTAGAATGACAAACTTGGATAAGTTCACATTGATTGCACCAATTACCACATGAAAGGTCTAAAACAAGTAATTTATTAGGCTATATATGTAGAACACAAGACTAGATGGAATCAAATAATTGTAGTAATAGTACATCCCAACTGGCTTACCACCTAGTTTACAAGTCAAACATGTTTTGCTCATTTGCTGAACATTTATCATAGGTGTGTAGGACCTAACCACAAATGCTTTTTTCATAAAGTTTACAAACTGTTGTTGTAAAACCCTTTTGATCACAAATGAATTGGAATTTTAATAAATTATTATTATTATTTTTTACCTATGTAATATTTATTGATCACAAGCAATATGATATGTAAATATTGAGAATTTAATGTAAATTTTGTGAAATGCAAATGATTGGTAGATGAGTAGGTGCCAACCTATTTTGGATGTGCTTTAACTATAGTTATGCATTCAGGAAGAAATATTGATTGTCCAATTATTTTATTTTTTATTTGATTAATTATGTATTGTGTAATATAAAGTAGATACAACTCATTTAATAAAATAAATTCATATAATACAAATATAGTAATAAAATATAAATGATTGAATAAAAGAAATAAACTGTATCTAAATAAATTATTTTTAAGAGTAAATCCCATGACATGACACTAAAATTATGGAAAGTTTTTAAAAATTTGATTTTCTAATCTATTCTTGAAATGTGTTTTCCTCCCTTGTTTCTAATCCAAATTGAGCTTATAATATACAATTGAAAACCTCTTAGAAAATCCTTTCTTATGTGCTAAGTTCATGGAAAATAAGACATGATACGGAGAATTATGAGTTAATCAAAGTTATAGGATTCATAATTAAATAAATTCCATAACATTCCAAGCATATATATCAAGCAACAATTAAACTTTGTAGAACATATAATTATACACTAAAGTACACATATATTGTAGAATATACCATTAAAAAAAAATTGTATGTTGTTATGCCATCAACGGTGCCAAGTTCCCAAAAGAAACTTAAAACATCCCTGAGATGACATTTTCTAATAAGAACAAATTATCATACTAAAATATTTTAATCATGGCAGATATACGTGTAACTCACATGTGTATGTGTTAGGTTATATGGGCCTTGGGTCGGGTTCACCCAAGATGACCCAATACCCAAATCCAGATCCAACAAAGGGATCCAAGATCCATCAGAAATGGATGTGGCTTGTTAACTGCCATTGGCAGTTTCTGATAACCAGTTTTTGCACGTTGCAATGTAACTGCATGTTACAGTTTTTCCTGATAAATAATGCACATATGGGCTGCACTTGAGGTGTGTTTTTTTCGGAGAAGTGAATACACATACAGGAAATCAGAAACAGAGAGAAAGAAGGCAGGGTATTTACATTGTGGCAAGAGGTTTTTATCCGATTTCATGGTGAAATCCGACTAGTTGAACAACCGAGTGATCGCCCCAGAATCTGCTGCGAATTCAAGTACGTTTAGAGCATGTTACTTCACTGTTTTTCAAGTTCGAATGTTAATGCATATATACTGTTATATGGATTTCGTGTTTTATCATTGGTATCAGAGCCTTTGTTGGTGTTGTTTACTGGTAGAAATTTGTTAAATTTGCATGAAATTTGATTACATGTTGAGTTTAAGGCATTTAGAAAGTTATTTTCGGAAGAACTGAAAATTTAACCCGAATCTGTTCCTTAAATTTAACGTCAATAAACTTGATTATTTTGGTTTGATTGTTATACCATTGGAAAGGGCTCGAAGAGAGCTTTCCAACGGTATATAATATGATCAATTTGGATGTAAAACGAGTAAGAAAAAAAAAAGTATTCGAAAATAACCCTTGAAAACTGTAATTTCTGGAAAACGAAATTGAACCTGTTAAAGACGATGAACAGTGAACAGCCACGTGGCGCTCAGGTGAGAGGCCGGTCGTCAAATGACGTGTCCGTTTCTGATTGAGACACGGGGACGAAAAGTGCACCAGTTAGGCTAAGCCATGTGGATGACAGATGGCGAAACACGATTCGGCCACGTTGTGCCACGTGTCTTACAACGTGGAAGCATGTGGTGTTGCCACGTGTCATAACGTGTGGCCAGCCAGAGTCTGCCACGTGTCGCTAGAGGATGTTGTGCTGCTGGCGTTTGTGCTGCACGCGCGGCTCAAACCAGTGCAGACCGGCGTGTGACCGAGACGGTCACCGGCGCGTGAACCTCACGAGCCATCGACGTCGGCGGTTTCGGTCACCGAAACATTTAAAAAAAATTATTTATTTATTATCATTGTTGATATTATTATTTTATTAACCTATTAGATTAATAGAAATTTTAGTTAGTGATGGTATGCTAAATTAATTAATATGTTTAACATGATAAATTTGTAGATGGCTTATCGTGTTATTCATTACTTTACTGATTCTGATGAGGAAGTCGAAGAGGTCATCGAGATAGTTGAGAGTCCCGATATCATCGATATTTCTGATGATCCAGATGATATCATTGTCTTGTCTGATGACGAAGAGGGCGTTGAGCCTCCAGACTATGTGCCTTCTGACTATCCAGTTGATGTCATTATCATATCTAATGACGAGGAGGGCATCGAACCTCCAGAGTATGTGCCTTCTGATTATTCGACTGATGTTGTTGTCATATCTGATGACGAGAAGGGCATCGAGCCTCCAGATTATGTGCCTTCTGCATATTCGGCTGATGTGATAGTCATTTCGGATGACGAGAATGATATCGAGGTTATAGAGATATCAGAAGATGATGAGGACGTCGATGTTTTGGATGCTTTTGATGATGAGATGATTGAGGTGATAGACATCTCATCAGACGAGGAGGATCCGGAGATGAAGATTGATTTCGATCAGTATATGAGAGAGTTTCATGATGAGATTGATTCATATGCCCATTATATGTCTGATTGATGTTGTGTTTATTTTATTGTAATTTCATTGTATATATTACTTTTATGTTGGATATTTTAGATTGTGCATTGTTTAATGGATGGTGTAATTTCTTTTCTCTGCCTCGCTGACTACTCTCTTCTCAGTAAATAAACTGTGGCTGGGCTCCACTCATAGTCCCACCCAACCAAAACTGGGCTCATATAGATTGTGAATGTTGTGTTTATTTTATTGTAATTTCATTGTATATATTACTTTTATGTTAGATATTTTAGATTGTGCATTGTTTAATGGATGGTGTAATTTCTTTGTTTATCAGTTATATAAAATCTTGTTTTATTTTCATTGCACCATGTATAATTATATTTATGTGGGTGTCCTAATCAAATTTAAGAACGATATTAGGACTGTTTTGCTTAAGTACACTTATAAGTATGATTTAGTGAATAATTGGAAGTGGATAATGATAGGTGGCTCGACTACCTTTTCGATTCCTATCCAATGATTCTTTTTTCATATTTATAAGTGTATGGTTGCTGCATTATAATAGTGAAATGATAGTGGATGTGCTAGTACAGATATAGAAGAATATAGATAGAAAGTCTCTAAATAGAAATAGATATCATTTCAGGAAATGGCTTCAACTTCAAAGAATATCATTGCTGAACTAAATAAGGGAGAAAAACTGAATGGTGACAACTATGATATCTGGCACCAGAAAATTCAGTATATTCTCGAAGAGCAGGATGCTTTTGAGACCCTGACAAATACTATGGTAATGCCTCAGTCAGGTACATCTGCTCAATGCAGAAGAGACATGGAGATCTATCAGACATGGAAAAAGAAGAATGGCATTGCTTGGATTATGATCCTGAGCAGCATGGATGATGATCTAATGTGCATGTATGAAGGTTATGAGACTGCCCAAGACATGTGGATAGCTTTGAAAGACAAGTATGGTGGTACTTCAACCACTAAGTTGAGGAGGCTCACTATTAAGTTTGATACTTATAGGAAACGCCAGAATCATACCATGATGTAGCACCTTAGGGAGATGTCAAACATGATTCGTGAGCTCAAGACTGTTGGGCATAATCTCACTGATGAGCAGCAAGTACAGACTGTGATTCGGTCTCTTCCCTCCAGTTGGGAGAACATGAAGATCAACATGACTCATAATGACAATATCAAGACATTTGATGATATTGCACGTCATGTTGAATTGGAAGACGAGCACTTAGAAGCGACTAAGGCTTCCGGTCAGCTTTACATGGCTGAATCCAGCAAGCGCAAAGACTTAGGCTTTAAGCGCAAAGGATGGAAGAGGAACTTCAAGAAAAGGAATGTAAATTCTAAATTTAAGAAGAATGAGACCGGAAAGCGCGAGAAGGGCAAGCACGCTGGGGCTAAGAGGGATAAGGCTAAAATTATCTGTTTCAACTGTGGCCAGTTGGGCTATTTTGCTCGTGAATGTACAGAGCAAAAGAAGGAAAAGGTACAATATCACTCCGACATAGTTAATTATGCTTATGTTTCTAGCTCAGTATTACTCACTGAATCTCGTCCTTTATGGACTGTAGACTCAGGAGCGACCGATCATGTAGCTAGAGATCGAGGAGCATTTGTGGAGTATCGTCGAATAAGTCAAGGATCAAAATGGATATATGTGGGGAACAACTCACGTGTTGAGGTGAAGGGTATTGGCACTTGTAAGCTTGTTTTGTATGGAGGCCAAATACTCTATCTCCACGATGTATTATTTGCTCCTGATATTCGGCGAAATTTAGTTTCTGTACCAGTACTTCTTCAGTTGGGATATGCTTTAAACTTTTATGGTGATTGTATGAACATCTATTTGGATTCTGTTAGGATTGGCACTGGATATTTATTAGATGGTTTTATTATATTAAATACCGAGATGAACGGTTATCATGATGATGATGGTTGTTTTTCATTAATTGCTTCCTTTGATATTGAAAATATCGATGTTAATACTTGACATGCTAGACTAGGGCATATTGGTCAGGATCAAATGAATAGATTGGCCAAAGAGGGACTTTTAGGTTCTCTAAATAAGATAGATTTGCCCTTATATGAAAATTGTCTAGCAGGAAAAACAACTAGAAAATCATTTGGAAAAGGAATTAGGGCTAAGAATCCATTACAGTTAATTCATTCTGATATTTGTGGACCTATGAATGTTAAAGCAAGAAGTAGTGCTTCGTATTTTATAACTTTCATAGATGATTACACTCGTTATAGTCATGTTTATCTGATCTCCCATAAATCTGAAACATTAGATTGTTTTAGATTATATCTAAATATGATGGAGAATCAGTTAGATAGAACTGTCAAAGTCCTGCGAACTGATCGAGGACGAGAATACCTCTCTGAACAATTTGAGACATTATGTCAAGAGAAAGGTATTGTTAGGCAATTGACCATTCCTAGGACTCCGCAACAAAATGGTGTAGCGGAAAGAAGGAATAGAACTTTACTAGATATGGTAAGATCTATGATGACACAAGCGAACCTCCCAATATCTTATTGGGGAGATGCACTACTAACAGCTACTTACATTCTTAATAGAGTCTCTTCCAAGTCAGTATCTTCCACACCCTATGAATTATGGACAGGTAAAAAACCTGATCTCACCCATATGCGACCTTGGGGGTGCGCAGGATACGTACATGACTTGTCCAGTAAATATGGAAAGTTGGGTGCTAGAGGAAAAAAATGTATCTTTATAAGATACTTTGAGTACTCGAAAGGATATGTATTCATAGGAGAAAATTCCAATGGAAGTATAACTGAATTGGAATCACGTGACGTGAATTTCTTAGAGAATGAATTTCTTAGCAAGGGTGAAGTTGAAAAGGATTTTCAATTTTACAAATTGAACAAATCTTATGATGATGTGCATTCAAACACTCAACTAGAGGTAGATAAAGAATTGTTTGAATACTCTATCCCTAAAGGGAGTGATAAAGCTATTGAAAAAACTCCTTCATTTATTCCCAATGGGAGCATAGGGACTAATGAGTTAGTACCCTCGAGATATCAATTCGTAGAAGTGACCGTAAAGTTGTTCCTCGTCGTCGATTTGAGATCCAAGGGGAAGCTTTTATGCTTGCTTCACATGATAGTGATGAGCCAAAGAATGTAAATGAGGCTCTCAACTCACCTGCTAAAGAATTTTGGATTAAAGCTATGCAAGAAGAGATGGAGTCAATGAAATGCAACCACGTCTGGGACTTGGTTGATTTACCACATGATCAGAAAGCCATTGGAAACAAATGGGTTCTCCGTATCAAGCGTAGGGCAGACGGCTCAATAGAAAGGTATAAGGCGAGATTAGTAGCGAAAGGATATACTCAACAAGAGGGTATAGATTATGAAGAAACCTTCTCCCCTGTAGTAAGGTTTGCTTCAATTCGTCTTATATTAGCTATCGTTGCACACATGGACCTGGAATTACATCAGATTGATGTAAAGACAGCTTTTCTCAATGGAGAACTGGAGGAAGAAATTTACATGGAACAACCAGTAAATTTCGTTTCAAAAGGTCAAGAGCAAAAAGTTTGTAAGCTTAAAAGATCTATTTATGGTTTGAAACAATCCTCTAGACAATGATATCTTCGTTTCCATGAGGCAGTAATATCCTATGGATTTTATATAACAGAAGAGGACCATTGTGTGTATGTTAAACGGGTAAAAGAAAAATTCATAATTTTGTGTTTATATGTGGATGATATTTTATTAGCCGGAAATGATAAAGAGTTTATGATGACTATAAAGGGATGGTTATCCTCAACCTTCGAGATGAAAGATATGGGAGAAGCTGCCTATATTTTAGGAGTTAAAATTAATAGAGATCGTTCAAGGAGAATCTTAGCTTTATCACAAGAGCCTTATATTAAAAAGATTCTGGAACGATTTCATATGGTTGATTGTAAGCCTATAGATACTCCCATTTCGAAGGGACAAACTCTTAGTCTCGAAATGTGCCCTAAGACTCCACAAGAGTATGCAAGAATGCAAAGAGTTCTTTATTCCAGTGCTATCGGAAGTCTCATGTATGCTATGATGTGTATGAGACCTGATATCTGCTATGCAGTTGGATTAGTTAGTAAATATCAATCCAATCCAGGTCAAAAACATTGGATCGCCGTGAAAAGAATATTAGCATATCTGAAAGGAACTGCAGACTACTCCTATGCTACCAAGGTGGTAACATGCGTTTAGTTGGGTATACAGACGCTGACTGGGGAGGTGACTTGGATGAGCGAAAATCTACTTCAGGTTATGCATTTTTGCTCAGCCAAGGTGCTATCTCTTGGAGTAGCAAGAAACAGTCATGTATTGTGTTATCCACCATGGAAGCTGAATTTATAGCGTGTTCAGCAGCAGTTCAAGAAGCAGTATGGCTTAAGAGATTTTTTTAAGATCTAATTTTAGAAGTTGATGCGAAGAAGCCAGTTACCATTTACTGTGATAGTCAGACAGTCATTGCCTATACTAAAGATGTGAAGTATCACAGTAAATCGAAGCATATAAAGACTAAATACAATTTTGTTAGAGATATAGTGACAAAGAAAAATGTAACGATCAAATATATATTTACGCATGAGATGGTAGCTGACCCACTTACAAAAGCTATAACGAGAGATGTTTTTAAGTCACATGCTAGGTCTTTAGGTCTGCGTAGATTATAGTGTTGTAATTGTCACTTTGAACTATATCCATTTGTAAATAAATATTAGATTTATTACATAATACTAGCACATATTCATTTCACTTGAAATATGTAAAGTATGTCATCAGGTTGGAGACTGGTATTCTTACACGTACAGTCGCCTTGGTTGCTAAGAAAGCAAGCCAAGATGAGACGCATATATTTTAGAGAATAAATTGAAGTTTGTTCTCTTAAGGACTTAGAATATATGTAATGTCGCCTTGGCCATAGCCAAGATAAGGTTCTACACTAAATATCAATAATAGAACTGCTCATGATGTATCCCCACCATCATGAGAACCTGATTAAGCCAGATGTGAGTTTCTTAGCAAGAGGTGCTTAGAAAGCGAGCCTTTTTTAGAAACTCAGGTTAGACGTTAGGAAAGCGTCTGAACTAAGATTTGTACAGTGAATAATATAAATATAATTGACATACGCGTCCCTGTTGAGGGGCAAGATTCACTGTAACATGCGTTTCATACCGCATGTGCTTATTGTGACCGACATGGAAAATGAGTGAATTTATCCCTAATTCCTCATTGTGTAAGTTCCATTGAAGTTTGTAAAACTTCTACCTATGTCCTCAGTGACTATTCACTTTGTCTCAAAGTAACGAAGTGATGCTTGTATCATTAGTGTGTTTTCTATGGTCATGATAATGCGGCCTATAGGACATTTCTATGATGTCAGTCATTTTTGTTGATCGAGAGACGAAAGTGAGATAGAAAGATTTAATAAATTTTATTTTTCATATATTTACATGTCGACAAATTGTGATTTGGAATCACAATTGTAATTATATGAAGTATCAGAGGATCAAGCATGTTATGTTAAAGGGATCGAATATGCTTGAATAAATAAAATTCTATTAAATCTAGGACATAATAATGAATACATTAATAATCTCTTATATAGAAGTACAATTGAGATTTAAAAGTAAGTCTTATCACAGATTTTGTTGTTCATAGGTCACATAATATATTTACCTGTATGAATGCTTGTACTCCTCATTATGAAGGGGTCACCAGTGTTTTTTCTCTGTTAGTTCTGCTTGGTCCATCTTGTGTGAGTGGGAGATGTTGGGTTATATGGGCCTTGGGTCGGGTTCACCCAAGATGGCCCAATACCCAAATCCAGATCCAACAAAGGGATCCAAGATCCATCAGAAATGGATGTGGCTTGTTAACTGCCATTGGCAGTTTCTGATAACCAGTTTTTGCACATTGCAATGTAACTGCATGTTGCAGTTTTTCCTGATAAATAATGCACATATGGGCTGCACTTGAGGTGTGTTTTTTTCGGAGAAGCGAATACACATACAGGAAATCAGAAAGAGAGAGAAAGAAGGCATGGTATTTACATTGTGGCAAGAGGTTTCTATCCGATTTCGTGGTGAAATTTGACCAGTTGAACAACCGAGTGATCGCCCCAGAATCTGCTACGAATTCAAGTACGTTTAGAGCATGTTACTTCACTGTTTTTCAAGTTCGAATGTTAATGCATATATACAGTTATATGGATTTCGTGTCTTATCAGTATGTGTTGTGTGCACCAGGCGTATACATATACTTTAAAATATATATATGATTGTATTTTAAAATATATTATTATAATTTATTATATGTGAGTACAACTAAATATATATATGATTACAATCAGTAAATGTGATCACATTAATTACAATCAGTAAAGGTAATCATATTTACTAATTGTAATCACACATGTTTAATTGTAATAATATATAATAAATTATAATCACACTTTTTTTTTTTTTTTTGTTAAGTGTATGCATATACCGGGTGCACCTCACAATGTGCCATATATATATGCCATAAAACAAAAATTGTAACATGCTTGAATTTATCAACAAGAAGTGATTGTTTTGAAGTAGTGTTTATAAACTAAAGATTGTTTGATATATATATATATTGAAGAATTTTTGAAGTCGTTGTATGCCGTGTGAAAAGATCAAGTTGTGGCTAGTGGTCTGTGTTGAGTCTTTGCTTGTTTGTGTGTTAATTTTGCTGAGAATCGTGGTGCGTACTCGGAATGTCAATGCTTCTGCCCGTGCATCTTCATCCTCTAAGGCAAGGGGAAAAAGGCCAATGCTTCCTGAGAATGATGGACGAAATCCAAAGCATGATAAAACGCATAAGAGATTTGAAAAATTGACATTGTTCTTAGAAAGAGGCATTAAATTGTCATCTCTTGAGGGTAGTTTTGTGCCAGCTGCAGTTGAGACTCTAGGGTGAGAGCAATTTGCTGCCTGACCTTTAGGGCATGCTCGCAAGGAGATAGTATCGGAGTTTTATGCTTTAATGATCTCAGAGGTGTATATTAACGCCAACAAAGTCATGGTACAAGGAGTCTCAGCGGGAATTTTACCTAAAAGCATCAATGAACGTTTGGGAACTTTGGACAATCATTACAATATGCCCAACCATGAGTGGTTTACCAAGAATAACGGTTACCTGGCTGGTGATTTAAGACGAGATGGAGTGTCTTACTGGGATTATAACAACTGGAGGTTACAGGGAGCTGACTTGAGTGTGGAATCTCAGATGGTGGAATATATTTGCAAATGGTGGAGAGAAGCTTCCGGAGTTGAATAATAGGAAGACAAGTAATGGTGGCCCAATCATTAATGCAGAAGTAGAGGATAATCAGGAGTATGCACAAATGGAAGAACATATTCTAGGGGATCCTGAGGAATAACCTCAGAATTTCAATTATGTTAATATCATTGTACTAGTAGAAGCATGATGTATTTAGTAAGATCCAAGATCATACATTTTACCTCACCTACACATCGATTGAGACTATATAGAATCAGATTTCTTTTCAGTATATCATGCGATTTGTTTTTAGCTGATTATGATTTCACTAGTTTTATATTTCAATATTATAATGATAAGAGTTTCTTTTTATATGTAGCAAATGATTTACTAGATCTAACAGTCTGATAATATGTATTCTGCTTGAGTTTAAAAACAGATATTATCAGAACAAACCTTAACTTCATAGAATTTTCATCATATATTATTAGTTCGAGATATTTAAATTTGTTTCATAGACTTATTACCACTATCTGAGTTACCATGCTCACCGTTTTACTTTTATGGTTATTAATTTTTGAGTGATGGTATTGGCAACATTCCATTTTAAATTTTTAGCCTAAATTTACTAAAGAGGACACAAAAAAAATAAAAAAGAGGGTTTAAAGACACTACATTATGCATATACCAAGATTTTGGAATCCAATATTATTTTTCTTGCAAGTTTAAAGTTTGATTGATTCCGAAGTGATGGAGAAATATATGCAATCAAAAGCAAATTTCGAAATAACTGAAAATTATTTGAAACAAAAACAAACAATATGAAGACATAAAGTTTTATTGAGTATTTTGACCATACTGCTGTTGAATCTTAAGAATTTTAAACTAGATGTTGTATTAAAGTTTTACAAAATGTGGTTTAATATTAATTTCATTTGCTAAATATAATATGTTGATTTATGTAAGTAGTTGCATTGAAATTATTTATTAATTCATTAAAATTTCTTTTCAAAAGAAAAATTATCAAAATTATTCTAGAGAATAAAAAAATAAAAAGAACTGAATTTAATAGTTTAATTAATTTTTTCCATAAAATGAATTGTATTTAAAATAAGAGTGCCAAAAGATGATAAGGATAATTATTGAACAAATTGGAGTGGCTTTAGATTTTTTTTTTCCTAACTTTAAACTTTTACATTAGAGTGTCTTTTAAAATCAATTGTCAAAAAATATAAAAAAAATTTATTATGAGAAAGTAGCTTAATTTTCTCCCTCGGGTGGTTGCATGATTCAAAGTAAGGATTAAGCCTTCATACAATTTTCCTATTTTTAATGTCTGACCCAAAAGATAACACAAGATTTTTTTTTTTTTTTTCTGTCTATTTGTTTTTATGCAATACTATATCATATCAACATTATTTTATCAAGTTAGAGTTGTCTTTGAAAAGTAAACTATTTGAAATTGTTTGGCTATTTTGAACAATCATATTATCATTTTTTTTTTCTAATTTTAGTTTTAGAAGAGAATTTCTTGCATCCATTAAAAAAACATAAATAAGCTCTCAGAACACCTGAACTCTAGGGTGGATTCGGGGTAGGTCTATAAATATAATAACCATTAGGACGTATTCTAACAAGCCAATCCCTATATTTTTAAAAACCTCTTTTAATTAGGATAAAAATGTAGTACTATTTTCAGTCAATAAGAAGACTAATAGAATACAGTTTCAAAAAAAAAAAAAAAAAAGACTATTAGAATAACAAAATGAGTCCATTCAGATGCCAGTGGCAAAGCCACAGCCCAAAATGTACCTACAAGATAAGTAAAATTTTATTTAAACTTGGTCTCATCTCTTGTTACTTACATCTTTCAGTTTAAATCTTTAAATTTTTTAAAATTCCTCCCATTGTCTTAATATATAAATATCTTCACTTTTCTTTTTAATCCAACTTGTCAACCTATTGCCATGTCATCTACAAATCAAGTTTGTATAATACTCTCAAATGCACCTCATATGAAGAATATATGGCTCCATTGTAAAACAAATCTCACAGTCTGGTTTCAAACATAGATTAAAAATATGCAGTACAAAACCATTAAAAAATACACTCCACTAAAAGATAATACCAAATAAAAGTCTTAAATCCCAATTCCTTTCTCGGAATATTATTATGATATGTGAAGTTTATTTCTCCAAAGATACCAAAGCCAATTGAAACAACAGCAATACTCGAGAATTCTTGCATGCAGACAAAACCTAAGTCCCATTCTTAATCCCTGCCTGTTACATGAAAGCAAATGCATTAAGATAAGTCTACAAGTATATTATAATATTTAGGCTTGATATCATTGACCTTTCTTATTTTTAGATTGAATAGAGTTAGATTCATGTGCTTTTGTATAAAAGGTAGATGGAAATCTCCCTTAAAATTCATTGCAAAATTTCTTTGAAAAAGAATTTTAGATCTTTTTATATAAATATATCTATGTACATATATTAGATTAAAAAGTTAGAAAAGCTAAATAATACTTTCTATTAAGCAGTGGTCAAAAGCTAATGTTATTTTAATATTTTGGTATATATTGAAATAGAT